>OX422211.1:658027945-658537945 GCA_949130495.1 Sambucus nigra | reverse complement strand
GTGGGTTCTCTAGAGTTGATGCCATCTACGGCGCTAGCATGTTACTGCTGACGATGATGGTTCTGGTTGTGGTTTTGGGGCGGTGCTTCCGATAGGGATTCTTTATATTCTGATGCGTGTGTTTTTACTATTAGATCCAAGGTATACTCTCTCTAATATTATTTTGATTTGGTGCTTACTGAAAGTTTTGAGAGGTTATTTTTCTTTGTTTTGGATCTTGAGGTTTTGTGTTACAAATACATTAAAAATAACGGTTATCATATATGGTTTTGAGATGGGACATATACCAAATAGTCACTCGGATATTTTTTAATACTCATTTAGTCCAAACTTTTTTATTTTGCCTCAAAAAATCCTTTGCCACATATTTTGGAGAGGGAGTGCCGCTGGCGCGGACCTCTAAAAATAAGAGGATATTGAGTGTTTGAGGGACTAAATGAGTTAAACTAAAAATATGTGTCATTTTTAAAAAATATATATTTATAGTAGGGACTATTTAATAATTGACCCTTTTGAGATCTAGGAATTTTGAAACGATTTTTCTTTAGCATAGAGTTTTATAGATTGAGTAAAGAATGATTTGTTTTCAAATATTGATATTTTTTTAGTTATAGAATGTTTTTTCAGATATTGTTTTTTTTCCATATATTATTTTTTTTCAAACTATTGAAGATTCTCCGTTGTCTCCTAAAAGGTGATTTCATGAGGATACGTCCTATCAATCTATTGGTATTGCTGTGATTGAAAAAGATACTGGGTTCAAGTTGAGAATTCTAGCTCAAAACTATCGTGATAGACCTGGTATACTTTTTTTATTTTAGGGAAATATTACTTATTCATTTACTATAATCTCATAGCTTATAATTCGAATGTTAAAATTCCTCATTCTTTTGCAGGATTGTCAATTAAAGATTTCTGGCAAGAATCTGATTCACACATGTACAGATTAAATGAGAATTCCATGTTCTGTTTGTTCTCTTTTAGAGAATGGAGAACACAAACACTATTGTATGTATATGTTGTCTCATTTAATAGTTTGTACATATATATATATATATATATAGTTTTTGGGGGTCCAATCAATGGGAAGTGAACTTCTTAGTGGGACTAAATGATGTATTTATTGTTGATAAACTACCTTCACATTTCTCAAAATTGTAGAACGACATACGAGACATTAGTTAGCGACTTAAATGGATTGCAAAAGATAATTTGATGAAAGAAATAGTTGGCATGGTAATAAAGAGAAAATAAAAAGACAATATCATGTTGTGTTGGGTACATGTTCAAACACAACAAATCTTGATGTGTCGATTAAAAAAAACACCACTCTGAAAACACAATTTGACACTCATACTCTTTCACGTGTTTGCAAATCCTCGAATGTTTTTCAAACACTTTTTTTTTATAATTAAATGTATCTATAAATCCAACCGCTAAGGGAGCGAACCCGTATACAGGGAGTATACAAAGCAAAGAAAAGAAAAAGAAGAAAATAAACATACACATACACCCGCCTCACAACCTCCCAAATTACAATACTGAGAGAATCTCGCCTATAAAGCTAACCAAATCATGGGACGTGGCGTAAATCTTACTCTTTGACCAGTTGAGTAGGGTGCTTAAAAATAGATAACGAAGTCTCGATGGCACCATCTCAATACCTTCGAAGCAGCGCGCGTTCCTCTCCTTCCATATCGTCCACCAGATGCAGTGAGGAGCCATGAGCTAAACCCTTTTGTCACCCCCCCACCCCCATGGAGGATTCCAAGCCTCTAAAAGAACCCTAACTGACCCCGGCATGACCCAATGGGTCCTAGATATAGCCAAAAAAATGTCCGACAATCCTTTCGTTACCCTGCAGTGCAACAGCAAATGGTCGGTCTTTTCCTCTTCTTCCTTGCATAACCAACACCGGCTAGCCAGGCGATATCTTCTCTTCTGCAGACCTTCCATCGTCAAAATAGCCTGTCTCACCGCCGTCCAAATGAAGAATCTAACCTCCCTTAACCTTCCAAATCTTCTTCCAAGGAAAACGGGCCCTGGGGGTATCCCTACCACTTAATATGACATAGTACCCCTTAACCGTGAAAACCCCAATTTCACCCCCTATCCACCTCAAAGAATCCTCCCTCGTTGACGTACGGGGGACCGATCTCAACCAATCAAAAAACAAATCCGCCTCTTCAAGTTCCCAGTCCCAAAGTCTTCTCATAAGCTGAAGGTTTAACGTGACCACGTTTCCGCTGACATTTACATGCTCTATCACCGTCCCATCTTGATTTGCCCCTATATTATAGATACCAGGAAAGAGTTCCTTAATTGACCCATTTTCACCCCATTTATCTGTCCAGAATCTAATCTTGTCCCCTTTTCCTAAAATGAATTCAGTATTTCTTGTATAATCCTCCCACTCCCTCGCAATATGCTTCCATAGACCTACTCCGTGGGGTAAAGGCCCCACAACCGGTCTCCACCCCATTTGCGAAGAACCCCACATAGCTCCAACTACACTTCTCCACATATTGTGTTCCTCCTTAGGGAAACGCCACAGCCACTTCCCCAGAAGATCCCTATTGAAAAGGCTCAAATTCCTTACACCCGCCCCACCCTCCTTGATAGTCTTGCAGACCTCATCCCAACTGACAAGGTTGTGCTTGAAACCGTCTTCCGTACCTCTCCACAAGAAATCTCTCATGAGTTTCTCCATGTTTCTACGCACGACCACGGGTAAAGGTAAGATAGACATGTAGTAAGTAGGCAAACTGGACAGACAGCTCTTGATCAACGTTAGCCTACCCCCTTTCGATACTTACAAAAGGCTGGCAGCCAAGGCGATTTGGTACCCGCTCTTCCATCCTGCCAGCCTCTTCCTCATTCTTTCCAAGACCGAGTCCCAAATCGCCTTGGACTTATACTTAGCTCCAAGAGGCAAACCAAGATAAGTATTTGGTAAGGACCCTTTTTTGCCTCCCCCCCCCCCCCCCAAAAAAAAAAAAAAAATACCCACAAGCTCGTCCACGTTTCTCGATCCCCCAATAGGGATCAACTCGCACTTTCCCGCATTAATCCTAAGCCCCGAAACCGCCTCAAAGAAAATAAGAAGTAACCTCAGCGCTCGGACTTGCCTACGGTCTGAATCACAAAATATAATCACGTCATCAGCAAATAAGAGGTGAGTAACCGTCACCATGACATTACCCGAAGCCCCAAATTCGAATCCCCTGATCCACCCAGACGCCACCACCCTTCCCATCATCCTACTAAAGGCCTCCATGACCAAAATGAATAGGAAGGGAGATAACGGATCTCCTTGACGCAGACCACGCGAACTAGGGAAGAAACCCTCAGGCACCCCATTAATCAATACCGAGAATCAAGCCGTGGAGACACACCTCTTTATCCAACGGCACCACCTTTCGCCAAATCCCATCCTTTTCAATAGATAAAGAAGAAACTTCCAATTCAGATGGTCATACGCCTTCTCTATATCGATCTTGCAAGCAATACCCGGAGTCCCACTTTTACTACTATCCTCCACACGCTCATTTGCCACCAGAATAGCGTCGAGAATCTGCCTCCCCCCGACGAAGGCATTCTGAGACTCTGAGATCAGAGGGTTAATTTCCTTCCTGAGCCTAACCGATAAAACTTTGGCTAGGAGCTTGTAGACACTCCCAATCAAACTAATCGGTCTGTAATCTTTAATATCAATTGACCCCCCCCCCCTTTTTGAAATAAGGGTGATGAATGTCGCATTTAACCTCGGTAAAAAATACCCCCTATCATGAAACTCATCATAGAAAGCCATCACATCAATCCTGATTACCGTTCATAAATGCTGAAAGAAAGCCATCGTGAAGCCGTCCGGCCTCGGCGCCTTGTCCCCACTCATAGACTTTAACACCTGCACAACTTCTTCTTCAGAGAAGGGAGCCTCAATAGCTACAGCCTCAGAAGCCGAAATGTACTCGAACTCCGCCCCATCAAGAGATGGCCTCCATTCCTCTTTTTCCCTGAACAAATCCTCATAATACTGGGCAATAGTCTCTCTCACCCCTCTCTCTTCTTCAAACACCTCACCCCCCACCGATATTTTCCCAATGTGGTTTCCCCGCCTGTGCGAGTTAGCCACTGAGTGGAAAAACTTCGTATTCGAGTCACCTTCCGTCAGCCATAACACCCTCGATTTCTGTCTCCAAATGATTTCTTCTTGAATAAGCCTCTTCCACAGTTCCTCTTTTTTTAAAGCCCTCCCTCTCCTTTCCTCCTCAGAGAGCCCGACTCTCTCTTCTTTCTCATCTAGCCTCCTCACCTCATCCATATATCTAGCCGTGACCAGGCGCACCTGGACGAATACCTCTCTATTCCACCTCTTGATATCTTCTTTGATCAAACCTAGCTTTGTTGCCAACCGATAACTGGCATTCCCCTCCACCTCATACCTAGCCCACCAATTGCTTACCCTTTCCGTGAAATCCTGCTCCTTGAGCCACATGTTCTCAAATCTGAAAGGGGTCATGCCCTCACTCCACCCTCCACATTCTAACATAATTGGGCAATGATCAGAGGTCACCCTAGGTAATGTAGATTGAATCACCCCAGGGAAGTTCTCCTCCCATGCCTGTGAAATGAGAAAGCGATCCAAACGAGACATCGATGGCAAGTCCCTAGGACTGGACCAAGTAAACAAACCCCCTTCCAGAGGCAAATCGATCATCTCTACTTCATCAATGAATTCAGAGAACTCGTTCATATATCTGCTAACTCTACCCCCGCTACTCCTCTCAGCACCAAATCTCACCACATTAAAATCTCCTCCCATGCAACCAGGGACGCCCCAAACCCTACTCACCCCTGCCAATTCCTCCCACAGTTCCCACCTGCATGAATCTTTCACTGGCACATAAATGCCAGAGAAGCTCCAGACAAAGCCATTCTCCACATTTTTAAATAGACAGGATAACGACCAGCTACCTTCAAGACTCTCAATCAGTTCTACTACCGCTGACTTCCATAAGATCACCGCCCCTCCCGAAGCACCCACTACATCTCGGCTAACCCAATTGATCCCCCGCTCACCCCTAATAGACCTAATGCACCCCACGTCCATCTCACTCATCCTGGTCTCCTGTAAACATAGAACATCAGGTTTCCACCTAGAAATACCCCCCCCCCCCGACGATACCCCTTTTGTCCGTATCATTTAACCCCCTCACATTCCAGGATATAATGCGTAACTTCATTGTGGATTTAAACGGAACTTAAAACCTCACTTCCCCCCCCCCTCCCCCTTACCCCCCTCCATTCCCGTAATTTACCCTTTAATTTTCTCGAACATCTCCCAAGCATCGTTTTCTGCCCCTTCAAAATTAACTCCAGAATCCGTACTAAAGGCTCCTAGCAAATCCTCCCTCCATCCATTCGGGTCCTCTTCCCACCCTCCCCCCATGGACTCCCCCATATTCTCCTCTTGGCTCGAGATCTCTAGATCTACCCACAACCTAGAATCATTTAACTCATCCCAACGAGCACCACCTTCCCCAACCCCACTATCCTTCCTAATGACCTTCTCACTCGCCACCACTACCGACTTGCCTCTTGACAAAGTAGCCCCTTTAGGTTGATTTTTTGATTTCCCCTCTAGATGACTCTCACTCATGCATCGCGCGGGTTTCCAACTAGTTAATACTATTATGATGTCAAAGTATAGTGAAACCTCTTGTAGAAACATATCTCTAATGAAGATTATTGGTTAGAGGAACAAAACTCACTGCACCTATGGACGTATGCACAAAATTGAGTTGAACCACGTAAATTTAGGTCTCACCCTCTCTCCTCTATCTCTATGCTTTTATTTTCATTGTCAATGTGCTTTTGTTCATCTTTTAATTATTTTATTACTAAATAATTGGTATCTTATATCTAAGATCAACCTAAACCCAATTTCTAGAATCACCATGGGTAGTGAAGTCAAAATGAGGGTAAAGTTGGATGAGTTAAAGTGTAATTACCCTATTTTTTAAAAAAACAAAATTTTATAAGAAATAAAAATTACATTATATTTATGAAAATGATTATTTGGAGTTAAATCGCAATTTTATGACCAATTTTTCAACAATCACCATGAATAAATTAATTTTAAATAGCCCCCATTTAGTTATCTACCCGTTTCATTAAATGGCCAAGCTTACTAAAAATATATTTTGAATTTTCCTTCCACTTTTATGATCAATTTTGAAATACACTATGTTTTGTTTTTGTAACAATGCAATAAACCCCCATTTTATTAACTTTATATCCAATCTCTTAGTCATGCCTATTCAAATATTTGGTGAATTATAAATTAAGCTAGATACAATATAAGTTAATTGAAAAATTTCCTCTCAAAACAATTGACTAAAGAAAAGAAGTTCATTATCGCAAACCACCTCTTTCTCGACCACCATTAACACCTTTCCCCACCCCACTTTCTCCACTACCACCATTTCATTATTTTTCTAAACTCTGTTCTACAACTCAATTTGTACAAAATTGTTTAAGATACACGCCTCTTATTCTTGGATTCATGATTGCTTCAGAGACTTTAGCTTTTTGAAGCTATTACAAAAGTTGTCCCTTCACACTCACATAAGTGAATTCCATTAATAGTATCCCGTAATACCCTAACAATATTTCCAAGGTATGTCAGTCATTAAAAGCACAACTTCTGCTAAACATCTTGTAAACATTGTTATTTAATCATAAGAGTGAGTATGGATTAAAACTCATTGGTGCTCACTCCGAGATTCAGTTAAGATTCGATTGTCCCTTTGAACCAAGATCATGGAATCTCAAATAAACTATGTAGGGCTTCCATTAATCCAACTATTTATAAATTTTAATCTCATTCCTCTAAATCAATAGTATACTTTTTCTTCTATTAAACATTTATAAGAAGATTCACAAGATTTCACTTAGACTTCACATAATGAATATACACAACTCCATTTAAGAGAACCTTCTTTATATTATTTTGTATTCTACATATTTGTCTAGATTTATGTAACACCCTGTGTATTCTGGCGTCGGGCGCCACCAAAATACGTCAGGCGTTACTAAATTAAATATCATTCTTAGCATGTGACAAATATATGAGACGTATAAATTTTTTCCACAAGGTAGTAATCAAATTGATCCAATAAATATAAACATCCAAGCAATATTAAAACCATCACCATGCTAATATCCAAAATACATCAACTCCTAATAAATATAAATCTCCATGAATTAATGTAGCTATGAATATCTGATAGAAATCGTAACAACTATGGAACTGATTGGCCCACCAAATCCATAAATAAAAGTCTCATAATAAAAAGCGACGAAAATAGAAAGAATTCCTAAACTACTAAAGCATCAAAACTAAATCTCCAGTTGCATCTACAAAAGTATCTCCAATCGCTCCTATGCAGCTACTCCAGTGCTATACCTGAAATGTTAGTCATCGCAATGGGTCAGAGCCCACTGCATGAATACAAGATACTCTTCTCAATTAGGGTCCGTGAATCCAGACAGTAGCATTATACACGATAAACATCACAATAGAGTCTTTTATATTAAACATAATATATATTAATAATGCGAGTAAAAATAACTATAACTATCTACCCATAACTAAGCCACCGTAACGGTTTAAGTCCAATTACTTAATTTCATCTATTTCTTGAACCTTAGCTCTTATTCTTAATTAATTTAATTATCCAATTATTTTTTATTCATGCGACACCACCATGGTCAGTCGATCCGTTATCGGTCCTGCACACACTCTTGGCACGCTTAAAGTTCTACACATCACACCCATTCCCCTCACTATAGCCAGTCAACCCAATTTATATCAGCTCTGTACATACTCGTGAGGTTCTGCGCATGACATGTCACTATAGCCAGTTGGCCTGCATCCTGTCAGCCCCGCACACACTCGTGACGTCAACACACACCCATGACGCTATAGCTAGTCGGCCCGTATTCTGTCAGCCCATCACATACTCGCGACGAAAATTCATTTTAATACCCATTTATTATCTTAGGTATTAATTCTCAATTTCACAAGTTTATCATTATTTTCTATTAGCCCCGCCCTTTAATCGAGCATAAATCCTCATACCACCCCTATTCCCATACCTAGAGGTCTCCAAAACGCAATTATATCATAACCTATCATTTAGAAATAATACCTGCCAAAATTCACTTCCTAGACTCACACCTAGGCTAACGATTCAATGGAAACAACGTAAAATCAGCCCCACCCCAGAATCATCCATCCATAAAAACCCACACTCTCTAGTCCCATACCTAGAAAGCGTCATCGACATTTAAGGCCCACCTACTAGTCTCATACCAAGCAAGCAACCTAAAATAAGGTGAGAGCAATAACTAACCCAATAATCCCGTCGTCCCCGCAATGTTAATTATTAATACCATTAATGTATCATATATGGCATATTTTTAACTTATCACAACAATTCTTTAAATTAATCACAAGATCACTATTTATCCAAATTATGTCAATTTAATTATAACAATAATCAAACAATTCATTTTCTCGTCAATTTATAGAATTTCTATTCACATGCATATTTTTCGAGGAGCAATACAAAAATAAATCTCTACTCTAAAAAATGCATTTAATTAACACGGTACTTATAACATCCCTATGATTTATTCTACGTGCGAATGTCATAAATTCTAATGAAATCCCATCCTCTAATATAATCATGCAAGGATTTTGAGTCTTAATTCGTATTAGATATTTGAATAAAAACTATCCCAAATTTAGTTTCACTTTCCCTAATTAGTCTCTCTAATATAATTTAAGAAAAACAATGATCATTAGAGGTAAGGCAACATTTAAAACACATAATACTAAAGAGAAACAATAGAAGTATTCATGCCTGTAAAGAAGTCTTTTGAAGAATCTAATTGCATGATTGTGTTCCTCTCGAGAAAACAATAAATATGCGTTATTGGACAATCTTGAGAAAACTTGATTTAGATCTTTAAAACTTGGATTGAAAGTTGTGTTCAATAGGGTTTAGGTTTTGTAGATGAGAGAGAATGAAATTATGGGAGGCTAATGATTTTTGAGAAGGCTAAAATGTGATTTAAAATTCCTAAACCCATCACTTTATGTTTATATACCAAAAAGAATTTGAGTCTTAATCAAACACAAACACTAAAAAAACATTTCGGATGATCGAACCGTTGGAATTGGCTGAAATTTTAATATGTTATAGATGAAGGCGAGAAAAAGTTGCTCAAAAGAATTTAGCTCGATCGGATAGTTGAATGTTTTTATTTATTTGTTTTTTCTTAGGTCGGATCTTCCCCTGATTTTAATACGAAAAGTTATAATTTCCAAATTTTAATCCCGATTTGAATTCCACTTAAAAACTTATTTTTATATATAAATACAAACTTTTTTACATATCAAAATTAAATAGATTCCAAAAATTATTTTTCCAAAATTCTTTTATTTAACAAAGATTTTTACGGCTAAAAAATCATGGGGTGTTACATACTCCCCCACCAATACAAGAATTTTATCCACGAAATTCGACAAAGCGTAAAGGTCATACGTAAAGTCGCACAAATAAAATATGGCTTACGTATGCCTACCCGTAGAATGCTACGATTGGGCGCCCATACATCCAATCCTACATGCACATATCCCATGAACAAAGATACAATAGATCCAAACTATACATACATATATATATATATATATATGCGCATAACTATGAAAATATCAGTGTACCACGCTCTCCCACGAATCACCACTCGAATCTATCTCTAAAAGTCATCACAGCGTTTAAATCCTCATATCAAATCACATCACTTCATCGGAATGCTATATACCCAAAATTTATACTAACGATCTGCCAAATAAATATCGTTTCCAAAATCAACTCTAAGGATCCTTATATCAAGATTACTACTTCTAACCTCAATGCCTACAACACCCTAAACACAAAACTCGTTATCTCCAAGAAACACAACTAATATGTATAGGAGACCCAATAGCTTAAGGAGTACGAATCAATAAAGGGATCAAAGATCGGTAACACGGAAGATAATCGGAATCACAACCTACAAGACCTAAGACCATGCTCTAATACCATATGTAACATCCCATGCATTCTGGTGTCGGACGCCACCAAAATACGTCGAGCGTTACTAAATTAAATACCATTCTTAGCATGTGACATATATATGAGACATATAAAATCTTTTTCACAGGGTAATAATCAAATTGGACCAATAAATATCAACATTCAAGCAATTTTAAATCCATCACCATGCTAATTTCCAAAATAAATCAACTCCAAATAAATATATATCTCAATGAAATAATTCAACCATGAATATCTGATAGAAAAAACAACAGTGGAACCGATTGGCCCACCAAATCCATAAATAAAAGTCTCATAATAAAAAGCGACGGAAATAGAAAACAATCCTAAACTATTAAAGCATCTAAACTAAATCTCCAGCTACATCTCCAAAAATATCTCGAATCACTCCTATGCAGCTACTCCAGAGCTATACCTGAAATGTTAGTCAATGGAATGGGTCAAAGCCCACCGAATGAATACAAGTTATTCTTCCCAATTAGGGTCCGTGAACCCAGACAGTGGCATTATACATGATAAATATCACAATAGAGTTTTTTAAATTAAACAGAATATATATTAACAATGTGAATAAAAATAACTATCACTATTTACCCACAACTAATCCACCCCAGCGGTTTAAGTCCAATTACTTAATTTCATCTATGATATAAACCTTAGCTCTTATTCTTAATAATATAATAATCCAATTATTTTAATTCATGAGACACCACTATGGCCAGTCGACCCCTTATCGGTCCTGCACACACTCTTGGCGCGCTTAAAGTTTTGCACATCACACCCATTTTCCTCACTATAGCCAGTCAATCCGATTTATGTCAACTTTGCACATACTCATGAGGTTCTACGCACGAAACGGAACAATAGCCAGTCGGTTCATATTTTCTCAGCCCCGCACATACTCCTGATGCCACACACACCACGCCGCTATAACTAGTCGGCCTGTATTCTGTCAGCCTATTACATACTCACGATGCAAATTCGTTTTAATACTCGTTTATTATCTTAGGCATTAATTCTCAATTTCTAAAGTTTCTCATTATTTTCTATTAGCCCCACCCATTAATCGAGCATAAATCCTCATACCACCCTTAGTCCCATACCTAGAGGTCACCAAAATGCAATTATATCCTAACCTTTCATTTAGGAAGAATGCCTACCAAAAGTCACTTCCTGCCCTCACACTTAGGCTAACGATTCAACGGAAATAATGTAAAATCAACCCCACCCCGGAATCGTCCATCCGTAAAAACCCGCACTATCTAGTCATATGCCGAGAAAGCGTCATCAACAACTAAGGCCTCAATAATAATCCCATACCTAGCAAGAAACTTAAAATAAGGTGAGAGAAATAACTATCCCAACAATCCTGTCGTCCCCGCGGTGTCAATAATTAATACCCTTAACGTATCATATATGGCATATTTTTAACTTCTCACAACAATTCTTTAAATTAATCGCAAGATCACTATTTATCCCAATTATGTCTATTTAATTATAACATTAATCAAACAATTCATTTTCTCCTCAATTTATAGAATATATATTCTCATGCATATTTTTGGGGGGAGCAATACAACAATAAGTCTCAACTCTGAAAGATTCACATAATTAACGCGGTTTTACATGTCGAAGAAAACTTATAATATCCCTACGATTTATTCTACATGCGAACGTCATAAATTCTAACGAAATCCAACCCTCTAATCTAATCATGCAAGGGTTTTAAGTCTTAATTCGTATTAATATTTGAATAAAAACATTCCCAAATTCAGTTTCGCTTTCCCTAATTAGTATCTCAAATTTATTTTAAGAAAAATAATAATCATTAGAATTTAGGCAACATTTAAAATGTATAATACTAAAGTGGAATAATAGAAGTATTCATACGTGTAAATAGGGATGGTAAACAGTCGCATACAGAGCGGATACCATTTTTCCATATTTGTATCCACTATTTAGATGCACAATCCATATCCGTATCCGTATCCGCTCGGATAACTCGAATTCGGATAATATCCATATCCGTTTACGTTGCTTATCCCTTGCTACAAAGTATTAACTAAAATTCATATGGAATAAAAATTAGACGATCAAAGTTCAAGGGAATTTTGCTATAACTAAAAAATATTATAAACTCTTAATCTTAAGGGAATGTTTAAAATCAAATACTAAAATCAAATACTAACCTCGAATGTTCATATTCATGAATGACTATTTCTCTTTTGCTCTTATAACATTAAACAACACTTATCTCTTTTTATTATGTGTGAATGATCAAAACGTTTTTGTCGTTTCTTAAACCATCACTACAACAAAATTTTCAAATAAAATTGTTAGACATTGACATACGAAAGGGGAGAAACTTTTATTGTAAAGTAAATAAAAAAAAATCTAAAATCATCTAGGAACAAACATAAGAACAATGTGAAAAACTGATGTTTGGAACATAATATAAAATGAAAGGCTCTCTATGTTTCAAATACAACAAGCATAAGAAAAAAGAGCTTATCTTGAACATAATATAAGCAAAAAAAACATAATAAAAAAAATTAATGGCTCTCTGCGTTTCGGATTCAATAAGCATAAAATAAGTGATAATTAGAAAAGTTCTTATCTTGAACGAACAACATAAGAACAACATGGTGTTTTCAACAAACAATAAGAATGCTATTTTAAACCAACAACATAAACGTACAGCAAGCAGGATGTTTTGAACCAAAAAAATAAAAAGGATTGGGGATAATATAACAACAAAAAAAGGATCTTACACGAAAAAATGGAGAGCATAGCAAGGATCGAGGAGCCGGAACAAGGATCAAATCGGATTTCAGATCGGGGAGCGGAGTCGGAGAAAGGATCTTACGCTCAAATCAACTTAGGTTTTTTTTATAGATGAAATGAAGTAGGGGAGAAAGAGTTGTTGGCGTAAGAAATGAAAACGAGGGGGAGGTTATCCCCAAATCAGCTCAGATTTTTTCTTTTCTTTTCCTTTTTTTTTTAATTATTTCCATATTTTTTCGTGTTGATAAAAAAATATAAATTAATACTATTCTTTTAAATGAGTAAAAAATAATAAAAACTTTAACTACATTTTATATTATATTATTATAAATAAAAATGTTATATATTATTATATATAATTAATTTTCATAATAAATTATTATTTAATACAATACGGATACGGATATCCGCAAATATGGATACTCCGCCTTGGATACGGATTATCCGTGTTAGATACACATACCATCCATATCTGTATCCATTTTTTTGAATATTTTAAAACACTATCCAAATTCGTATCCGTATCCATATCCATATTTTTTTATAAATATCCATTAAATTCGGACATGAATACCGGACGGATTCGAATTTTTGAATATCCGTTTACACCCCTACATGTAAAGAAGTATTTTAAAGAATCCAATTGTACGGTTGCATTCCTCTTCGAGAAAACAATAAAGACGTATTCTTGGACGATCTTGAGAAAACTTAATTTAGATCTTCAAAACTTGGGTTGAATGATGTGTTAAAAGGGGTTTAGGTTTTGTAGATGAGAGAGAATGAAATTATGAGAGGGTAATGATTTTTAAGAGACTAAAATGTGTTTTAAAAGACCTAAACCCATCACTTTATGTTTATATTCCAAAAAGAATTTGTGTCCTAATCAAACATAAACACTAAAAAAAATCCCGGACGATCGGAATGTTGTAATTGGTTGAGATTTTAATATGTTGTAGCTAAAGGTGAGGCGAAGCTACTCAAAAAAATTCAGCTCTCGATCGGACGGTCTAATATTTTTATTTTGTTTTTTCCTTAGGCCGGACCCCCCCCCCCCCCCCCCCCCATTTTTATACAAAAAGTTATAATTTTCAAATTTTAATCTCGATTTAAATTCCACTTAAAACCTTATTTTTATATATAAATACCAACCTTTTTACATACCAAAATTAAATAGATTCCAAAAATTATTTTTCCAAATTTTTTAATGTAACATATATATTTACGGCTCAAAAAGCACGTGGTGTTACAACTTACCACTATACATATGACTATGTGTCATTCTAATAGTCAATTGACTATCATAATGTATATAAATTATTAGCACGTGTTTAGTTCGTATTAGAATATCCTCTAAAAAACTTTGAAACCACTTTTCTTCTACTCCAGGTTTATCTAAAGTTATAAATGTAGATTCCAAAATATATTTAGAAATGCAAGCCTATTTTCAAGGATTCCAAGACATCGTTGCACCTCCCAATGTAAACACATATCCACTTGTGGATTTTAATTCCTTTGATTCTAATATCCATTTAACATCATTGTATCATCCAAGTAAAACTATATACAAAGTGTAGTGCAACCCATAATTAAGGGTAAATCTGAGATATTTAAGAATCCTTACTATAGCATTCCAATGGGCTTCTCCTGGATTACATGCAAATCCACTCAATTTATTAATTGAGTAAGAAATATGTGGGAGAATGCATTTAATGAGGTACATCAAACTACAATTGATACAAAATTAATCCAACTAAGACATGTTTTCTCAAGTAAGTTTATACAAATGAACATTTGGGTTAACTTGTATTCTCATAATTCTAATAATACATTTATCAAATTTATCAAGTATCTTATCTGTGTAATGAGATTGAGAAAAGGTATCCAATTAAATGTTTTAGAGATTTTAATTTCTAACATAACATTTGCCACACCCATATATTTTATGTTAAACTTGTTATTCAGCATTAACACAATAGATTTAATGATATTATTATTACTTCCAACAATGAGTATATCATCTACATATAAACAAAATGATGTATCCACACATAAATTCTTTAACATAAATAAATTAATCACATTCACTATCTTTCAATCCACTTGACATCATCAAATGGTAAAATTTCTCATGAAATTTTTAGGTTCTTAGTTTAATCCATAGTAGGTATGTCGACGTGTGTTGAACATGTGACTGTATTTGGGTAGTCAATCTAAACATAAAGTAAGGAACAAGGCATTATAAGTAAACATATCTATTACCCCCAAGAAATCCATATCAAATGTATGTGTTATTGGTAAATATATATATAAAATATTGTAATCAAAATAAATTTATGTGGAGCTAAATAAAAATAGTTTGAACATGAATTAATTTCAAAACCTAAGCAGGGAGAAAGTCATAAAAAAACAAGGACGCTGAAGATCAATAAAATGCTAAATTTCAAAGAAGCCCAAAGTTTAGGTGATTGAAGAACTCAAAATTTTTGCATTGAGAAAGAGATTCGGCAAGGTTCTTCCATAAATTCTCTATGCATATACAACGTGAGATCCATTTGTCGAGTTATATGTCATAACGTTATCTCCTTATCTTACTTAAGAAGATGAAAACAAACACTATATAACCACGAATACGTGAACCCACATATATATAATTGCTATTTGAAAAATGAAGAAAGTGGGAAATGTATCATTCCCAATTAAAATTATTTAAATACATTGGGAATGATACATAGTCATATGTATAGCATACAAATCCACGTTAACCTGTCACTAAAAGAAAAATATGGGAAAGTACATAATATGACAAGAATAGATACTCAAAATAATAACGGTGAATAAGTGCAACAACACGAATCTGAATTCAAGCTCAACGCGACATCCGGACATTATACCAATTTAATTTTTCAATAACATATCAATAGTTTGACAGGCCTAACCTCACCTCACCTAAGCTTAGTAAAGCCTCATCCTGGCTATTGGGCTTTTGGACTATTGGCAGACGACAATTCTCTGTGTCATATAAAAATTTCATGACTCCATGCCCATCAATAAATACAATATCGCAATCGAATCAATATTTTAGATTCTAATAAACGTCATGATATGAACAATACGAGTACAAATAAATAAGGAACAAACGACTACTCTCGAGGAAATTCAAGGAGCATATTGTGTAAACTCCGTACCTTAAAATCATCATGAAAAACTCATAAGATTTTGCCTCAAAATTATGATCATACCACTGTGTTCCTCTCGCGAAAATAATAAAAAATCGTTCTAGCCCAAACTCGAGAAAACACCAAATAAGCCTTTGAATCTTGAGTTAACTTGATAATTTTGGGGTAGGGTTTGTACGAGGAAGAAGATGAAAATCATAAGGGTCTTCTGGTCTTAGAGATTGTGAAAATATGTTTGAAAAGTTCTAACCCAGTATTAATTTAAGTGGAGAAAGATTAGAGAATTTAAGTGGCATTAGAATCCTATTAAAACTAAAACAATTCACCAGTTAGTCACGCTCCAAAATCGTGACAAATAATTAATCACGGTTGGCCGTGACAAACTATCAGAAACGTGATTTTTATTTTGGCCTTATTTTTTTTGCCTAGAGAGTTTTATGTTATGAGGACTCTTCTAAAGGACCCTAGACTTATATATACTCACATTAAGAGTCTTTTAAGATAGCTTTCCGAATGATAACTCGTATATATCTCCAAAAGTCATCGTAACACTTATGTCCTCAAGTCAATTAATATCCACCAAATTGATACTTACGATACCTAACATCTGCACTAATAATCTCTGAAATATATCTCGTCTCCTAATAATCACTTCTAAGTATCCTCACGTCAAAACTAATAGTACTAACTTCAATTCCTATAACGTCCTTATCACACTAGCACGTATGCTATACACAATACCTTAAGGAGTACATCTCAACAAAGGGGATCAAAGATCGGTAATGCGAAAGCTAAACGGACTCACAACCTTCGATACCTAAGACCATGCACTGATACCCTCTGTAACCCCCCGTGCAAAACATGAGGCATTACTAGGATTAAAACTAAACTAAATCCTCAACAATTAGTATAGAGCATCTATATTCCAGAAAAATAAATGTAATGAATCCTAAATTTACACTTCCAAAATAATTACAATTAAATTCCTCTAAAAATAATGCTAAGCTCTCAAAAAAATTACATTGCCAATCTAAACAAAATAAAATCCTCCAAACGTCGAGCTCTAAAATCCTTCAAAAATCCATAGCGTTCAAATCCACGCTAACCTGCCACTAAAATAAAAATATGGGAAAGTACACAATTGTAATACCCCGTATTTTTATAACTTTTAAATTATGGAATTTATTAAATTTAATTGAGATAAATTAATTTAATTTTAATCCGGAATGTTGCTTTAAATATTTACTAGCGTGACGAGTGTTAGTAATTATTAAAAATTTGTTATCTGTTGAATATTATTGGATGAGTATAGTAATACATGAGATTTATTTTTATAATATTATCACGTGTGAATAAAATGACAATTGTGGAAATTTAAGTTGGGACGCGCCTGTGTCGTGTCGGGACTAAATGTGAATTAATAAAAGTGAATATTTTATAAGTCGTTCGTATGGTCGTTTTGAGTGCGCCAACGCGCCCGGAAGGGTCGAGATAGTCAGAAAAGCATACCCGGGGGTTTAGTTTGGGTCTCGGGGCATTTTTAGGCCTAATTGGTACCCCAGGAGGGCGTTTTGGACATTTCACCTTTTTGGGCAATTAAACCCACGAAAATCCAAAGGGTTATATCAGATATCTGGATTTTCATCTAGGGTTAGAAACTCTAAACACAAGTGACGTCCATAGGAGAGGAAGGAGAGAGCTCTCAAGGCAAATTCAAGGCCCGAAATCCGCCCGTTTGCACCGTAACCACCACCGCACCGCAACCACCACCGACGCGTAGATCGTACAACGGGCTAAGCAACCACACCAAAAATATCTGCAAATCAGAACGTCGAAAATCCCAGGCAAGTGTTTATCTTGATTATTTCGTTGGTGCATCCTTCATATTAGTTTAGGGATGATTAGGGATGAATTTCATTGAAGAAAAACCTAAATTGTGATAGGAATTTGCATGTAGTGATGACTTGAACCTTATTCTGGAAATTGTTGGTGATGTAGGAGAATAATCCATGAAATTTTAATGTAGTATAAGAAGGAATTTCTGGAAAAACAGATTGGAACCATGATTTAGAGATTTCTAGGGTTCTTGTACATTTAGATGAATTATGGCATGATTAATCCATGTTTAGTGACGTAATTTGACATGCTTTACGTTGAAAATACCTAATATGATGATATAAGGTTAGTAGTATCAATTCTGGGACGATTGGGATTATAAAGTATGGAAATTGTTGAAGTTTGGAGATGAAACCCGTAACTGCAGAATTTCAGTTTTCGCAGACCTGCTTGATCGATCGATCGAGCCCAGAGCTTCGATCAATCAAAGGTTCGATCGATCAAGCCCCAGGCCTCGATCGATCGACCCCTCCTGGCAGACTCCTATTTCCTTTTTAAATGAGTTAAATTCAAATTATTGTGAGATATTTCTTGGGCATCCTTAATAAAAATGTTTTGGGAGATAGGGAAGACCAGTAGGACATGTGAATAGATTTTGGGACCCTTGATGTCGGGCAAAGATTGTATTTTGGGATAATTACATAAGGGTCGGTGAAATTATGATTTAAAAAGAGAGGCACGTAAGAGAGTTACTTTGGGACAAATGTGTATACCTACTGAATTCTATAATTGGGAGGATAAAATCCATGAAGCGTTATGTAGTAAGTGGAAAAGTTCCTCAAATTAAAGTAAGATGTGAATGGTTATACGTGATAACTATATAATGTGAAATAAATGCGAATGACGTAATTATGGGAATTGAGAATTTACCCATTATTGATATGGTAATATTAGTATAGTTATATGATTGTGTATGCATATACTATCTATGTGTGAAAATCATGCCCACGCTACTTGCTATCCCTGAGGTTTTCGCGCTGGGACAGTCTTATCTCGATGGGACCTTTATAGGGGATATTTACTTGTACCCTAGAAGATATATATCCTTGGTACAGGCTATCGGAATGATAGTTCAGACGGTCCTAAGAGATGCGGGTATGTGCTTTCCTCTTAGAGACTTGGAATTTATGCTTCGCCTCATATTGTTTGTGTATAGGTATCCTTGGTACAGGCTATCGCAGTGATAGTTCAGACGGTCCTACGAGACTTGGAATCTATACTTCGCCTCAATATTGTTTGAGTATGTGTTAATACAATTCGAGAGTGATTCTGAATTTGTATTCCCCTTACTGTGAGTGACATGGGGTTTGGATAGTAGAGTATGCCCGCACCATAGTTATTATGTGGGGTGCTGTTATGATATATATATTTTTGAGTAGTTAATATATATATATATATATATATATATATATATATATATATATATATATATATGAAATTCTGAAATATGGAACTGCCTACTGTGATTTGATATGTAGGATATGGTTGATGACTCAAATTTTAGATACTTGTTCAGAGAAAGTATAATATGAAATTGAAAAACTTTATTGATTAATAAAGTCAAAATGAGAACTTTGGTTACTAATTGAAATATCTTTTTCAAACAATAGAATCGTTAAATTTTGAATCTTACGAGTAATCTAAGATTAGTTAAATCATTGGGAAGAGTAGTGCGATAAATGATAAGACAAACCTTTAGGAAGGTTAGTGCGATAGGTGTGCACATTAGAAGAGAGGTGAGAATTTCTCAAGGGAGTGTTGCACTAATATGTTGTTGCATTGGCCTGTATCAATTTAAATACTTGCTAAACAATTTTTAAATCATATACACTATCGGGCTCTGACCCGTTTCTCTCTCTCTCTCTCTCTCTCTCTCTCTCTCTCTCTCTTATATATATATGTATGTATTACAGGTGCCCAGCCACAGGGGCGTCTTGCTTAGGATCTCTTGGAAGGAACGCGCTGCAGCTTAGGTGAGAGTTGCAGGTCTCTTGATTAGACGACTTCGTTCATTCGGATCCACTCTTAGTACTTTCATCTAGTTGGGCATGTGTAGCTCTTTCTATTATTCCGTTGTTATTGGACATTTGTATTTCAGTTATTTCCAATATTGTTACTATGGGATTTATTCAGTTTGGATGTGTGACTTCAGATTTCGTATGTTGACATTCGATTGACGAATGTATTAAATTAATTAGATTATGTTGCAAAATTTAATGTGGTGTGATTCTTACTTATTGTATGTTGTTAATAAAATAAATGATTTTTTTTTAAATAAAATTTGGAAAGTATGTATGAAAATGGTTTTGACACTTAGCTTAATTAATTAGGGTGTTAAATTGAAAAAAAAAATTATTTTTCGACAGTGATGCTAAGAATGGACCAATTGTTCACCTTGATTTAATTTAATAAAGGAGTGATCGCCCAGTATTTAATTAGGCGGGGTGTCACAACAATATAACAAGAATAGATGCTCAAAATAATAAAGGTGAATAAGTGCAACAATACGAATCTGAATTCAAGTTCAACGCGACATCCGAGCATTATAAATTGAATAATGCTCTATTGCTTTCTAGGCATGGTTACCTCTATTTGTTTCCCTTACTATTATGCGTAATAATTATGGCCTACACACTAAATACATGTGTTTTCGTAAAACAAACTAGAAATATTAATTAGGGAAAGTGGAAGACAATTCGGGAGCATTTTTATGAAAATTTTTAATATGAATGAAGACTCAAAACCTTGCATGTTACGTTAGAGATTTGGGTTCCGTAGACGTTAAGATGTTCGCATGTAGATTTTTACATAAAGATGCCTGTTAATAAATTATACGATGTTAAAACATGGAAATTTTATGGATGTCGTGTAATAGTAAACTCTTGTTGTATAAATCCTATAGCATGCATATGATAATAAATTTAATAATCTAATGACAAAGTGTGGTTAAATTAATATTATGATTAAACGAACATTAATTGAATAATTATTGATGCGTGGATTAAATTGGTAAGATTAGTGTGACGAGTGGAAATTTAGCCTCATGCCACTTATTTATTTTTAATATGTTTGACACCGCGGGAATAACGGGGTTATGGAATAGATATAGCTCTAACCTTTATATAGGTTGCTTTCTAGGGATGGGACTAGTTAATAGACCTTTGGGTAGTTATCTCTTTCTAGGTATGGGACTAGATAGTGGTGATGATTTAAAGATAGATATTCTACGGTGGGGATGATTTTTCCGTTGTTCCTTAGATTACCAAGCCTAAGGGTGAGGCTGAGTGGTGTAGGTTAGTTGGTTAGGAAATAGTGGTGTGCTGGAAACCTTTAGGTATGGGACTAAGGGTGTTTTGAGGATAACATGTCACATTGAAAGGGTGAGGCTAATTTGAGATGATAAATGAAAAAAATGAGAAATTGAGAATTAATAACTAAGATAATAAAACAGGTATTAAAGTATATATGCGGCGAGAGTATGTGCAGGGTTGACAGTTAAACAAGCCGACTCACTATATCGTCGTGGGTGTGCGTTGGCATCACGAGTATGTGTGGGATTACTGTTAAACGGGCTGACAGGCTATAGTGACGTGTCGTGCATGGAACCTCACAAGTGTGTGCATAGCTGACAGTTAAACAGGCTGACTGACCATAGTGAGGAGAATGGGTGTGGTGTAGAACAACGGGAGTCCCGCAACCAAACAAATAATGCAAAACTTTAAGCGGGAGTCCCACAACCAAACAAATAATGCAAAACTTTAAGTGGGAGTCCTTTAATAAAACGATGAAAACCTAGTGGGAGGCCCACAACTAAGATAGTGTAAGACTTAAATGCGAGAGCACCAAGGCTGATAATAATAAAATGAGGAAAATGATTAATTCGAGTAAATTGATTAAATAAATTGATATGGAGTATTGAAAATAAAATAATTGAACCTCGGTTTTAGATAGACTTTCCAGTGGGTAGATAGTGATTTATTTTTATCACATATTAATGTATCTCCTTTAATTTAAAATATTTTTTTGTCATGTTTATTGCGTATAATGTTATTATCTGGGTTCAAGGACCGTAATTGAGAGGAGTAGTTGGTATCCATGGTTAGGGCTCTGACCCTATGCATTAGCTAACATTTCAGGTATTAGCTTTGGAGTAGCTGCATAGGATTTATTGGAGATCATTTTGGAGGTGCAACTGGAGTTCATTTATTCATTCTCTTTATTAGATTAGATTTCTTTTATTCATTTTTTTATATTATGAGACTTCATTAAGGATTTTATTAGGCCATTCAGTTCCAAAGTTGTTTATGGATTTAATCAGATGCTTTATTGGATTATTTCATTTGGAGTTTAAATCAATTATGGAGTTGGATTATTTTGGAGTTTAACATTATGATGGATATTTATTCTTGCAGGTATTATTATTTAATTGGTTAAAATCTTATTATTTCTCTTGTGGATGGAAATTTTTTATCTCTCATATATGTTACATGCTAAGAATGGTATTTGATTTAGTAAAGTCGGACATAGTTTTGGTGGCCGCCAACACCAGAATTACGCGGGGTGTTACATAAACCCCTAGCAATGGTAAAAGATAAAAAAAAAGTATAGACTAAAAATCATCCACAAGTTTCATATCAAAACAAAAAAAATCCCACCAATTCTTCCCAAATAATATCCCACGAGTTTCTAAACTAATTAATCAGATTACGACAAAGATATACTTTGAGTAGGAAAAAACGCATGCTTTGCCATTGTAGCAAAAGTGCAAGTTGCACAATGAAGTCGCACAAAGAATGCACTAGTGAAGCTCATAAAATTTTAGATTTCATAATTATTCATTCACATACATTAATTAGCAAGAAATTTCTTAAACAACTGGGAATTAGTTTAGGAAATAGAAAACCCCTCAACAAACAAGTTAATTAAATAATACCATTGGTAAGAATTAAGATTTATCTATAAAATACGCATACATTTAAGGTACACGACAACATGTCTAAAAAGGAAGTCAAACTTTTTAATTGATTAAAAATGAAGCATGAACATGACATTGACTCAAGTTAAAAATCTACTTATCTATAAAATTCAAAATATTTAAATCAAAACTTCACTTCCCCATTTTCTAAATACAAGAAAACGAAACCCCATAACAAATGCCAGCATGTGCGTCATAATAGAATATCATTAAGACTAAAATAATGGTGATGAAAATAATGTAAGATAACCCATGATCTCCAACTATTTATTAAAAAATATATATCATGTTCCTTTGATGTGAACTCTAGAATTATAATAAATGACAACCTTAACTGTTGGTTTAGGATTTTTCAGATATTACTCTTCACCGAGAACTCATACCCACAGTGTACGAGTTGTTTGCCTATATATAACCATATTCAATTGCATTCGCCCCATGTTAGTAAATTAAAGTTCTTAAAATATCCTTTAAAAGTAAAAACCTTGAATTAAATTGGATAAAGAATAATAGAAATAAATCTTTAGCCAAGAATAATAGCATATATAAGAACTATTATATTTAAAAAGATAGGCATTAAGCCCCATTTTAGGTAATGTTATGCATATATATGCTTATAATATGCTTAAAACGAGGCCACTAACAATGGGACCAAAATATAATAAAAATACTAAAAGCCTAAAGAAAATGCCTTGCTTAAATAGGAGATGGGATTCTTGTCTTTCTTTGTTGCATTGCACTTGAGATCTAATACATATTGCTTTACGTTCGTATACTTGAGCCCTCATCCATTTGGCATTTCCACATTAAATATTAAGTAATACTGATTCAAGTAACTCAATATACAATTCCATATGCTTACCAAAAAATATATATTATAGATATAAAACCAAGATTCTCAATTTGAAGTCACAATGAGTCCTGAGCTATGAAACAGAAGCATGGACACGTTGTCAGAGGCTTCGTACAAGCGTCGAACGCTCGGAGGACACAAACATGTGTACGACATGCCATGTGGCATGTCGAGCGTATTCGGTATTAAATAAAAGGATTGACACGGGAATTTGAAAAAAAAAAATCTTTTTTCAAACACCAATTAGGAAAATAATTTTTTAAGATAGTTGCACAAGTTCATATAACATTGACATTCATCTTGTTTATCTTTTCCTAAAAGTCTAAATCAACCAAAATTTGATATTCAATTATTTTTCATATAGCATAATTACATACAACATATAAATATCAATGATATAAAGTCTCATATTTTCATGGCAAAAAAATAATGGATGATTTAAATCATGTAATAACTTAATAAAAATTAAACGATATTACAAAGTTATTGGTCAAATAATTATAAGTAGTAATGATCATAGGAAAGGTTAAATGGACTTACTGAAAATATACCGAACAAACCACATATCAATTGAAGTTGAGTAGTGAGTTGATCCAACCAAAACCTCTGGAGATTTAAACATAAGAATATCAATTTTCATATCAAATTATTAAAAAGATTTGAAGTTAAAAATGACTTCCAATTTTTGGGTCTTTATTAGTATATGAGAATAACATAAACCTCATGTGTTATACTCCTTAGAGAAACAGTAAAGTCTCTCCAAGACCAAGATCAACCATCCTTAAGAATTATTTTCTCCTTATCCACTAGGAACATTTGTGGCTTAACATTTTTGAATTTTCAAAAAGTGGTAAAACCAATACTACAAAAAAATTATTTCAAAAAAATAGAAGAAACTATAAAAAGGTTTTATTTTAAGTACCCGTCTAGGACACCGTGACTACGAAAATGTGCAACCCCTTTGCTCAACTGGAACAAAAAGATTTTGATATGGGTATTGGGAGGATTTACAACCATTGTGATGAGTGTCGAAGAAAAACATGAGATCAGCGTATAGGTAATTGAATGAGAGGAAGCAGATAGGTTTTCCCCATACTATCGTTGGGCAGCGCTACATCTTCATGTTACACCATGAAGGGGAAGATAAAGGGAAAGGTTCAAAGGGGAACTACTGATATGGATTAAAAAGTCCGTTCATTTTAGATTGGGAGAGAAAGGGTGAATGAATTTTGGTATTGTGGTAGGGTTTGAAATTAGGGCATACCCATAATTTCTAAATCTATTAAGGTATTTTAGACAATTAATCGTTCCTAAAATTTTTGGCGCTTTTTAAGCACTAGAGATAATAATTTCATAATTCTACACACTTTTATCTCTTTCCCTGAACAACAAACCCTTCTATTTATTCCATATATTTATACTCATTTAATTCACCATTCAAGAACTCTTTATTATCATCAATTTAATGTATATCGAGACTATTCCATGTTGTAATAGAAATAAATATTCGAACGAATGTTATTGTTATATTGAGGGGATATGTATTGAAGTTATACACATCTTCCTTTTTCGTATAGCCTTTAGACACAAGTCCTTCTTTATATTCAATTGATCCAAAAACTTTGATCTTCCTCCTAGAGATCCTTTTACAACCTCGTGGACTATTTTATAGTTCATAGATCCAGCAATTCCCATATATGGTTTTTCATGATAAATTCAATTTCACCATTTACAATCTCTTTCCACGAAGTTGCTTCACGAGTATACACAAGTTTAATGAAAATTTGTGGCTCACTTTCTATCAAATGTGTTAGAAAACATAGACCAGAGGACTTTGATGTCCTTGTTCTCTTATTATATCAAACTTTAGTGTTCTCTATTAATAATTCGTTTATTACCTCATGATGACTACTATAAATGGTTTCACAAATTCTTTTAGAAGAACTTGATTCATACATCATATTATGAGGAAATATATCTTCGAGGAAATATGTATTCGTTGATTTAATAATAGTTTTATGTGAATGACAAGAATGTTGGATATATACCCAAGAAAGTGATAAGATTTTCTATTATTGCATATTTAATGAAAGTGATATCAATAGTCTTAGGTCCTATGTTAACTTTTTTTGGGTTAGGAGCAACATTTTTGCAAGACACCTCCACGCTTTTAAATATTTATAAGAAGGCCTTTAACCATTCCACAACTCATATGGTATTTTTTTGGTTTTCTTAAAAGTCATGTTGTTAATAAAGTATTTTATGGAAACCAAAGCTTCCCCCAGAGTTTCTTGGGTAAACCCAAACTTATCAACATATCACTCATCATTTCTTTCAACAATATTTTTTGCGTTCAATAATACCATTAGATTGTGGTGACTGAAGAATAGTAATTTTAAAAAGAGGGATCATGTTAAGTACCTCTATCATTTCTAACCACTTTAATATTTATTCTAAGTTTATTCTCCACTTAATTCTTCTCTTTAAATACCTTCATTTCCACATCATTTCTTCAAAGCTAATACATATAGAATAATCTTGTGTGGTCATCAATAAAAGTAATAAAATACTTTTTACCACCTCTATTTTGAACAAACTTTAAATTACATATATTAGTGTGGATTAAGTCTATAATACACACACTTCTTTTAATTGAATTGAAAGTATTACTTTTTATTATATATTTCGCACATATTTCACACCTATGACTTGAATTAATAAAAAAATTAAAATTTAAGTCTAAATAATTAGCTATGCAAATTATAATAATTAATATGACCTAATATCGGATGCCACATAGCACGTGACTTAATTAAATAAGTAAAAGATATAAAATTCTTATTAATAATAAGTACAACATTTATTACATTTTTTTATGAGCCCATCGCTCAAATATCCTTTAGTCGCATACATTCCATTTCTACTCAGTCCGATATCAAATTCAAACCTTCTTACTAAGCAAGGGTATATAAACCAGTTTCTTATAAATGTATAGAACATTCAACACATCATTCAGGGTGACTTCTTTTCTTAAAGTAATCTTAAGTAAAACTTTCCATTTTCTTTCAACTTTTTAACTCGAAGAATTTCCAATGAAAAGTTTTTTCTCATGATCATTTTGTTCATAAAAATAGAATATATTATTTTCAAAACATATGTGATGAGCAACCTATATATCTACTCACCATTATTTTGTAATTCCAATCAAGTTCACTTCAGACATAGCTATCGAAAGATTCATTTTGGTCACATTATTGTAAACATCCTATACTTTAGACACATTCACTTGATTGGACTTCCTTTTCTTGTTCTCCTGGATTTTTCTCATGCAAATGTCCTTGGCATGATTCCTTGGCCTGTCACACATGAAACAATTTCCCCCAAAACTCATAAAGACTTTACCTTTGGAGCCTTTGTACGAACACTGATTCACGAGCTTCCTTTTCTCATTCCCATGCGCTGGTTCCAAAATATGTGCCTTATACTCGATTTGATTTCCTCTATTTTTATTATGCATTATCAACCTATTTTATCCTCAATCTCACAATCAGGTCTTCGAGCCCCGTGTCTTTGCATCTATGTTTTACATAACTTTTCAAAATTTTCCAATATAAATTCAATTTATCAATCATTGTAGCCACTTGGAAGGATTCACACAATCTCATTTTTCATAATATATTTCATGAAAAATAATTAGAGATCGTGGGCCATAAGTCACATATAAGCCACCAGTTCACAAGATAAAAGAACAATTAATATAAAAATGTGCACTCCTCCATATGAACTATTCAATTTCGTTGGATATTTTTAATAATGATCATGTTCATTTGATCTTTCCTATCATCAAAATAAAATATGGGTAAGTACTTAGCTTTCAATTGGCATTGGCTTACTTATTTCTCTATTTTTGGGCCTAATGACTACTACTTTTTTGATTGATTTCACTACTTTCTTTGCGTTATTCCATATTTTCCCACCATTTTTATGCCTCCTCATCAAGAGAAGGCCATTTGTTGTCTGAATTGAAGGCATATCAATTACTACCTTTAAGCTCTTTGACCTTGGTTTAGTCTGATTTCATATGAACTGATAATGCGATTGTGGTTGATTGAGGTGTTTCTCTTCTTTTCGATGTAAGAGCCTCTTTATTCATAAGTGGGATTACCATTTGAATCCACTATTACTTTGTGGATCATTGTAAAAAGAAAAAACATGAAATGATTGAGGTTAGGAAAACCTATCGAGAATTCAGACGTGTTAGGGCAGCGAAGCTACCACTAAACTAGTGAAAGGTTTCCCAATGAGGAGAAGGATGAGAGATTGACATCATATATAACTTTAAAAACCTAGTAATTTCATTAGCAAAACTCTAGTTGAATATTAATTTATCTTATGACTTTTAAGTTACCTGAGGATCGCCCAACCAAAAGTAATGGAATGATACATAAACCATATTATCTTATTTTGAAGTTCTCGTACTTCAGTAAATGGGTGTAAGAGTCCCCTAACATCATGGTTAACAAATGAACTCATTGGTGTGTTTTCATATTAAAGAGAGAAGATGTAAATAAACCAACAACCAGAGTTTAATTGAAATGTCAGAAGGAAAATTTGAATGTATTAATCCATCTCTCTCCTTTGAAATGACAAAAAACCCAAAAGAAATATTATCATAGTAATACGAGATAAAGTCGTGGCCGAAACTTTGGGATAAAAAACAAGTTAAGTTATGACAACCATTGAATCGACTATAATGAAATCTAATAATTTACTAACCACACATTTCTTTGTGTTAACATTTTCTATTTTATATTTCTTAACCAAATACTCCAATAACCCCTTAGTCATCTCCGTTGAACTATGAACATTACAAAATGTGTCGTCCAGACCATTGATGACATAATTCTTACATAATAACTCAACATGTTTCGATGAATCCATCGCATCAATAACTTACCAGCATGTCTTATATTTTTTCACGGACAAAAAAATACTTCCGATCAAACAGAACCCAAAAATCATTGGTAGTCATGGTATCTCTCTGCTCTGACGTAGTCATCGATTCCCACCAATGTAATGCGGATCCCACTAATTTAAAATTAGCAAGGATTTATTTCCTTTCCTCACAACACTCTACCAAGTGCAGATGGCGCTGCATATCCTTTTTCCACTGATTAGCTACTATGACATCAGAACCTCCTTGAAATTATGGGGGATGGCCATTTAAAAAGGATTCTCTAACTCTCTCCCACGGAGAAGGTCCTGCAGGGGATTGTACCTCCTGAGCTCGTGGTTGTTGAGCTTGTGGAAATTGCTGAACTACGATAGTCATCGCGGCGTTGACCGCTTGAGCCACAATATTTTCCACTTCAACAGCATTAATAGTTCCTTGTTGTGGCGGTGGAGGACCTACCTCCTCTTCTACAACTCTATTCCTTCTAGCGGGGCGACCTCTCTTAGGCGGCATTTGAGACAAAGAAATAATATAATTAGAATAATATTTAGAATAATCTGTTTTGCAGAAGATCGCAAACATAGGAAACAAAACATTCCTAACATTAAGCTCTATATCAAAGAACTTTACGGTAGATCGTGACAAGTCCGCATAGATCCTAAAGACTCTAGAACCTGATGCTCTGATACCATCTGTGACAACCCTCTTATCAAAATAAGGGGTGATCATCCCGATACTCCAATAATAACAGGAATCATAGATGGACCATTCTCAGCATCACACTAATATAATAAGTATACGGGATAACCACCCTAAATTTTGGAAAACGGATTGTCAAGATATTATTTTATAAGTTAAAGAAAGCATTTTAAACAACTCCAACTGAAAAGAAGGTGGAAAATCTACAAGATTTAAACTGAAAAATACGTATATAACATAATAACCGAATAATGTGTCGGTTAACAGTCTCTTACAACATATTTTCAACAATTTAATTAAGTTACATAATACATTGCAGTAGGCAAGTACAAAAGCTTGGGCCACTCGCCCGAATACATAACCCGATCATAACTATAGTACAAAAATAAAGGCGTCTATAACAAAATATCCTGCAACATCCGCAAGGTGTTGCAGCTCCAAGACACAGGAAAGGGGAAGTCAATACTGGCGTCCTTGCGGCGGAGCACCTGAGTGAATAAAAGATTCTTGCACAATAAGAAATACGAACGGGTCAGGGCCCGGTTTTATATGATCACCAGATGAATAAAGAGTATGACAGTTATGAACAGTTAATCATGATTGATAAAGATAAGAATCTACCTACTCAATCTTAATGCATAAACTAAGGCAATTAAATGATCATAAATTTAATTCAGTTATGCAAGAGGACATAAATGAATATCATTAACTAAGAATTTCCATCCTTTACACTGTTTCATTTTATCGTTTCATATCTCATTAGGAAACGTATTCTAAGCCCTTTAATTCTTAGAGCATTTTATCATAAATCAAGTCCCACTTGAATAAGAATAGTTATATTCAACCATATATAACGATTCTAAGACCGTCCTTTTGAGTTTCCCCACTAGGCGCGCCCCTAAATAGATATCATCTTCCAGGGCCTATCAAATAAGATAACCTAGGCATCCTACTACGCAACGTAGGAAAGTGGCCATATACCTTCGACAGTGAGTCATAACCACACCCGGAATTGCCTCACTTCGAACAATAAGTACACAATACATAATAACATGTCCTATAGCCGAGGACTATATTCACCATGCGTTCACTAGCCAGGGGACTTCACCTCATGCGCGTACTTCCCTTATGATAGTATTTAGAGAGGTGTGTTTATGCAAATTATCATTTGCAGTTTTTATTCCCATTTTAGCATATACATTTCATTATAATCGGAACCATAATCGAATAACGTTATCATTAACTTAAACGTTTAATACTTTCCCAAATTAGTCTCCAAGAAACAATGACTTTTCTAAAAGCCACCAAGTCTAGTATACCTTAGTTAAGTCTCTAAAATTCCCCGATATACAATCTTACATCTCCTACTCTCCATCTAACTTTAAAAAAAAGGAAGAGAACACCGTCTTATCTAACTAGTAATCCCCGGAATAAGTCCCCCCTCTATTGCATTCGTAACATAAAGTAGTAACCTAACAAATATAAGACTCTAGGACATTAAGTTTACTTCATAAAAGAAGGTTCCTGGGTCCTAAGCTTAAAAGAAAATGGTAAAAATTGAGTTAGAAAAATAACTCAAAACAACAGAAATTCCTAATCGATTCGCCCTGGCCGAATCGATTCGGTCCTGAATGTGAATCGATTCGGATAGGCCGAATTGATTCGTTCTACTCAGACCTGTAAGCTGCCCCTCTAGCGAATCAATTCACTAGGGGCGAATAGATTCACCTAGTCCAGAAATCTTCATTTCGGCTAGGGAGTTTAATGCTCCAAATTTCTCCCAACATCATTTCTACTCAAACATACATCATTAATTTACCCCACAACAATCATAAATGCATCCTAACTATTTTGATCCACACAATGACCATCAAAAATTAAATTCAAAGGATTCAAACACTACAATCCTAAAAACCCTAAAGTTGTTAAATCATTTCCACTACACAACCATCACACATATTCATTCATCTTAAAACATATATTAGCAAGTAGGAAACTTGCCTTAAACTGAAATCTCATATTCTTGGACGATGAATGCAAGATCAAATCCCAAATCTTCAATTATTCTCCTTTCTCTTCTTTTCTCCACAATTCTTTTCTTCTCTCTTTCTCTATAGGTTTAGTAAATATACACTTAAGAAAATAAAATGAGGTGCAAGACTTAAACGTGCCTCTATCCTTAATTCCCATCTTTAAGTGTCAATATACCATTAAAATGACTCGCAACAACACATTTAAGCCATAACTAGTCAAAAGTGCCCGAAACACAAAAATACAATATGGCAATTATTTTGACTATCTCTCATATTTTAGGATTAACTACCCCCTCTAAATTAGCATCCGGAAATATTTAAATCATTTCAAGTTCCGACTTCATTTATACCATAAATGTCGTTTAAAGCACATGACACTATTAAACGTAATGTGATGATATTTAAATACACGTAAAGTAAATATGCAACAATCTAGTAAATATTCTTTCTCAGCTCACTTAATTGATATTTACTCCATCATTCAGTATTTTATATAATTTCTTCACACAGTAAATTAATATAAAATAAATTTCTCAAAAGTGAGGGTTGTTACATAGGTTTAGTTTTCATGTAAAAATTATTGGTAGATGATATTAAAACAGCTAATGCTTATGTAAGGTGTTAAGGTAACTTTTAAGAGATGAAAAATAATTAAATTATAAAGAAAGTTTTGTAAATCATGCCCAGAACATGGCAGCCCCGAATTCACCCAAACCCAGGGGCGAACCGGTTCGAATTCCCTGTTCACCTCAAGATGGTTAGTTTGTGTTTTAGGTTAGTCGACTTGTATCCCGATGAATTTAGGAGTTATAAAATATTAATTAAACACTTCTGGAATACTGGTGGGATTAAAATATATTCATTTAGGCTAGCCGGGAATTTTTGGAAAATTGGTAGGATAATATTTTCATTGGGTTAGTAGGATCCGGGATACGGGAACATGGAAGTTACAGTACGACTCGGGAAGTCTGGTGATTGTGTAAATATTTTATAGAAATTCAGTAATGTTGAATGACTATTTAAAATAGAGGAATTTATATTTAACGGGATGGTTGGTAAATGCCTAAACTAATTGGGGATAAATTCGAGAAATTTTAAGACTGTTAGTTAAATACAAAAACTAATAATTAACGAGATGGTTAATTAAATGGGAAATATCGATGGGCAAATCAATAATATATCATGGTGGTAATTATAGAGTAGTTACCTATATGCATAACATGTGGTATAGATATGTAATTATTTATTTGTGTGGAACATACTTATGTTCATGGACGGTCCAATCAATTGGGGTTGAGCGTGTTCTGGATCGGAGCACACGTCAGCACACAGGTGGGTTAGGCATTGTGTAGGTCATTTTTATTGGTACTATGTAGCAGCGCCACTTATGAGAGGTAGGTGTAGATGTTAGGATACTTTATCGCCACTGAGTATGGTCCATGAACTGGTGTACTGTGTAGATACTGCCCCACTTGTGTGTATTTTGTAATGTCCGGTTTGGATAAGGGACTCCTTCGAAATTACCGATAGAGCACGAATGGAACATAAATGGTAGATGCCATGTAGTGTCATATATGTGTGTACGGACCTATGTATATAATCATGTGAGTTGAATGAGTTTTACTTAATCAGTCTAATGATGTAGAAAACTAATCACGGACCCAAATACTACATAGGATGCATGATAAATGATTATGCCACTGTTGTGGTTGGTTGGCAGGGTTATTCGAAAAATGGTTATACGGATGTAGATAATTTAATTTCATCACGTCAATTATGTTAGACGCATCACATGTTTAACAATGCTCTTGTTATATATATTGCATTTGGGTTCTGGGATATGATACAATTAGTATTGCTCCTAGGTGAAGGGTGAGGCAATTATCGCATGTGAGTGTTGATGAGAGACTCATATTTAAATTAACTCCAATCTTGAATTTTAATTTCGGTAAATTAATTATTGCATGCTTTAAAGCGCTGACCCAAATTATAAATGCTACCCCCCCCACCCCACCCCCCACCCCCAAAAAAAAAAAAAGTTTTCTTAGATAGAGATAACATGACTGAAGGAATATCAGACTTGTAGTCACGTGTTTCTTCTCAAATATCGATTTAATGATTCTGGTTTAGGTTGCTATTTCTTTTTGTCTTCATTTATTTTGGATTATTATAAGGTCATAAGCCCGGAGTCATTTGGTTTTATTAGTTGAGGCAGTTATGTTCATATTGGATTTTATTTTGTTGGACGTGGAGGTTGGAATTTCTATTATCTATTGTTTATTAATGAAAATTCTGCTTTAAATTTGAATGTAGTTTAAGAATATGAATGTTTATTATAGTTGATGATAATAATGATATAAATTGACAAGAAAGCCCCATCTCTGGTGTATCGTGTCTGGCCAACATTTACGTGAGAAAATAGGGGTTATTATAAAAAATAGGCCTGATGTAGATCTACGGGATTAATGCTTAATGAAGAGGATTAGACCTCAATATTCACACACTTTACATCATAGAGTTAAACTCTAGAAGCTTTATACCTATGGGTGAGCTCAAGTATATTTTGGGAGAAGAATGAATAAGGATCGTGCGTAGAGATTCGACGTTCATACTTTCAGGCAAGAAATCTCTTGTTATATCACGTATATAATTTATAATTTATTTATAATCCATGTTATGCTTTAATGCTAGGATTTACAATGCAAGTTAGGATTGAATTTGATTATCGTAATAATGTTTAATTAATGAGTTTATTAGGATTATAGTAGTTAATCCAAATTTGAAAGACTTAATATTTGAAGAGAAGACTTAAATAATATTAATGTGGACTATGATTTTATGATTAGAACTCATGACTTTTTATTCAATTTCGTGTAGAATTTAGATCCTTGTGTTAATTTAATGTTTGGATCTGAATTCTTAGATGTATGTTTTCTTCATTCATGTAAAAGAGGAACTAGGCTTAAATTCGTGAACTTTGAGGAATTAAACCTTATTTGATGTTTTAGATCTTAAATAGTTGTTGGAAATCATTTAGGAACATAAACCTTTTATCAGTTTTGGATACGATGATGTCTTGATTGCTGGAGAAAAACTTATTTCTCATTATTGAAGGTTCTAATTGGAACTTGTGTTTTTGGTCTGATGGAGACGCAAAGTGTCAATCTCGTTCGAATAAGGTGAGCATTCTCGTTTGAATGAATTATGAGGTCGTTCAATCGAGTTTGGTAGACAACGACGGTTTGGGATGTAAATTTAATTTTTGGATTTAAGTGGTATATTTAATTACTAGAAATTGTTATACAATTAATTATAGTTTAATATGAGATTTAAACTAGATGATATATTTATATAGGTTTCGAGTGGAATAAACATTAATTTAATTTATACAATCCAGCGTCAGGGATTAGGGCGATTTCGGGTATGCACGTGAGTGAAGAGACATCATATAGTTGCATAAATATATTGTGATATATATATATATATATATATATATATATATATATATATATATATATATATATATATATATATATATATATATATATATATGTGTGTGTGTGTGTGTATTTTGATTTATGTGACCCTACCACTACTCATGGGTAATATATCGTTCGGGGCTTCTTTAAAGGTTGCGACCATATACTGCACACCCGGATGTTGATGTAGGCCACTATTAAGGTTGTCATTTTTTATCACACATTCAAGGTGTTCATCTCTTCGCGGCGAGAGAATGAGGATAGAATCAATCCATCGAGCGAGTTTTGGTGCAGGACATGTTAAGGGTATTCACTACACCAAAACTGGCGAATGGTCACGGCCAAAATCCCTAACCAATACTCTCGGTCGCGAACTTGGGTTGTGACCATTTTGGGCGTGACCAATTTCATGGGTTGGGGCCCAAGTCTGTGACCAAAAAATGGTCACGGCCCGTAGGGGTCATGAAAGATGGTCGTGGACTTAGGCCGTGACCCACACCGTGACGGGAAAAAAATGGTCGCAGCCCAAGCCTGTGACCCACAACCGTGACAAAAATTTATCACGGCAAAAGTCCGTGACCCACACGCGATAAAAAAAGGAAAAAAAATTATCGCTGCCCAAGTCCGTGACCCACAACCGTGACAAAATTGGTCGTGGCCAAAGTCTATGACCCACACCGCGACAAAAGAAAAGGAAAACAAATGGTCGCGACCAAAGTTCGTGACCCATACCGCACCCATTTTTTCCATTTTCATCGCTTTGTCGGTCACGAACTTTGGCCGCGACCATTTTTACGCGTGACTAGAAAATAGAAATTGTCATGGACAAAGTCCATGACCATATTTAAATATAATTAAAAATAATTTTTTTTTCCAATCCTAAAATTAAGGGTCCTGCGACTGCACGGTCGGTTGCTAATTGTAACGTTGGATACGTACGAGGTTTTACAAATATTTATTATTGGCAAAATGATAAAAAAAAAATCACAAATTGGTAATTGGCAATGTTGTTAGTAAACTATTATATATATACAAACTTAAAAATAATGCACGTCTTAATAATTCACAGACCAAAAAAAATTGGGTAGAGTTTTCTTTGTTTTGTGGACATTCCAAACCCTGTTAATATAAAACCTTCTTATTATAAAGCCAACACGGCCATAAAATTTAACAATCAAATTATAAAAGCCCGCACGGCTATAAAACTAAACAATAAAATAATAAAAGCCCGCACGGATGTAACACATAAAAAACATAATCCTGAATGTTCCCAACATTATATAAACAAACTTCATGTTGTAAACCATTGCCTCCTTCATTTGTTCCACGTGCAAAAAAGAAAACGATACAATGTTATCCTGCAAATGACAGGATATAAAAAAAAGTGATATTAGTAACCAAATAGTTTTACAAAAATCTTATTGAAATTATCAGTAACCAAGTTTTAAGCTTAAGTCTAGATATTGTCAAAATATAATTGTATTCTCAAACCGAGAGTACCGTGTTAACGTGTTCAGTTCCTACGAGTTACATTGATCCCGTGTGAGGTGTCGATGCCTCTCACAGGGCCGCTCAGGGGCTGTTTCGGGTTTCCCACCTCTAGCGCCATGTTTTTAAGCCTAAATCTAGATATTTCCAAATTAACATCGTATTCTCAAAACTTGAGTACCATGATCGTACGATTAGTTCCTACGAGTTACATTGGTCCCGTGCGAGGTGTTGGTGCCTCTCACGGGGCCGCTCGGGGCTATTTTGAGTTTTTGCACTCTGACGCCAAGTTTTAAGCCTAAGTCTAGATATTGTAAGATTATATTAATATTCTTAAATCGCGAGTACCATGATCGCGCAGTCAGTTCCTACGAGTTACATTGGTCCCGTGCCAGGTGTTGGTGCCACTCACGGGGCCATTCGGGGGCTATTTCAGGTTTTCGTACCCTGATGCCAACTTTTAAGCCTAAGTATAGATATTGTCAAATTATCATCATATTATCAAATCGGGAGTACTATAATCGTGTGGTCAGTTCCTACGAGTTACATTGGTCCCGTGTGAGGTGTCGGTGCCTCTCATGGGGCAGCTCGGGGGATATTTTGGGTTTCTCACCTCTAGCGCCAAGTTTTTAAGCCTAAGTCTAGATATTTCCAAATTATCATTGTATTCTCAAATCGGGAGTACCGGGATCACGCAGTCAGTTCCTACAAGTTACATTGGTCCCATGCTAGGTGTTGGTGCTTCTCACGAAGCCGCTCAAAGGTTGTTTCGAGTTTTTGCACTCTAACGCCAAGTTTTAAGCCTAAGTTTCATCGTATTCTCAAATTGGGAGTACCGTGATCGCGTGGTCAGTTCCTACGAGTTAAATTGGTCCCGTGCGAGGTGTCAGTGCCTCTCACGGGGCTGCTCTGGGACTGTTTTGAGTTTCCCACCTCTAGCACCATATTTTTAAGCCCAAGTCCAAATATTTGAAATTATAGTCATATTCTCAAACCGGGAGTATCGTGATTGCGTGGTCAGTTCCTACGAATTACATTGGTCCTGTGCGAGGTGTTGGTGCCTCTCATGGGGCCGTTCGGGGGCTGTTTTGTGTTTTCGCACTCTGATGCCAAGTTTTAAGCGTAAGTCTAGGTATTGTCAAATTATCATTGTATTATCAAAACACGAGTCCCTAGGTCACGCGATCAGTTCCTATGAGTTACATTGGTCCCGTGTACAGTGTTGGTGCCTCTCACGAGGCCGTTTGGGGGCTATTTTGAGTTTTCGTACCCTGACGCCAAGTTTTAAGCCTACTTCTATATATTGTCAAATTATCATCATATTGTCAAACTATGAGTACTGTGATCATGCGATCAATTCCTACGAGTTACATTAATCCTGTGCAAGGTGTCAGTGCCTCCAACGGGTCGCTCGAGGGCTGTTTCGGGTTTCCCACCTCTAGCGCCATATTTTTAAGCCTAAGTCTAGATATTTCCAAATTATCATTATATTCTCAAACTGGAAGTACGTGATTGCCCAGTCAGTTCCTTCGAGTTACATTAGTCCCATACGAGGTGTTGGTGCTTCTCACGGGGCCGCTCGAAGGCTGTTTCGAGTTTTCGCACTCTAACGCCAAGTTTTAAGACTAAGTTTACATATTTTCAAATTATTGTCATATTATCAAACTGGGAGTACCATGATCACGTGGTCAGTTCCTACAAGTTAAATTGGTCCCGTGCGAGGTGTCAGTGCCTCTCACGAGGTCGCTCTGTGACTGTTCTGAGTTTCCCACCTCTAGCGCCATATTTTTAAGCCTAAGTTCAGATATTTTCAAATTATTATCGTATTATCAAATTGGGAGTATCATGATCGCGCAGTCACTTCCTACGAGTTACATTGGTCCTGTTCGAGGTATTGGTGTCTCTCACGGGGCCGCTTGGGGGGTGTTTTGAGTTTTCACACTCTGACGCCAAGTTTTAAGCCTAAGTGTAGATATTGTCAAAGTATCATCGTATTCTCAAATTGCAAGTCCCGTGATCACGCGATCAGTTCCTACGAGTTACATTGGTCTCGTATACGGTGTTGGTGCCTCTCACGGGGCCGTTTGGGGTCTATTTCGAGTTTTCGTACCCTGACGCTAAGTTTTAAGCCTAAGTCTAGATATTGTTAAATTATCATCGTATTGTTAAATCGGGAGTACCGTGATCGTGCGGTCAGTTCGTACGAGTTAAATTAGTCCTGTGCGAGGTGTTAGTGCCTCTCACGGGGCCGCTAGGGGGCTGCTTCAGGTTTCCCACTTCTAGCGCCATGTTTTGAAGCCTAAGTCTAGATATTTCCAAATTATCATCGTATTCTCAAACCGAGAGTACTGTGATCACGTGAACTGCTCCTACGAGTTAAATTCATTCCGTACGAGGTGTTGGTGCTTCTTACGGGGTCGTTCGAGGGTTATTTCTTATTTTCGCACTCTGACACAAAGTTTTAAGCCTAAGTCTACATATTTTAAAATTCTCGCCGTATTCTCAAATCGAGAGTACTGTGATCGCGAAGTCAGTTCCTACGACTTACATTGGTCCCGTGCGAGGTGTTGGTGACTCTCACGGGGCCGCTCGGGGGTTGTTTCGAGTTTTCGCACTCTGACGCTAAGTTTTATCCTAAGTCTAGATATTATCAAATTATCATTTTATTCTCAAATCGAGAGTACCGTGATCTCGCTATTAGTTCCTACAAGTTACATTGGTCCCGTGGGAGGTTTTGGCGTCTCTCACGGGGTCGCTTGGGGGCTGTTTCGAGTTTTCGCATGATGACGCCAAGTTTTAAGGTTCAGTCTAGATATTGTCAAATTATCGTCATATTCTCAAATTGCGAATACCATGATCACGCGGTTTGTTCCTGCGAGTTACATTGATCCCGTGCGAGGTGTCGGTGCCTCTCACGGGGCCGCTCGGGGGCTGTTTCGAGTTTTTACACTCTGATGCCAAGTTTTTAGCCTAAATCTACATATTTTCAAATAATCGTCATATACTCAAACCGGGAGAACCTTGATTATGCAATCTATTCCTTTGAGTTACATTGGCCCTGTGCGAGGTGTTGGTGCCTCTCACGGGGCCGTTCGGGGTTGTTTCGAGTTTCCCACCTCTAACGCCATGTTTTAAGCCTAAGTCTAGATATTTTAAAATTATTGTAATATTCTCAAATCGGGAGTACCGTGATCGCGTGGTCAGTTCCTACGAGTTACATTAATCCCGGGCGAGGTGTTGGTGCTCTCACAGGGCCATTCGGGGGCTGTTTTGAGTTTTTGCACTCTAATGCCAAGTTTTAAGCCTAAGTCTAGACATTGTCAAATTATCATCATACTCTCAAACCACGAGTACCGTGATCACGCGGTCAGTTCCTGCAAGTCACATTGGTCCCGTGCGAGGTGTCGGTGCCTCTCACGAGACTGCTCAAGGGTTATTTCAAGTTTTTGCACCCTGACGCCAAGTTTTAAGTCTAAGTCTATATATTGTCAAATTATCATTGTATTCTCAAACTGGGAGTATCGTGATCGCGCGATCAGTTCCTACGAGTTACATTGGTCCCATGCGAGGTGTCAATGCCTCTTATAGGACCACTCGGGGACTGTTTCGGGTTTCCTACCTCTAGCGCAATATTTTTAAGCCTAAGTCTAGATATTTCCAAATTATCATCGTATTATCAAATCGGGAGTACCTGGATCGCGCGGTCAGTTCCTACGAGTTACATTGGTCCCGTGCGAGGTGTTAGTGCCTCTCACGAGGCCGCTCGGGGGGCTATTTTGAGTTTTCGCTCTCTAACTCCAAGTTTTAAGCCTAAGTCTTCATATTGTTAAATTATCGTCGTATTCTCGAACCGCGAGTACCATGATCACGCGATCAGTTCCTGCAAGTTATATTGGTCCCGTGTGAGGTGTTGGTGCCTCTCATGGGGCTGTTCGGGTGCTATTTTGAGTTTTCGCCCCCTGACGCCATGTTTTAAGTTTAAGTCTAGATATTATCAAATTATCATCATATTCTCAAATTGGGAGTACCGTGATCGCACGGTCAGTTAACGCAAGGGATTAACTAGGGCCCTTCAAATTGAGAATAATACTCGGGAGTCCACAATCGAGGGTTATAATCGTAAATTGATAAGTATGGTAAGTATTCAATATATATATATATATTCTACGTACGAATGATAATTGTAGGTTGAGTAAATATCTATATAGAATATATTATAGGTGGAGTGTATACCTATACAGATTATATTTATAGGTTGTGTGTATGCCTATATGCGACATATGGATAGGTTATGTGTATGCCTAGTATATGCTTTCTTATGTGTGTGAACATACCTACGCTACCTACTATCCGGAGGTTTTCGCACTGAGGGCGATCCCACCTTGACAATTCCAGTGAGGTCTTGATTTGTGCCCCAGAATATGGAACTTAGGGCGGCTCACTATGTGTGTGTATTAGTGTGGCTTGCGTGTCATTTGGGTACGTAAGTTATGTCCATATCCCAAAGGCTTATAACAATGTTCGCCTTCATTACGAGTTGATTTATTTGGGGTTCGAGGATACATATAAAACCAATAGTCCTTGATTGAGTAAGAGAGGTACATCGACTTGATGATAGAGTATACAGACTCGCACCGCGGTTCTTAACTCGGGGATGCTGGAGTTATGTATATAGATTGTGTGTCATGTCTATACATACATGTGTATCATCATACTTGTGTGTAAAAGTAGTAGCTGTAGATAACGTATATCTAAATGTGATGTAATTAAGAGATATTCTACTTAATGTGTGATGGTAATAAATTTAAATAGCGAATATGTAAAAGATGAATTAAGTAGGGCAACTTAATGAAATGATTTAATGATAACATAAGTGAGGTGTTAATTATGATTAATAATAACATATGAGACATGTCATTTACCAGGATTATAATAGCGTACTATATGGGCAGTACGAGAGAAGTTAACGAAGGACTTAATGGGTAGCATACTATATGGGCGTTACGGACGAGCCAAACTCTTTAGCGCATAGTTAGTTATGGATGAGACCTTGTTGGGTTGGGTTGGGCTTCGTACACCGAACACTATTGGACGACCAGGGATGATCGTTAGAAGGACTACAGGAGGATAGGTTCAGCATAAGAGATTAAGTATTACGGAAACATGATAGAAGTCATTATGTTTATTGTTCAGGAAGGTGACAATAGAATAATCACTCGGCAACAGTAGTTTCCCCAAACACTATCATAGATAACGATGGTATAAATTCAGACTCACCTAACATAGTCGGTAGGGGAGATAGAGGAACTCTTTCGAAGAGTCATTTGTAAGGACTCGGGGAAGAGAGTGAGTAAGATAACCTAATGGAAAGAGAAAATCCAATGGCAATTGTATAGGGTGGAGTGCAGCGACACCTAGGAGAAAATTTCAAGTGAAATTTTTAGCTCGTAGGAGCAGCATAAAGTGACAAGAGTCAGTCAACACATATGAATAAGTATATATAGAATTATACGAGATCGTAAGATCTTCCATCTGATGTTTGAACATAGATGCGAAAATTGAGACAAATTGTGAGAGAGCGGTTGACTTGATTAGCAAACTTCGTACCCATCGGAGGGGGTACAAAGAATATAAAAGGGTCCATAAGTTGATAATGGACTCATGAGTATAATACATAAGCATGGATGGGGGATCCGTCAAGGATGACTAGTGTCGATGTCATCAAGATTGTACGTTCATAACTTTATGCCAATGCTTCTAAGCGAAGGGAGCCAAGAGGGTTGGAGAATCTAACCGACAAGCAAGATTGGAGTAACAGTGCTAGTGAAGCACCACATGAGGGTATACCCAGTAAGGGACCCATTTAAATGATACAGATCAATTGAATTCCTACTAAGTGATAGTGGATTCAGTCAGGGCCATCAAGGCCAACAACGAGTTCCATAGGACTAGCGAAGCCAAAGGGAATATGGGGGTAGCAATCGGGGGAAAAAACTACCAAGTTTGAGAGAAGGACACCCCAATATGGCCAGTGGGGCCAGACACATGGGTATAGCACAGAACGGTGTCGTATATATGGAGAGTAGGGTCACTTATATTGAACGTGTCCACATTGAGAAAGTGAGACTAGTCAAACTGGGAAAGTAGATAGGAATGGTGCCAGTGGGGCACAACAGCAGAAGGAGCGACATTTTCGGCCAGGGAATCGATCTAAGAGAATTAGTCTAGAGTTTACCAACCTTAGAAGGGTGGGTTTAATATAGCCACATAATCGCTTACATTTATTAATATAGCCACCTGTACCTATCATCTACTAGGTACTAAACTTAATTACTAAAGTCTTAACGTTTACCCTTATAAACATTCCTTAATTATCTTACTCTTTTACTTAGGGTATAACACATAAACCTCCTTTAGTCCCACACCTAGGTAACACAAATCAGACTTTATAATCACGTAAATAACATCTAACCCCATACCTAGGGATCACCACTAACACATCTTAACATATATTTCACCTTTAGTTACATACCTAGAGATCATCAATCAATAAATACTAATATAATATCCACTTAGAGTCACATACCGATAACATACTCCACTAGTTAACAAAAGGTTATCTAATTCTCATACTTAAGGTATTTACATAACTCCGAAACATGTTTTCTCCCGACTCCCAACCTTCACTAGACTCATGCATGGGACTTCTCATAAATGAAATCTAAATAAGGAATCCCCTCAATACAATTCTTTCTAGATTAGGTAGTCATCGAGATCTAATGGTTTTTAAACATATTCGTTTAAATCCTAGTGAGTATAACCCTACCTCAAACATACATTACATGTTATCTCACCATAGGTTCATAATGTTATGTATCATAAGTTAATGATATTTCTGCATTGTTTGACCATTTTCTTTTTACTCCTAAAGTTAACTCCCTAATCCCAACAATAACAAGTGTGGTATACTCATAAGCCACATATCTCAACAAACTTATATACAATCCAACAACCTATATCCCAATGCCAACATGATAACCTTGAGAATAGACAACCTAAATGACAGCAACATATAATTTCCCTTACAATTATCCTCGTCCTTTCCTAACTTCCATATATTCCCCTAGAATTTCCATCTAGTTTACACAATGTGCCCTAATTAAATAAAAATATATTTTATCCATTATTAAGCCAAAAAATCACAAGATTAATATAAATTAAACTTCATCCCATTAGTTCAATTTCTTAACATTACAAATCATCCAAATTTTATTCTCAATTAGTTTTGATTAATTAAATCTATCAAATCAAAATTATGGGGTATTACAGTTTCCCCCTTCAACAAGAATTCCCTCTTTGGAATTCGTCAAATTATAATTGTAGTATCATAAATTGCATCATCATTATAGGCCAACAAAAATGTTACTCGGGCCAACACATCCATATAACAACATGAAACAAGTGCAAGATTCGCACACGCCTAACATCGTATATCACATTATGGGGTGCCCATACACCTAATCCTACCATGCACAGACATAAAAATATCAAGTAATATACACATATATGTAAAGAACAACGAAAACTAAAAGAACGTACCACACAAACCCAACTAGTCACGTATAGGATTTAGCCAATTATGCCCTTCTTTTACTGGAAGTGGTGCACTATTGACCGATGCTCCTTTAGATTAAACTATTCATCATTGAGCCTTTAAACACCTCATAACGATGTGTTATCTCTCTCGACATAAGTATCATGCACCTCTAAAATTCCCAGTTGCCAAACTGACACTTTCTCTCTTTTATGTGGTCCTTAACCCTATCCCAAACGCTTAACCTATATGAGTTGTCGTCGCATTATCCCTATCACCTCTCCTATATCCTCCCCTCCTAGTGTCCACCACCTCTAAATATAGGAATAAAAATGCATGTAAGACCTAAAGCCTATAGAGAATACAAATTATCGAATCGTAACAAATATTGATACGTAAAAAACTAGCGTAGACATATAACCCTCAAGACCGAGGACCATTCTCTGATTAATAACCCGCATGTTCTAATATTTAGGTTGATCAAGTCCAAATATTAAGATATAAAAAAATTCGTAAAATATAAATAGCATTCTTAGAATGTGATAAAAATATAAGACAATTTAAAACTTTTCCACCAATTGGAAAATGCAAGTAATGACAATATGAATAAAAATTAAATATATGATCTAACAATATCTAAATCTCCAATACAAGCCATCAATAACATTAGTCTCTAATAAATTCCCAAAATAACTTTGGAATGAAAATAAACCACCAATCCAAATATTGTCTCATATAAAGTAAACGATAAAAAAGAAAACTATGTTATACATGAAATAAATCTCCAAATACCAAAGTCAACAATCTGAGATTTACTTGCACCTAGATACGCACTACTAAATGTCAGTCCATGATAACAATGGGTTGGGACCACTACAACCATACCATCTACGTGATCCCATGTGGGATAATATAAATCCAACCATTTGTAATAAATGAATTAAATATTAAAGGAGGTTTGCCATTCAAAATTAAATCAGAGAAGATCAACAACTTCCCACATAATAATAAATATAAATAAATATCCATTTAATATCAGGTATGAACAACTATCAATGTAATAACATATATAAACAACTATCCATATAACAACAAATATTTACAACTATCCACTTATTAACAACTATTTACTTTCTCAACTCATTAACACGTTAGGAGCATATTAACTTAATCCCCCTCTCATAATTCATTAATATTAATTTCTCTAAATAATTATTATTATAGCCAACCCACCTCCCACATGCCCAAACATATCATATTCACGATATGCATCATCGTATAGTCATAAACAATCACATAACCATAGATAGTCGGTATAACTCGCAACCCCGCACATACGTGATGCATCCCAATGTGCATAAGAGTACCGTAATCATAACCTGCGTCATTATAGACAATCATCCTTTTTTACGAACCCATGCATACTCACAATATACCTAAACTAATTTTACTGTCATTATAACCCAACATTCTAGGTTCTGCATATACAATCTTCATTCCCAGCTAACACTCGACCCTCGCATAAAACAATGCACATCCAAATCGACACTAGTATATCTCAATAACCATGGTCCAGAACAAACATATATTAATAGCCAACTGATACCACACACACATATACAACAGTGCTCATACATAAATTCTTATTAATATATCTGACAATTATAGTTCTACGCATATCAATACTCAATATCCATCAAACTCTACAACTTGTGCATATAATGACACCCACATATTCACCAGTTTTTAATACTAATAATCTCTCAGGTGATTATCTCAAAACAAAAGCATCATTGCTTACAGTTATACTCATTGGTACCTATCATCTCCTGGGTACTAATCTTTATCACACAATTACCAACATGTGCCATTAAAAATATTCATTTATTCTCTTACTCTTTAACTCATAGTATAAGACATTGACCTCCTCTAGTCCCACACTTAGGGAACACATGACAACCCATACAATCACATAAACAACCTCTGGTACCATACTTAAAGATAGCCATTAACACATGTCAATATACAATTCACCTTTAGTCCCATATCTAGAGATCATCAATCAACACGTACCAATAGACAATCCAGCTCTAGTTATATACCCAAAACAACGCCACTTGTTAACAAAAAGTCTTCTAATTCTCATACGTAAGGCATTTACACAACTCAGCATCATGTTTACTCCCGACTCCCAACCTTCACTATACTCATGCATCAACTAAGAACCCTCGGATACAATTCTGTGTAGATTAGGTAGTCATCAAGATCGAATAGTTGCTAAACTTATCCTTCTACATCCTAGTGAGTTTAACGCTAAACCTCAACCATACACTACATGTTATCTTTGCATAGGTTTATAACCCTATATATCACAAGTTAAAAATATTTATTCTTTATTGAACCATTTACTTTTTATTTCTAAAGTTAACTCCATAATCCCAAAAAGTGGTCAACTCTCACGTCACATATCCCAATAGGCATGTATCCAATCCAATAGCCAATATCCCAATGTCAACATGTGAAACCTGACAATAGAAACGTTTAATGACAGCAACGCATAATTTTCCTTACCAATATCCACATCCTTTACTTATTTCCATATATGCCCCTAGGGTATCCATTTAATTCCCATAATATACCCTAATGAAATAAATGGTTATTTCTTCATTCAATTAGAACAAAATTCACAACATTAATATAAATTAAACTTTATCCACTTAGTTCAATTTCTTCCCATCATAAATCATCCAAAATTTATTATTAATTAATTTTAATTATTTAAATTTATTAAATAAAAAGTATGGGGTATTAAAAACACCCCAATTCTAACATTTAAATGGGGGACCAATTCAAGATTATTTTATATTTTAATTTTAACTTGATCCAAAATATCCTTTATTATCCATACTTGTCTTACTGAATCATCTTTGTGTTATGTGGGACATGAGGTACATTTTGGAATCTTTTTCCTCCATTTTCTTAACATTGGATCTATAATTTTGTACTTTCTTTTTAACCCAAAAATTTTCTTTTAAAGGTTTAGGGCATAAAATCTTTTTAATTAAAAACATTTTGGTTCATGTTGTTCATCAAACAATTCTTACTATTCTTACCGTAATTTAAAGGTAATGTTGGTTTGAGTAAGAAGCAAAACTTTCACAAATGATCAAATTTGCGATACTGGTCACATTAAAAAGTTTCAAGCCTAAACAATTAGGCTTTGGATTTAGGAACAATTCTTTCAAAATGTTGAACTGTATTGAAATTGCAGTAAAAATCTCCAAGTTAACCTTTCTTATGACAATAAGAACATAATAAATTTTTATTCCCTCATAATTAATCACATGATTTGTGTTATGAAACTTGGAATGCGCAAATTTTTTATTTTTTTCAAAATTATCTATAATATTTTTTCCTTTCAATTGAAATTTCAAAGGGACCTTTTCATTTATTGTGGTCTCTTATAAGAAGAAACATAAAACAAATATTTCTCTTTTTTAACTGAAAACATAAAACTTATTAAAACCTAGTGCTCTTTTATTAGTAGCGCATGGGTTGGTATCAAATTATATTTTCAATTTTCTGATGAAGATAAATACATTGAATCTTTAGGATATGCAAAAACAAATTTGACAGTGATTAATTTTGTACTCCTAAATTGAACACAAACACACACACACACACACACACACATATATATATATATATATATATATATATATATATATATATATATATAGAGAGAGAGAGAGAGAGAGAGAGAGAGAGAGGAGACTCACCTAGTCATGATGTATACATCACACCTACTTCTAGGCCCTAAAAATCTTATTTCCAATTTTTTTTTCTCTTGAAATCATATTCAAAAAGTTATATCAAGATACATTTTGTATCTATTCTTAAAAAATCCTCAAAAAATTATTGGTGCGGACCCTTATAAATAAGGTATTTTGAGCAGTTTTTGGTGAATTGTTTAAAAATAGATATAAAATGTAATTTCACTCAATTTTTTGAACATTGGTTTATTAGAAGGTTAATTTCAAGAGAAAAATTAAAAAATTAAAAAAAATATATAGGGCCTACAACTATGTGTGATATATGAATTTTGTATTGAGCATGATGTAGGTGAGAAAATATATATATAGTTTAAAATGATGGTTACAAATAGAAAGATATGTAGGGTAACGGAAATTAAAATATTGTTTTAATACTATCCCAATTAGTCAATTACAATACCACACAACTCATTAATTAAATGGGCCACCCAACAAGAAATAAAACCCAACACAAAATTCAAAGGAAATTACCATTAAATTTTGGCCCCAAACTATATCATATAGAAGAGTTGAAGCCCAAATCGTAAGGCCCGTGAACCACAGCCCTCTCATGTGTTCTATGAAGCCAATCCCAACCATGTTGGTCCTCCCTTATTCAAAGAGCTTGGATACCTCTAGTCCTCCAAATGCTTAAGGCATTTTGAGTATATATGACACTACAATTTCTATTAAAGTTTCTATGTGGAATAAAAATTGTTCAACTAAACATCAACCACGTTTCCAAGTTACAAGTGGATACTTTAAACAACAATTTCTCATATAATAATTTATGGTTTTGAACACGTGAATATAATATATTACTCTGCTCATGGAGTTGGATACATTCCAATATGGGTCGCACCTTAGATAAGGTATGAAGTTTATCCAATTAATATTTATAAAAACCATTTATTCCAATAATAAAAATTTGGGGGTAAACTCAAAATAATATTTTTAAAAGGGTTGGTCGTTAACTCAAATGGACAAGGAGTAGATAACCGAACGAGATCCATTTCAAATTAATTTATTAATGGAATATTATCTCAGCTGGAAATTTGTGGGAAGGAATTAAAATTAACACTTATGTAAATTATATAAATTTAAAAGCTTTTGAAAATATTTTATGACCTATACACTAAGGGTCTGTTTGGCAACTCAATTTCAAGGCTTGAAATTGGAATTGAAAGGCCAATTTCAATTCCGTGGAATTCAAATTGGCCTTCCAATTCCAATTCCAAGCCTTGGAATTGGGTTGCCAAACGTGCCCTAAAGGAATTTTGGCAAATTTTGAACGCTTATCCACTAATTCTGGTCTTTTAGAAGTCTACACTAGTGGCATGACAAGTGGAGCTAATAGTAAATTGTCCTTAAATGTTTAGCGCCCGTTTGGTTCTGTGTTCAGAAAATTTGATTTAAATGTTGTTTTTAAATACAGTTTTAAAATTTAGTTTCTTGTGTTTATAATTATTGGTGTGCGTTTGGTAAACTTATGTTTAAATACAGTTTTTTTTAAATTTGACAAACAAGTATATTTATATTATACATACACACACATATATATAAACTTTCATACATATATATGATACATGAATGCATACATATATATATACATACATGTATGCATACATACATCATAAATTATATACATGTACATTTAATATCATGTATTTTTTTTTGTATATTTAATGAGGTATGTTGGAGAGTTTAGTTATATATATGTACTAGTGTGTGCCCGTACTGATGGCACGACGCTAAAGTTGCCCCCGGGCCAAAAAAAATATTTTAAAAAACTATTTTAAAAAATAAATTAAACATAATTAAAATATTTTAATAATTAAATAGCATGTATTTAAAAAAATAATATAATAGCATATATAGTATATATAATAGTATAAGAGTATATTATAGTACATATAATACTATAATAGTATATATGCTTTTAGCATGATAATTTATGTATCCGCATGTGTATGCATGTTATGCATAAATGCAACACATAAAATATCATAAATAAAAAGTTAAAATATCATACATACATTTTTACCATCCATGTCCCATATATATATATATATATATATATATATATATATATATATATATATATATATATATATGATATTGTATGTATAATTCACTTTAAATTATATACAGACATTAATTGATAATATATTTTAATACATATGTACTATATTTATGTTTTATATTATTTCATACATTAATAATACATATATTAAACTATATATAAGTATCATGTATCTATTAATAATATTAATTAACTTTATATTATTTGTGTACATGTACATATATATTTTTATTTATAAGAATTACACACATATTAATGTATTATATATGTATATTATATATTAAGGTATAAATGCATTAGATTATTAAGAAATAATAATTCTGAGTTGAAAAATAAAAAAATAGAAGATATAAAACACCCTCAACATGTTTTCTGAAAAACTTTATAATACAGTAATATTATAATTCAGTGTTTAAAAACAGGTTGTCAAACATAGATTTTTATCAAAATTGTATTTAAACGCAAAAAACTGAATTATAGTTACAAACCAAACAGGCCCTTAAAAATTATTACCAAGGGACCTAACTGTAAATTATCTATTTTTTTATAATTCAAAATTTGTGCCTTTTTATCCTCACAATAAGTACACACCCAAATCTACTAACCACTTGTGGATCTATTTAAATATTTGGATCAAACATAAAAGTATGAGAGATCAAAATAAAAGGAATAAGAGAGAGGGTTGTATTGGGTGTCATTATGATGAGGGTGAGGGAGGCGAGTGCAAGATAGAGAAAGAAATGATTTTACTGCAACAAGAGTGTGAGAGTGACAAATGGTGGGGGTGGAACAATGTTTTGTGCAAAATTAGCTTCACTAGTTTTAAAGATCCCACTATGCGCGGGAATTTTATAATTATTAAGATAAATTTTGGGTATATAAATTATTTAGACATCCTCTTGCCTTCTTTTGGTCACAATCATGAACTCAAGTGTAACTCCAAACCTCTCAATGTTGGGAAAACTTAAGTTACTAAATTTATCAAATGTTACATAAACAGAAAAACAGAATAGAAAAAATAATGGTTTTGCAGTCATCCAATTTTTAACATGTGAAATGAACAGCTATGATTAAAATTACATGTGATTTGGAAAGGCGCGGGTCAGTTTTAGAACCATTATACTATTTTTCTAATTCATACCTAATCAACATTAAAGAAAACAAATTCATTCAAGTAGAAATATAAATCGATAAGGGTATAATTATGTATAATACATGGAGAAAATAAGCAGTGGCTTTGGAAATTGCTTTCACCCGTCTTTGTCCCATTTCTCTTGAACATAAGAACCAAATCTAATTGATTTGAAAAAATAATACAAACACCTTCTATGCATTATGGAATGAACATCTATTAGTTAACAACAACAAAAGATAAATAAAAACACAATAATCAAAGGAAGGAAAATAAATTAAATTAATTACAAGAATTTCCACCTTCCAACTTTGCTCAATGATCAATTTCCATTTGTAGTAATATGTCCCACAACACTCAAACATTGTAATCACACATGAATACAGTGTTTGAGATAAAAAGGAAGGTAATTTTTATATGAGTAGCGCATTTTATATAATAACAAAAAGAGTGAAACATTTAATAATACGAGTTCACAATTAATAGTTTCATCTGAAAAAAATGAATACCTTAGAGGTTTGGTGAGCCTAATATCAATTTTGACATATTTTCATCCCATCTTCAATAGATTTGGTGCTGTAAAAGGTTCACACACACACACATACACGTGTGTGTGTGTGTATGTATATATGTACATGTATATAATATATACAAATATACAAATATGTATGTAATATATATAGATATAGTTAAATTTCAAATTTAATATCACAACGAGAATCAAAAGATCAAGTAGGCATATCTACTTCTGGTGCCAACCTTAATTCAAAAATGAACTTAATCTAATTACCCAACACCTTATAGGAGCTGATAGATTTGAGAGGTAGTCCTTATGATAACTAATGCGAAACTCATGTAACTAATGGGAATTGGAAAAGATGAACAGGCGAGGATGCAGTTTAAGGGGATGGGCTTTTAATGTTTTAACAGAGTGCAACGTTTGAGTAGGAAACTGTTGAGAACCTCAGCGTAAAAGTGGTGGTCGTTTGAGGATTCCTGCTCGTTTTATGGGATGATGTATATAACAGACAATTTGTCGTATTAAGACTAAAAACTTTTTTTTATTAGAAAAATAATTTTTTAATAAAGTTATTTTTTAAAAGTACAATTTTATAAAAACATAATTTTACTTATAAAAAACTTATTTTCAAAAAATAATGTATTTTCCTGCTCGTTTTGTGGAACGATATATAGAACAGATAATTTGTCGTATTAAGAGAAAAAAATACGGTAACGAATGAAAGTTGAAAATAATCACACAATTTGTCATATTAGTCAAATTTCACGTAGGAATATCATTTAACGTCTACAATGATGAAAATGTGCAACAATATATTGTAAAAGAAAGGAAACATAAATTATGTATATTTTGCTCATGAACTTGAAATGAAAAAAATTATTGGTTCTCTATGGATACATGAACCTTGATTATTGGGTCTCTTCAAATATCAATAAAAATAGGGAGTCGGTGAGAAGTGAATATAAAGGTATTGAGATGTGAAAATAGTGCAATTATTAGTGTTGTCATGTGTCAATCCTCTAATAGGAGACACCAAAATTATATTATGAGATATTTCTAGTAAATTTAAATAAGTAATAATTAATTAATTATTTTAATTTGATATGATAATTGATTAATTTTAGATGATGGTTACTCAAATGAAGTTTTAAATTAGTTTGTTGGCATTCAATTCCAAAGTTAGCTATGCAGTTGTATAGTTTGATTTTAGCGTGAATGTGCAATGCTAATGCTTTCGTGAGCACAAAAACAGAAACTAAAATAATTTTTGTTTTAAGAAAAAAAATTATTTTGTACAAATTTGTTTGATGTATATGCATGAAAAAAAGCTAGAAAAGACAATCATCAACTCATTGAGAAAATATTAGTAAAAAAAGGTCCATTGTAGATTGTACATACTCACCTAGATTTCCATTTTTTTTGTTCAACAATCGTTAGGTGAACGATCCCAAATTCCTTCTCGTGTTCAACCAACAATTTTTTTTGAATAAAAGGAGGGCTAAATAAATATGATACCGAGCCGAACATATAATTCTAATAATGAAAAATCAAGAATCGAGCCCTTACATTGTAAATAGTAGAAGATAGTTTTTTTTTCTGTTACGAACCCGCCTTGAAAAATAAAGCCAACAAAACAGAGTCACATGCGGTGTGTGTGTGGATATATATATAGAGAGAGTATACCTGCAATGGCAAAGTCCTCACACTGTAAACAGTAGAAATCTGTTAAGAACCCACCTTAAAAGACAAAGCCAACTTCTAAACAATAGATAGTAAATAGGGAACCGTTAATCACATTTGTGGAAACATGAAAATCTATAAAAAAAAAATAATGAAGCATAAAAAAGGCATAACAAAACAATCAACTAATATAAGAAACGGTATACACACACACACACACACACACACACACATATATATATATATATATATATATATATATATATATATATATATAGAGAGAGAGAGAGAGAGAGAGAGAGGAGTCAAGTGGGTTACGGTTTGGGGAGTGATACATAAAGAGAGGGCGGGGGTGGAGTTTTGAGACAGAAGTTCAATGGATATGAATGACGTGTTAATTAATACTATTTTGTTAATCATAAATTCGAATATGAATCATAAGGTTGTATCATGAATAAAACAGTTTTGACATGAATCCAGGATGTTTATCTTCATGCAATCACATAACTGAAAATTTCTTATAACTATGATTTAAAAACTGACATTTGTCCATCGTTGTTGAACGGATTAAAATGACTTGAATGCTCCTTTCTTCAAAAGCCCGGAATATGAGAAAAACGAATTTCGGATTTTCTCTCCCTCCTTAGAAACAGTGTGTATTGATATGACTCTAGATGGTGTAGAGGTCTCTATTTATAAGGGGAAGAGGGCCGAAATCCTAGTGGTGGTGGAACTCTTTCCAAGTCTCCCACTAATGCCACTAACCATCATGTGACTAACAGATAAGGTTTACCCAAATCTTTTAATATCTTTATTTATCACACTCCTAATTAATTATCTGACATTTATTAAAACCACATAAATGGAAAATTCAAAATTTAATACAATTGAAATTAAATAATTAATTTCGTCACTAACATTAATTTTCAACAGTCTCCCACTTGGTCTTAATAATTCATATAATTAAATTAGGTATCATAAGGTGCACAATCATTGATAAATTTTGCTAAATCAAATGATTAACGGATGCGAGTCATGGCGGTTCCATGCTATTCAAGAGCATGGTTCCTTCCATGTACCACAACACCAATGTTTCATTCAACTAGCCTTTAATATTGGGTATCATAATGGCATCATAATGTTCTTTTGAATAAGAACTATTTCTGTCGACAATAATTCATAATTATATGCATGCATTCACAAAAGACAGAATGTGACACCCTGCCTAATTAAATATCGGGCGATCACTCCTTTATTAAATTAAAATCAAGGTGAACAGTTGGTTCATTCTTAGCATCACTGTCGAAAAATACTTTTCCAATTTAAACACCCTAAATAATTAAGCTAAGTGTCAAAACCATTTTAGACTTTACTTTCCAAATTTTATTTTATATAAACCAACATTTAAAACTTTGCATAATTCACAATTTAATAGTCACACCACAACTATCCTGGAACATACAATCCAAATAATCAAACATTCAACTAATTGAATCCAACATTTAATACTTTAAATGAAAACATCCTAGCAATAATAAATCCCAAAGTGCAAGTACTGGAAATAAATGGATTACAATATCCAATAAAACAACTGAATAATGGAAAGGGCAACACAAGCCCAACTGAAATAAATAATGCTAAGAGTAGAATCAAATGAATGAGGTCGTCTAAGCAAGAGGCCTGCAACTCCCACCTAAGTTGCAGCACGTTCCTTCCAAAGGATCCTATGCAAGACGCCCCTGTGGCTGGGCACCTGTAATATATACATATATATACAAGAGAGAAAGGAAAAATAGAAACGGGTCAGAGCCCGATTGTGAAAATGATTTAAAATTTGTTTAGCAAGTTTTTAAAATGTTTACAGGCCAATGCAACATAATATTAGTGCGGCACTCCCTTGAGAAATTCTCACCTCTCTTCTAATGTGCACGCCTATCGCTCTAACCTTCCCAACGGTTTAACTTATCTTAGGTTACTCGTAAGATTTAAACCTGAACAATATAATTGTTTAAGAGGATAATTTCATTTAGTAACAAAGCTCTCATTTTAACTTTATTTATTAATAAAGTTTCCCAGTGTCATATTATACTTTTCAAAATAAGTATTTCCAATTTGAAGTCATTATTCATTTCTTACTTACCATAACACAGTAGGCAGTTCCAAATTTCAGAATTTCATATATATATTAAATACTCGTATAATATATATATATTCTAACAGCACCCAACATAAAAATTATGGTGCGGGCATACTCTGCTATCCAATCCCCGTATCACTCGTACTAAGGAAAATACAAGTTCGAAATCACTCTCGAACTGTATTAATACATACACAAATAATATTGAGGCGAAGCATAGTTTCCAAGTCCAAGAGGTCAGCACATACCCTCGCGTCTCTTAGGACCGTGACTATCGATACGATAGCATGTACCTAGGATTCCTATCTTCTTGGGTACAAGTCAATATCCCCCGTAAAGGTCACATCGAGATAAGACTTTCCCAACGTGGTAACCTCAGGGATAGCAAGTAGCGCGAGCATGATTTTCACACGTATATAGTATATGCATAAACACAGTCATGTAAATATACTACTCTTTTTATATCAAATTTAGGTTCATCTCATAACCCATAATTATAACATTTATACTTATTTTCACATTATTTGTTATCACGTATAATGGTTCGTCTCTAACTTTAATTTGAGGGATTATTCCAACTTACTACCTAACACTCATGGACTATATCCTCCCAAGTGTAGAATTCAGTAGGTACTCATCTATTTTCCATCGTAACTATCTTACGCGTCTCTCCCTTTAATACGTAATTCTATCGTCCCTTATATGTAAACATCCCAAAAATGCAAATCTCGTCTTACATTAAAGGTCTCATAATTATTAATAAGTCATACTGGTCTTCTTTATCTCCCAAAATATTTTAATAAGGATGTCCAAATATTTTTACTCAGTTAATTTGAATTTCACTATTTAAAAAGGGGAAATATGAGTCTGCCAGAAGGGGTCGATCAATCGATGGCTGGGGCTCGATCGATCGATGCGTCGATCGATCGACACTCCTGGTTCGATCGATAGATCAAACAGGTATGGCGAATTCTGCAGTTTAACAGTTACGGGTTCTATCATCCAACATCAACCAAATCCAGATTTTTCATATCCAAACTCCCAAAAATTCGTACTACAATCATTATAAACCCAAATTAAACATCTTCTACGTAAAGCATGTGATATTTCATCAATAACCATGGATTAAAAGGGGCAAAACTCATATAAACCTTATGAACCCTAGAAATTAATTTAACTTTGTTCTAATCAATCTTTTTCCAGAATTTCTTCTTCTAAAACACCATAAATCCGTGGTTCAACCTCTACATATGAAGGGGGATTCCTAGATTTCCATTTATATCATTACTACATGCAATTTCCTATCTCCAACATAATTTTTCTTCCATGAAACTCATCCTAATCAACCCTAAACTAACATGAGTGATGCATTAACGAAAATAAGAAAGATAAACACTAGCCTGGAAATTTTAGAGTTCTGATTTGTGGACGAATTTGGTGTTGTTGCGTTCCCCGTCGCGCGATCTACGCGTTGGTGGTGGTGGCAGTGCAACCGGATAAATTTTCGGCCTAGAACACCTTGGTAAACTCTCTCCTTCCCTCTCCTATGGTCGTCACCTGTCTTTGGTTGTGTTAACCCTAGAAGGCAACCTTAGACATCTGATATAACCCTTGAAAATTCGTGGGTTTAACTGCCCAAAAGTACAAAATGTCCAAAATGCCCTCCCGGGGCGCTAAATAAGCCTAAAAACGCTCCGAGACTCAAATTAAACCCTCGAGTACACTTTTCTGACTATCTCGACCCTTCCGGACACTTTGGCACACTCAAAATGACCATACGAGCGACTTATAATTTATTCACTTTTATTAATCAACATTTAGTCCCGACACGACACAGGCGCGTTCCGACTTAAATTTCCATAATTGACATTTTATTCACACGCGACAATTTTATAAAATAAATCTCATATATTACTATACTCATCCAGTAACATTCAACAAATTTCCAATTGCTAACTCTTGTCACACTAGTAAATATTTAAAATAACTTTACGAATTTAAAATTAAATTAATTTATCTCAGTTAAATTAATAAATCCCTAAATTTCAAAGTCATAAAAATACGGGGTATTACATACTTCCCCCCTAATAACGGAATTTCGTCCCGAAATTCGGAAAATAAGGCTTACCTGGAAAAACAAAGTTTTGCTACCTTGATAGTACGCAACCTATCCACAAAATAAGGCGTTTAATTACCATAGCCCCCGCCTCGCAGCAAGCTTGTTTCACACTCTTCATAAAAAAAATTCTTCACATTGTGCTCCAATCCGACAACATTTCCATACGACACGTATATACACTATTAATTCCCATTATGTCAATGTCATTGGGAGGTCGCACCTGTCTACATGACAACTACTCGGATTTATCTAAACACAAAACTCCCATTCTGAGAGAAACCATACGAACATCTGACCACACTTGTTTACCCCAAAATAGTCGTGGAATTTTACCATAGTCGTCGGATCATTCTCGACCGATACAAAATTCTGGTAATCCGCTTACCTCTAAACCTACGCAGAGCCAAAATTTCAATAAGCACCTCATTCACGACAAACAGATACGAGTGTTTTCACGTTACTATACCATTAGGTAATATCCTCCCCCAATTACCGTATTGCTCCACTTGTTAGTTATGACTGTTGTGGAAACGAAATGATCACCAAGATTCTAAAACCACTTTTATGCGGCTCCACTGCTCGTTAATTGTCGTGCGCCTGCTCCTTGGCTACGGTTGATACCTCCTACTCAGAACGAAACGTTATTTCCTTTGTTTCTTGAAATCTCATATTAAAGGTGGGATTCATAAATTCACCCTGATTCAGACAATAATACCGTGTAGGACTATGTACCAGCATAACCCCTTCCTTTCAAAAGAAGACAGGGGCACACTAGTTAATATAGTAAATCACTCCAGAGGAACGCCAACCACCTCCTTCTTGAGCGACTTAATCCAGATGTTCGGATAAATCCTTGATCTTGCCTTGAAGATGGCAACCCATCCAAGGATTTAACCGAATTTACCGCCCTCTACCGTTACAGGTATAGTTGATAACCACAAAATTCTCTAGTTGATCCCCTTATTCCAACCGATCTCTATCTATGAGTGGTGCCTTCAGAGACTGATCGCTATGCCCCACTCAACATCGACTTTCCTTGAAATGTTTCACATTGAGTGACCTTTAATACTCCCCTTCCTTCCTTGGTGTACATTGAAAGTTTCGACCCGTGTGCTTTTCTCTATGATGTTCACTTCTGGATCCTTTATACCATACTAACATTGTCACTCTTTGTATGCACAACTCGCTCTCAACATTTGACTAATTACAACTCCGTCCCGAGTGTTCGCCATATAGTTAAATTTTACCCTTATCAAGGGATACCCCTTTACAAACGGCTTCCCACAGCCTTCCAACCAGGATGTCTTCACACCCTATAAACCGTGCAAACTAGCGTAAGCATCACATACGCTCCATACTAATAACCAATTCTTTATTTTCCTTGGTGCTTGCAACGTGATTACAACACTTTAATCACCCTAAAAATCAAAATTTTTAAATCTTCCTTATCATCATTCCGCCCCCTTAACTCGTGGTGACAAAGCAAAACTTCCAATGCTTTCTTACCACACAACCAGCTCCACTGGACTTAAATTAAAATTTAACTTCCCAATTAAAGATATAATTACTTGATCCCATTTCGATTGGGGTACCGAACTCATTGAATAGTGACCAAACGTCTCCCTATTTCCAACCTTACGCTAAGTTTCATGCGTGAGATGTCTCGCAAAGCGAAATCTAAACAAGGAACCCTCCCGATACATTACTACCTAGCATTGTCGGTTATCGAAATCCGTTAGGTCCTCCACCCATAGTATTTACCCCTTTACTCCGTCTTTTGACAGAAAAGTTACATTTCCTCTCGTAATTATACTTAACAAAGAACATCTCACCAATTGCACTATCGTTCAGAATTGGGTGTTGGAAATTGCGTTCCATGAATCTCGAATACATACAATCAGAATTCTTGGAAGCCCTTTCCCTAATAATAGGGATATAACTATTAATGCCCACATATCTAAAGGATATATATAATAATGCACCCATTTTATCACCAAGTCCTGAGCGCTACCCATAATACTGAGTTAAAACTTTTTGCTCAACCGTAAACCCGATACATACTGAATCATAACAACCAAGTCCCTTCACACTGGTATCCCACACCTTGAGCTCAATATCCCCTCCGAAGTCTCTAGGATAGATAATACATAAGTGCGAGTCTAACTCTCTTGCAGGTGGGGCCTCGCCAAAACAGAACACGTTTCACTAAAGCAACCACTCCGATAGCCTTGCAATAACTGTATACTATTGTACTGACCCTTTCTATAAAGTTGTAATCAATACCATACTATACTCATATTCACATTACTAAAACGAGTATCCTCAATAAAGTATATAGCACTATTAATATACTCATTCATCCCCCGCGGATAGCACTAAGGAAAATCCCACTACACTAGGAAAAATATTCACATGATAATACCGTTCGTAGTTATACACATTAAACCCGTCTCACATGCCAATTTAGTAACGAACATAATACAATGACTCGCTCGTGTCACATAAAACATGCTTCATCCTCTGAGGATAAAACCTATAATTCTGCCTTGCCAATCGTCTTGACCGTACAAATTGACTCCGGATGTAACATGCCTGCCCAAACCAAAATAAAAAACTACTATAATCGTTGTCTTTTACTAGGTACCATACTCTTATCCCCTCTACTCGCTTTCACAAAATACCTCGATACTTAATTTACTTAACACCTGAATTACATTCAGAAACTCACGAATGACTGGAATCAAATCCAGGAGAATCACAATCTCCTTAGAGGTATCCTCCTTCATATAAAAATATAGGCGAAGGATCCCCCTTCTGGGCGAGGCATCGCCACTCAAACATTTCTTGCCCCGGAATGGCAAGGACAATACTCTCACCAAAGCAATCTATTATGGCTCTATAAGCTGCGAGCCAATCCATACCGATAATAGCGTCGTGCTCATGCATATCTAAGACTAACATGCCTGCTGGTAATACTAAGCTACCAATCTCTACCCCCACACCCCGGCATATAAAGAAAATAAACGAACCATTTCCCAGTGGTGAGTCTACACACGTCACAATACTCTCTGCTGTGGCTAATAACCCTAAGGCCTTCACAAAATGAGTAGCTATAAAACAGTACGTCACCCCGGTATTAAATAAAACTCGACCCATAGTACCATGGATAGGAAACATACCCTCAATCGCGGGTGGTGCCTGTGGAGCTGCTGCCCGGTGGACATTATAGATACGTCCATACTGTGACTGTCTCTGCTGAACTGAGGCTGTTGGAATGGGTGGTGGAGCTGGCTTCTGTGGTTTATTACTGGCACCTTCCTGTCATGGGGCCCTATTCTTCTCTGGGCAATCCTGATACCTATGGCCATTTCTGCCACATTGGAAGCACCTCCCTCGAAACTGCTTCACTTCACTACGTTGTTGCCTAGTCTCGCTTTTTCCCTGGTCTTGCTGGCCTTGATGGGAAATTTGCGGAAAAACTATGTCAGGGTGAGGACAATCCCTCCACTTGTGACCTGGCTGTACACATTTATAGCAGAGTCATGAAATTCTTCGCTGGTCGGATTGTAGTTTCTCCCCAGTCTGATTCGGACAAGATTGACCTTTGTGACCGTCCATTCCACAACTGAAACACCTCTTTGTGACTTCATTCGGACCCCGGCTTTGTTGGACCTGACGCTTTTGGGTTTCCCCGCACAATTCGTTACCTTCGTGGCTATTACGGGCTTGAGGAGGTTGTTGTTGCGATTTTTGTGTCTTCACACACTTGTTATTTCTAGTCATGACAGACTGACTATACTCTCTAGATCTTTTGCCCCCATGGGTTGTGTGCTGCGTTCTTGATACTGCAAGACTACAGTAGCAACTGCTTGTGCCACAATGCCTGCAAATTCGACGATCTGTATCCTTTTCGGAGGCACCTGAGGTGTGAGTTGTCCTTGCTCATTGACTTCCCCAATGATCTTAGCTTGTTCGTCCTGACAGGCCATCTGAAAATTAAAATTTAATCTGAATAAGTTCAATACTCACATCGACAAATCGCAGAAGCACGAATTTCCAACGCATAAAGATGAATACAACATTCCTAATGTTAGGGCTCTAAATCAAAGACGCTAAGCTGGAAACGAGATAAGCCGAACAGATCCTAAGGACACTAGAACCTGATGCTCTGATACCACCTGTGACACCCTGCCTAATTAAATACCGGGCGATCACTCCTTTATTAAATTAAAATCAAGGTGAACAGTTGGTTCATTCTTTGCATCACTGTCAAAAAATACTTTTCCAATTCAAACACCCTAAATAATTAAGCTAAGTGTCAAAACCATTTTAGACTTTACTTTCCAAATTTTATTTTATATAAACCAACATTTAAAACTTTTCATAATTCACAATTTAATAGTCACACCACAACTATCCTGGAACATACAATCCAAATAATCAAACATTCAACTAATTGAATCCAACATTTAATACTTTAAATGAAAACATCCTGGCAATAATAAATCCCAAAGTGCAAGTACTAGAAATAAATGGATTACAATATCCAATAAAACAACTGAATAATGAAAAGGGCAACACAAGCCCAACTGAAATAAATAATGCTAAGAGTAGAATCAAATGAATGAGGTTGTCTAAGCAATAGGCCTGCAACTCCCACCTAAGCTGCAGCACGTTCCTTCCAAAGGATCCTATGCAAGACGCCCCTGTGGCTGGGCACCTGTAATATATACATATATATACAAGAGAGAAAGGAAAAATAGAAACGGGTCAGAGCCCGATTGTGAAAATGATTTAAAATTTGTTTAGCAAGTATTTAAAATGTTTATAGGCCAATGCAACATCATATTAGTGCGGCACTCCCTTGAGAAATTCTCACCTCTCTTCTAATGTGCACGCCTATCTCTCTAACCTTCCCAACGATTTAACTTATCTTAGGTTACTCGTAAGATTTAAACCTGAACAATATAATTGTTTAAGAGGATAATTTCATTTAGTAACAAAGCTCTCATTTTAACTTTATTTATTAATAAAGTTTCCCAGTGTCATATTATACTTTTCAAAACAAGTATTTCCAATTTGAAGTCATTATTCATTTCTTACTTACCATAACACAGTAGGGAGTTCCAAATTTCAGAATTTCATATATATATATTAAATACTCGTATAATATATATATATTCTAACAGCACCCCACATAAAAATTATGGTGCGGGCATACTCTGCTATCCAATCCCCGTATCACTCGTACTAAGGGAAATACAAGTTCGGAATCACTCTCGAACTGTATTAATACATACACAAACAATATTGAGGCGAAGCATAGTTTCCAAGTCCAAGAGGTCAGCACATACCCTCGCGTCTCTTAGGACCGTGACTATCGATACGATAGCCTGTACCTAGGATTCCTATCTTCTTGGGTACAAGTCAATATCCCCCGTAAAGGTCACATCGAGATAAGACTGTCCCAGCGCGGTAACCTCAGGGATAGCAAGTAGCGCGGGCATAATTTTCACACGTATATAGTATATGCATAAACACAGTCATGTAAATATACTACTCTTTTTATATCAAATTTAGGTTCATCTCATAACCCATAATTATAACATTTATACTTATTTTCACATTATTAGTTATCACGTATAACGGTTCGTCTCTAACTTTAATTTGAGAGATTATTCCAACTTCATACGTAACACTCATGGACTCTATCCTCCCAAGTGTAGAATTCAGTAGGTACTCATCTATTTTCCATCGTAACTATCTTATGCGTCTCTCCCTTTAATACGTAATTCTATCGTCCCTTATATGTAAACATCCCAAAAATGCAAATCTCGTCTTACATTAAAGGTCTCATAATTATTAATAAGTCCTACTGGTCTTCTTTATCTCCCAAAATATTTTAATAAGGATGTCCAAATATTTTTACTCATTTAATTTGAATTTAACTATTTAAAAAGGGGAAATATGAGTCTTCCAGAAGGGGTCGATCGATCGATGGCAGGGGCTCGATCGATCGATGCGTCGATCGATCGACACTCCTGGTTCGATTGATTGATCAAATAGGTATGGCAAATTCTGCAGTTTAACAGTTACGGGTTCTATCATCCAACATCAACAAAATCCATATTTTTCATACCCAAACTCCCAAAAATTCGTAATACAATCATTATAAACTCAAATTAAACATCTTCTACGTAAAGCATGTGAATTTTCATCAATAACCATGGATTAAAAGGGGCAAAACTCATATAAACCTTATGAACCCTAGAAATTTATTTAACTTTGTTCTAATCAATCTTTTTCCAGAATTTCTTCTTCTAAAACACCATAAATCCGTGGTTCAACCTCTACATATGAAGGGGGATTCCCAGATTTCCATTTATATCATTACTACATGCAATTTCTTATCTCCAACATAATTTTTCATCCATGAAACTCATCCTAATCAACCCTAAACTAACATGAGTGATGCATTAACGAAAATAAGCAAGATAAACACTTGCCTGAAAATTTTAGAGTTCTGATTTGTGGATGAATTTGGTGTGGTTGCGTTCCTCGTCGCGCGATCTACGCGTTGGCGGTGGTGGCGGTGGAACCGGATAAATTTTCGGCCTAGAACACCTTGGTAAACTCTCTCCTTCCCTCTCCTATGGCCGTCACGTGTCTTTAGTTGTGTTAACCCTAGAAGGAAACCTTAGACATCTGATATAACCCTTGAAAATTCGTGGGTTTAACTGCCCAAAATTACAAAATGTCCAAAATGCCCTCCTCGGGCACTAAATAAGCCTAAAAACTCCACGAGACCCAAACTAAACCCTCGGGTACACTTTTCTGACTATCTCGACCCTTTCGGATACTTTGGCACACTCAAAACGGACATACGAGCGACTTATAATTTATTCACTTTTATTAATCAACATTTAGTCCCGACACGACACGGGCACGTTCCGACTTAAATTTCCATAATTGCCATTTTATTCACACGTGACAATTTTATAAAATAAATCTCATATATTACTATACTCATCCAGTAACATTCAACAAATTTCCAATTACTAACTCTCGTCACGCTAGTAAATATTTAAAACAACTTTACGGATTTAAAATTAAATTAATTTATCTCAGTTAAATTAATAAATCCCTAAATTTCAAAGCCATAAAAATACGGGGTATTACACAGAATTAATAGAAATCAGAAACACTTTTATTGAATTCAAGTAATAGTGTCAAATAACTAAGCCAAAATAGCAATCATAATCCAACTAATCGAGACCCATCTCTTTGACATGTTCCATAAAGGTCTTCGGAGATAGTCCTTTCGTAAGAGGATCTGCTATGTTATCACGCGTACTAATGTGATCAATTGACACTCTTTGTTTTTGAACTTCTTCTTTAACTGATAGGTATTTCATCTCAATATCCTTAGCAGCCTTAGTATACCTATCGTTCTTCGAGACGAACACTGCTGCGACATTATCACAATAAATTTTCAACGGCTTAGATATTGACCCCATAATTCTAAGTCCTGAAATAAAGTTTCACAGCCATAATCCATGATTTGTAGCTTCGAAGCAAGCTACTTACTCAGCCTCCATAGTAGATAATGCAATGACGCTTTACTTAACAGTTTTCCACGAAACGGCTCCTCCAGCCATAAGGAAGACATAACCTGACGTGCTCTTCCTACTGTCAAGGAATCCCCCAAAATCTGAGTCTGAATAACCAATCACCTCAAGGTGATCAGTCTTCCGATATGTGAGCATGTAATCCTTGGTCCCTTGCAGGTACCTCAGAACTTTCTTTGCAGCTTTTCAATTGTGAATCCCCGAATTGCTTTGATATCTGCCAAGCATCCCAACGGCAAAACTGATATCTGGTCTAGTGCAGACTTGTGCATACAACAAACTCCCTACGATCACTTCTGGGGCATTGACTTAAGCTGAACTTATCCCCTTTCTGAAGTGGAACATTAATGGGATTGCAACTTTGCATGCTAAATCTTTCTAAAACTTTGTAAATGTAAGCTTTTTGAGACAATCCTAACATTCCTCGTGATCTATCCTGAGATATTTCAATCCCGATCACGAAGGATGCCTCACCTAAATCTTTCATTTCAAATTTTTTAGAAAGGTACTTCTTGGTTTCACTTTATAAACCAAGATCACTGCTGGCAATAAGTAAGTCATCAGCATATAGTACTAAAAACACAAACTTACTCACACCGATCAACAGTGTTTTTCTTAAACCCAAAGGATGTAATGGTATCGTAAAACTTAATGTACCATTGACGAAAAGCTTATTTTAGACCATATATTGACTTCTTCAACATACAGACCATGTTTTCCTTTCCTTCCTTTATGAAGCCTTGTGGCTGTGTCGTGTAGACTTCTTCTTCTAAACTCCCATTTAGAAAAGCTATTTTTACCTCTATTTGGTGTAACTCCAAATCATAATGAGCCACCAACGCTAATATGATTCTCAATGAGTCCTTCTTTAAAACTGGAGAGAAGGTTTCATTATAATTAATGCCTTCTCATTGATTAAAACCTTTGGCAACAAGTCTAGCTTTATGTCGTTCGATATTGCCTTTTGAGTCAAGTTTGGTCCTAAAGATCCACTTGCACCCAACTCATTTTTGTCCTTCTGACAATTCGACCAACTCCCAAACTTTATTGTCATTCATAGATTTTATTTCTTCATTCATGGCATTAATCCATTTATCGGAATCATTACTATTTACATCTTTTTCATAAGAAACTGGATCCTTAATATTCCCTATGTTAAATTTGGTCTCTTGAAGGTATACCACATAATCATTCGGAATTTCCAGTCTCCTTTCTCTTTGAGATCTTCTTAATGGAACTTCATGTGGTGCTTCAAAAGTTTCATAGGTTATAGTCTCATTATGTGGTTGTTCAGTTGGTTGGTCATTCACTTGTTGTTCATTGTTATTGATTGGGTCAATGACCGGTTCAACAACTATATTAGGAACAACAGGTATGTTATGAACTCTGGGTATAGGAATTTGTACCCTGACTTCTTGAATGATTACCTCCCTTTCTTTTATACTCCCACTTACTTCACCTTCTTCAATGAATTTAGCATTTTCAGTTTCTATGATTCTAGTTGTATGATTTGGACAGTAGAATCTATATCCCTTTGACTTTTCTAGATACCCTATGAAATGACAAGATAATTTCCTAGGATCTAATTTCTTTTCATGAGGGTTATAGATTCTAGCTTTCGCTGGTCAGCCCCACACACTTAAATCGGGTTTCCATCCTTTCCAAAGTTCAAAAGGGGTTTTTTAAACTAACTTACTAGGAACCCTATTTAAGATGTGTACAGTGGTTTTTAATACACGTGTCCACAAAAATATAGGCAATTGGGTCCTACTTATCATACTTCTTTCCATTTCTATAAGGGTACGATTACGTCTTTCAGCTACACCATTCTGCCAAGGTGATCCTGGCATTGTGTATTGGGCGCAAATACCTCATTTTTCAAGGATTTTAGAAAATGGGTCAGGGCGTTGCCCTGACTCATCATATCTACCATAATATTCGCCACCTCTATTAGACTTAATAATTTTCACCTTTTTGCCTAGTTGCCTCTCAACCTCATTAATGTATATTTCAACGACGTTCACAGACTGAGATTTATCATGCAACATGTACAAAATGTAATAACGTGAAAAATCATCTATAAAGGTGATGAAGTATTTTTCTCCACCAATGGATGGAATATCAAAAGGTCCACATATGTCTGTATGTATTATTTCAAGTAGCTGGGTGCTTCTTATGGCTCCTTTATTTGTATGTTTGGTCTGTTTTCCTTTAATACAGTCCACACATACATCATAATTAGCCCAATCCAGGTTATGGAGTATTCCATTTTTAATGAGCCTTTCAATACTCGGCCTGGATATGTGCCCTAATCTTTTATGCCACCAATAAGAAGATTTTTCATCATTAAGTGTACGTTTCTTACCAACATTAGGATGCAAGGTCACAAGGGTTTCAGAAAAATTCTTTTCAAGAGTCAATCGATATAAACTATCTAATAAAAAACCAGAACCAACATTATTAGAATTTTTAATCAAACCAAAATCATTGTTCTTAAATTCAATTGCAAAACCATCTAAAGCGAGTTTAGAAACAGAAATTAAATTCCTAGAAACTGTGGGGACATAAAAAGTTTCTTGCAAATCTAAAATAAATCTAGTGCTTAAAATCAGGCATAAAACTCCAACAACTTCTATTTTAGCCTTTGCCTTATTGCCCATGTAGAGAAAATGCTCATTTGGATTTGTTTTGCAGATCGAAATGAAGCCCTGCATCGAATTAGAAACATGACACATAGAACCAGAATCAATCCACCAAGTGTTAGAAGGAGCGTTAATAAAGTTTGATTCGAAACAAACATAAATAAAGGGCTTACCCTTTTTCTCGAACCAGGCATTTCGTTTATGACAATCCATCTGGAAATGGCCCTTCTTTTTACAGAAGTGACACTTGTCGTTCTTTTCCTTCTTCACAGTAGCAGTTGATGGTTCAGCTTGATGAGACGGCCCTGGACCTTTTTTAATGCCCTTGCTGAACTTCTTCTTAAAACCAGCTCCTTGACTGTAAGGTTTGCCACCTGTCACTTAGTGACATGGACATTTTGTTGCTTGACCCTTCCTTCCTCCTATACCAACATGCTTTGCAAATCATTTACATTCCACTTGTCTTTTATAGTGTTGTAATGGATTTGGAAAGGCCCATACTCAGGAGGTAGGGAGTTTAGGACGAATTGGCAAGAAAATACTCATCCACTGTCATGCCCAAAACTCTAAGTCTAGCAGCCAGATTAGTCATTTCTATAATGTGCTCATTCATGGTTCGAGTACCATCAAACCTTATAGTGGTCAGGTCAGCCATCAGTTTCCCAGCAAGGGGTTTATCAGCAGTGCGAAAGCGTTCCTTAATGTTGTTCAAATACTCTTTCGCTTTTGTAGTTTCAGGTAGGGAGGTCTTAATGTTAGCTGCAACACACATTCGCATAAACATTAGGGCCAATCTATTGGATCGAGACCATGCTTCATGGACAGAAATTTCATCCTCGCTACTGGTATCAGTAATAGCAGTGGGTTCATCACACATAATTGCCATGTCCAGGTCTAGAACCCCTAGGCTGAACTCAATTTGCTCATTCCATTCAGAAAAATTAGTTCCATCAAATTTGGAATAGGACTGAGCTTGCGAATATAAGTTAAGGGGAAGTGCAATTAATAACAATGTTCACAAATTAAATTTTCACACACAACAAAAATTGCAAGGGTCGAATATTGAACTGTTGACTAAAGATTTTGGCATATTTCATTTACAATCTGAGTATCACGGAATCTGTGTTAATCATCACATAATGTTCAGATTTGTAAAGATATATTACCCTATAATTCATTTATCATGGTCCCATAATTTTGGCATCTGTGTTTGTTGCCTAAACATTTAATACCATGATTAATGGACTTAATGTCAACTATTCTATTTTTACAAAAACTAGTTCTAATGTTGTTCAATTCAGATATCAGCATGTGTTGCGCTTCAATCCAATTTTATAACTGACATTAGAATAAGTCTTTAATGAATGTAAGTATTATTCGTACACGCAGTCTCAGCCTGTGTTTGGCCTTTGACTTAACTCAAATGAATAATTGTTTACTTATCTCAACTTAAATATAGTTAATCATGCCTTAATATTAACTATAATACGTAATCTATCAATAATTACAAAGATACTAATAGTGGCTTAAATGCCTCAAAAACATAATTGCCCAGGTATAGTAAAAACACAAAATACATGAATTTTGCCAAAAATGGCAAAAATGAGTTTTCATCATAGAATCGAAGTAAAACATGCCAGAAAACCAAAACTTTTTGCGGAACGTTAATATCAATTTTCTGCAAAGATTTGTAAGCCCAGAGATTATTTCCTAAAATGGCAAAAACGGGGTTTTGAGGGCCTTAACGACGTCAAAACACAAAAGTAAGGTGATGCCCATTGTTTATAATGGGTTTTGTTTATTTTGACGTTTCCAGTCGACCATGTCAGTTTCCTAAAATTCCGAGCAAGTTTTGACCCTTCATTCTCACCAGTGAGTATTGGTGACAGAAGAAAAACGTCACGAAAAATCTCAGACACACTTTAAGAGCAGATTTAATGACAGAAATAAGACGTCGCAGAAGGTCTCAGGCACAAAAGCAATTTCGTTCTTAATATCATAACACAAATTCGAATTAACATATGTACGATCATCATATTGCTTAAAAAATTTCAGATTTCCAGAAAAACAAAATTTTTCAGATTTCCAGAAAAAAAAAATCTAGATTTTCAGGGGGAAAAAAATCCAGATTTTCAGATTTTTAAAAGATCATAATATAGAATGTTATAAAGGAGTTTTTATTAACGGAAAACATGAGATTATAAACCGCAAGCTCTCATATCACATGTTAATTAATACTGTTTTGTTAATCATAAATTCGAATATGAATCATAAGGTTGTATCATGAATAAAAAAGTTTTGACATGAATCCAGTATGTTTATCTTCATGCAATCACAGAACCGAAAATTTCTTATAACTACGATTTAAAAACTGACATTTGTCCAGCGTTGTTGAACGGATTAAAATGACTTGAATGCTCCTTTCTTGAATAGCCCGGAATATGAGAAAAATGAATTTCAGATTTTCTCTCCCTCCTTAGAAACGGTGTGTATTGAGATGACTCTAGATGGTGTAGAGGTCTCTATTTATAAGGAGAAGAGGGCCGGAATCCTAGTGGTGGTGGGACTCTTTCCAAGTCTCCCACTAATGCCACTAACCATCATGTGACTAACGGATAAGGTTTACCCAAATCTTTTAATATCTTTATTTGTCACATTCCTAATTAATTATCTGACATTTATTAAAACCACATAAATGGGAAATTCGGAATTTAATACAATTAAAATTAAATAATTAATTTCGTCACTAACATTAATTTCCAACAAGACGGTTCACATGGTGGCCTTATGCAGTAAACATATATAAATGTAGGAAGCTTTTATTACTTAGATCATTTATTGAGTGACGTGTGAATCCTCAAAGAGGAGACATCAAAATTGTATTATGTTACTAGCATGAAGGTTAGCAATGCGTAACCGAATATATATATATATGTGTGTGTGTGTGTGTGTGTGTGTGTGTGTGTGTGTGGATTCGTATATATAAAAAACAACAGAAAAAACATCGTACCCGATTTTAGTAGCTGCATCTATGACTGTCAAGTACTCCCATTATGAGCACCACTGCACCAACGGTTGTAGTCACAGAAGGCACCTGTACTGCCACGGGAGCCACAGGTGCAGCTATGCTGGTCACATGTACTACACCTAGAAGTATCACATTAACTATTGTCTCATGAAGTCTTGCACCATTGGACACAGAAGCCACATGTGCCGCTACATTATCGGCCACGGGTACAGCCAAGCTCGTCACATGTACTGCACCTGGAAGTATTACACCAACCATTGGCTCTTGAAATATTGCCTTCGAATTTGCCATTACCAAAATGTCCTTATAGAATAGATCCCTACAGGTTTTATTGCACTAGTTGTGCCCAAGTGCATTGCACGTGTGGCCGTTTTCAGATATTAATCTTCCACTGCAAATTTGTGAAGGACAAAGTAATAAAAATACTTGCAATATATTATGTAAGATCTGTTTTGTTATAATATAACATAAAGTACCTAGTACGAAGCATCAATCATTACCCACAAAATCAAACCTCCATTCAACTATAAGCTATACAAGATATTCCTGTGAATATTCTAAATCTATCACAAACGAACTCAGAACTCCCTACTCAAAAGCAGGAAGAAATACACATAAACATGTATGTATATATAATCCGAATATATATATATCACAATGAAATTAACTTGAAATGATTTATAGGGAATATCATTAAAAAAAAGAAGTTAAAAAAAGCTTCAGCAAGCAAATTCCAAATCGCAGTTATTGAAAGATGACATTTGATAAAAACAGTGTGTAATCCTAATAACTAAAAATCTAATACTTAAATATGTTTCTTTTGACGTTTGTTAGGATTCAAAGATTCTTCTTCCTCTTCAACTTTATGAGCGACAAACATGGATGACATTATTTGAAGAACCTTTGTACAACATTCTTGTTCCGTTATATAATCCAATTGATGGATTTATATTGCGTAGAAGAATGATTGGATAATTATGTTTAAGTTTCAATGCGTGTGGTGGCAATCCATTCGACATCAAAGAATTTAAAAATTCTTCTTGGTAATAGTTGTGCGTTTGATCCACAGCGTTGGCATTTATATTTAATGATGGGAAGATAACGTCAATGAGAGACTGTTTGGAGCCCTCATCATGTGTTGATGCTTTCGTCCCATTGCCAATCCTTAGAAGGAAATCGCTAAGTGAGGAATTGATACCCAAATGTTTAATTACTTAATCATCACTATTAAGTTAAATAGGGCATTAGTTCTTTTTAGTCATTACATTTACATAATATGATGGATGGATTATCAGTATTAACATATCAATACAACAACTTTCAAAGATAAATTACGTGAGACAAAGAAACTGCATTCATGTTCATTGAATAGAAATTACAAAATAAAAAAGAGAATCCATCCGGTTAATAAGTATGGCCAAACCTAAGTTTCCAATAAATTAAAACAATTCACTCAACAATAAGATGAATTGAAAACAACAATTGTAAATTAATTTTAAAAAATTAAAAAAAATATATGGTATTTAAATAAGTACAATGTATTCCACAAGTATCCATAAACCATGAACTAAATAAGTGACACTCAGTACTAAATATTAAGAGCAGGGAAGAACAAACTGAAATTATTTGAACACTATATATCTAAAGATGCTAAAGAGACAGTTTAGAGTGTGTGTTTTAATTGACAAAGAGAATTCAACCAAGGCATATAATTGCAGCTTCAGTAAGGTAATTTGGAGTCATTTTGCTCACTTATTTGGTTGTTCTTGGAAGTTGTGTTTTTCTCAGTTGGGGAGTTACAACCTGAACCGAAATAAAACTTAATAAGAAGAATATATGTATGTAGAGAGACAAAATGAATATATTGAACCATATAGTGTGAAAATTTTCCAACACAGAGGAATTTCAAAAATAATCTTTTTACTATTTAAAAAATGGTCTGCACCAGCGATACGCATAGGCGTGACCATTTTTTTAGTATCTTGGTACGCGCCAACGATATGATAAAACATTTTAAATAAAATGTACGAAAAAACAATTTTAAACAATTTTTTAAGCGCCTAAAGATTTTATTTAAAAAACAATTGTTTTAAGTAAAATCCAAGAATGGGAGTGTTTTAAGAAAATTGTTACAAAAATTCTAATAGTTACAAAAATTGTTCTATAAAAATAAAAAGTCAGTAGTTCCAAAACAGTAACTATTAGAATCTTATTTTTTTTAAATATTTGGTATATGTCCCAAAGTTTAGATAAAAAAGTCTGAACTAAACGTGTATTAAATAATGTTCGAAAAAATGTTCGAAAAAAGTCTGAACTAAACGTGTATTAAATAATGTTCGAAAAAATATTTGGTGTATGTCCCAAAGTTTTTTGGGTTATATTTATTCCGGTGATGGGTAAATATCTCACATACAGTTTCTATGAAAGTTTGGACATGGGTATGTTTTTTGGTTGGTTTGAGAAGAAACAATGTCACTATTTTTCAAAATGTAATCACACTTTTGATGGGTGTTTAAATTCAAGAGATCTTTTTTTATTGTTTTGCTTCCTATGCTAGGTTTAATTGCAATTTGTTGGCTTATAAGTTTTTGTTGTTTTTTTAAATGGAACAAATTAATGGTTTATAAGATTGCCTTCTATACATGGTTGAAATGGTCCTAAAACCATGTAGATATTTTTTTGGTAAAATTTCTAGAAAGATGTAAAGGTATATTCAGGTTGTGAGTGAATTATTACCGAACAAATTTTTAACTCAAACGTTGATCGGTTTCCATCTATAGTTTTTCCCGCGCATCGCGCGGGTTTACACCTAGTATTATATATATTTATGATTGTGATAATTAAAATTGGGTGGGGCTATCTCTGTTATGTCTACTGTTTAATAAATACAAAAGTACAGAATTATTAATTATAATATAATTACAGAAATAAAACGAAATTATAGAAATGAAATACTTACTTGTATTTGCAGAAATAATATTAGAATAGAAAAAGTAATCCGAGCTCTGTTTAGAACAGTCTCCTTAAGACAAACTTATTCCCTCCACAAAGTGCCAAAGGTAATGAATAATTGTCTCCCAAGATAGAACGGATTTCCAATTAATCAAACAGCACAATAATGATTAATTTCTTCGAACACAATTCTGTGTTTATACTCAACCAGACCAAAGAATGATATGCAGGAATGTACGCAGTAGCAGTAGAAAAGTTTGTATTTTTAATTTCGTAATTAAAGCCCAGAAAGTTAAATAAATTCGGCCCAAAAATGTAGGAGATTTTTATAAGCCTAAGTCCGAACCGAGCCGAGCCGAGCCGGCCGGACGCGCGCGGACTTTTGACCGAAAGTCAACCCATGCATAGCTTAGGTCATCTCCCCTTCAAAGAGTTGGGATACCCCAAGGCATCCAAGCCTTAGTCCATACTTGGGGAATTATTAACTCATCAAATTTCCACTACTCTTCCAATGTGAGACAAGAGTTAAAACATACCCAATTCATTAACTTTCATTGCTTTGTGAGTCACTTTGGGGACATATTTATCATTCATAACTTATTAAAATTGGACGTCTGAATATACTACGTTAATCTCCTTGCGGAGGTGAACGCGTTCGTATATGGTCCCACGATTTTCGTAGTGTGGGTCTCATCTAAATTTGAGCTCAAAGTTGCTCAAAATTCTGTCCATAAAATTCTGGACAGCTTTCTAAAATCCAATTCAAGTCCAATTTTCCAACAATCTCCACACCCTGAAGTCTTCCCCCACACCCTATCCTCACCTTTTTAAATATAAAGAATAAATACCCTCACCTTCTTATATATAACAAATAAAAATAATTCAAAACAAAGAAACAAATTTTAAAAAAATATATGAACAATAGTTTTGGGGGGTTAAAAAACAACTTTTTACCAAAAAAAAACATGTTTTGAATTTTAAACAGTTTTTAACAAAATAAAAATAGTTTAAACGAAAACACTTTTTTAACAAAATAAAACATGTTTATAACAAAATTGTTTAAAAAAACAATTTCTAACAACAAAACAGTTTTTACCAAAATAAAAATAGTTTAAACGAAAACACTTTTTTAACAAAATAAAACATGTTTATAACAAAATAGTTTAAAAAAACAATTTCTAACAACAAATCGGTTTTTAATAAAATAAAAACAGTTTATAAAAAAATTTAATTAATAAAATAAAAACTATTTATAACAGAACATTATTTTTTTTAAAAACATCTAACAAAAATAAAAATAGTTTATAACAAATAAGCAATATCTTTACCAAAAAAAAGTTTTTAAAGACTAAAAATATTTAAAAATTTAGAAAAATAAAAACAGTTGAGTGAAAAAAAACAGTTCTTAACAAAAAATCAGTTTTCAAAGAATAAAAATAGTTTTCAAAAAATGTTATTTAAAAAAATAAAAAATAGCATTAATACAAAAAACTTTTCGTGGAGAAATTTCATATTTAGCAATGAAAAATGTACCAAAGTATAACAAACTGACTAATTTGAAGTAAAGTCTAAAATAAATAAATAAAATGTAACGGGTTAAAGTCAAAAAATCCAAATAATATTATTAATAACAATAATTATTCTACTAATTATACTAATAACCATACATGTAAAACACAATATTTTTAAAAACTATTTTTTCTTCACTAAAGTGTTTTTATTTTTCAAAAAATAGTTTTTTATATTTCTTTGTTATAAACTGTTTTTATTTTATTAAAAATTGTTTTGTTTTGTTAGAAATTGTTTTTTAAAACTATTTTTTGTTATAAAATGTTTTTATTTTGTTAAAAAATTGTTTTCGTTTAATCTACTTTTATTATGTTAAAAATTGTTTTAATTTCAAAAAATATTTTTTTTGGTAAACAACTATTTTTTCATTATAAGTTTTTTTTTACCCGCCGCCCCTCCACCCCCCCCCCCCCCCCCAAAAAAAAAAAAAAAACTGTTCTTTATGATTTTTTTTAAGATTTTGTTTCTTTGTTATAAACTATTTTTATTTGTCAAAAATTATTTTTTTAAACCCAAATTTTTGTTATAAACATTTTTTATTTTGTTACCAAATGTCACTTTTCGTGTAAAAAATCTCATATTTAGTTACGAAAAATGTAGCAAAGCCTAATAAATTCATAAAAATATACTATAATTTATTAAAATAATTAGTAATGTGTTAAAGTAAAAACTCTAAATAACAATAATTATAAAAAAATATATATTTTATCTTAAAGTATAAATTTTATCTAACCTAAAACATAATATTATTTTAGGTTAGATAAAATAATATTATTTTTAGGGGATAGCCACACCCTAAAACATAATATTATTTTAGGTTAAATAACAATAAACTGTTTTTATTTTATTAAAAACTGTTTTGTTTTGTTAGAAATTGATTTTTAAACTATTTTTTTTTATAAACATTTTTTATTTTGTTAAAAAAGTGTTTTTGTTGAAACATTTTTTATTTTGTTAAAAACTGTTTTAATTTCAAAAAATGTTTTTTTTTTATAAAAAACTATTTTTTTTTTATTATAAGCTTTTTTAAACCGCAAAAACTATTCTTTATAATTTTTTTAAAAATTTTGTTTCTTTGCTATAAACTATTTTTATTTGTTAAAAATGTTTTGTTTTATTATATATAAGAAGGTGGGGGTATTTATGTCTTTGTATATAAGTAGGTAAGGGTAGAGTGTGGGGAAGACATAAAAGGTGTGGGGATAGCCCCACCCTTTAAATTTGACAACTTAAGCCATTCTTCATGACATTAATGGTAAAAGTATGTCCAATAGTTAAATGATGACACCATCATTAAAAACTACCGCCATGTTAGCAGAATTTCACCGACCACTTGAATCATACATGTAAGTAGATCAACTAACAAAGTATATTTAGACCAATGGCTGACAAGAAGAAAAATTATTTTATGTTCACACGTCATTATCCATTAAGATATATAGTGCTTCATTCTGAACTGTACAAGTTTCTTTAATGGTTTTTGTTTTTGTAATGACCAAAACTCTTGGAACTTTTTCGCATTTAATTATTAATGAATCTAAATGAGTATTGAAAAATTTTGATCAGTGAAGCGAGTTAGCACAAAACTATAATTAACTATAATATCCTATTCTTGGTTTGTGTCATGTTATTATTTCGTATCTTAGTTTTCCAAGTCAAGTTGTGTCCTAACTTTGTAAGTAAAGGGAAGTACTTTATTATTTTGACACGATTCACTAGTTGCAAGACTAACATTCATTCGATTTTTATCGTTATAATAGAACTAACTAATAAAAACATTCATTAAACTCATGTGACAAAATTCTCAACTAATGAATAAGATTAATAAATCCATATAGAACAAACCAAATGGTTTGTTACTCATGGACAAGGGGCGAAGTTTTTCATTGTAGATTAAAACAAGCACTTAAGACATTACATGAAAAATTTAACATTGTAATGTTGTTTGAGCAATTTATGTTGGAAAATGTAATACCCCGTAATTTTATTGATTTTTATTAAATGGATTAATTAATTAAATGAGAATTAATTGAAAATTAATCCGAAGTTAAATACTAGTGAGATGCGAGCTGGTATATGATTATAATGATAATATTGAATATTACTGGGTATATATGGTAATATATGAGAATTGAAAGTATTAAAATTGTCAAGGGATGTATATACGACAATTTGAGAAACTAAATTGGGACGCGCGTGTCAGTCGCGTCAAAGATTAATTTAATTTGATTTAAAAAGTAAATTATATTTTTATCAACCGTATGGTCATTTTGAGTGCGCCAACGTGTCCGAAAGGGTCAAGATAGTCAGAAAACACTAGTCGGGGGTTTAGTTTGGGTCCCGAAATATTTTTAGGCCAAACCAGCAACCCGGAAGGGTATTTTGGTAATTTTAAAAATTAAGGAATTAAGACCCACGAATTTTAGAGTTTATTTATATATTATTAGAAAATCCATTAAGGCCATTATCAGCCAAAAACAAGACAGTGGGCTACGGGAGTTAGAGAAAAGTTAGAGAGAAGTTCCAAAAGGGTTCCAAACCAAAACCGCCACCCACCACCACCGTTTTGGACGGAGTTGTGACTGGAAAGAAGAGAGAACCAACCCTTGAACACCCGCAACAATTCAGAATATCAAACTTAAGGCAAGTGATTTGGTTTCATTAGTTCAATGAATATTTCATCCATGCTTAGTGTAGAAATTAAAGATTGTCTTGAAAGATTTGATGAGAAACCCAATAAATTTGATGTACAACTCTAAATTTTAGTTAGGAATTAAATGTAGATCTGTTTTGGACGAATTCAGTACCCCAAATATAACTTTTGATGATTTAAAAACGAATTTAAGAGGAGATTTATCATTGTTCTTGAAGAAAATGGAAAAATAAGGTTTTTATTGAAGGTTTGATCCATATAAGGCCAATGATTGATGATTAAAAGATTTTGGAATGTTAACAATGATTTATTCTAGTTGTATGATGATCCTATAACGTTATATTAGATTTTCATGCCTTGTAATGAAGTTTTGGGATGAATTTTGGATTGAAAAACGAAGCAGGCCGTAGTCTATCTGGTGCGTTCGATCGATCGATACTCCCTGTCCGATCGATCGACCACCATCGATCGATCGACACTCCCAGGTCAGATCGACCTTCCAAGAATCAGTTATATTTTTCCCTTGTTAGATTTTAACAATTTCGACCCTAGAAAATTATTGGTAGAAACTTTGTGAATACTATTAGATTCAAGGAAGACTAGTAGGCATATTTGTGAGACTCGAATTATAATTAGAAGTCAAATTAGGAATTATATTAAACTTAATAAGGCTCGACGAGTGTGATACTATTTGAGATTAAGAAGTGATGAGTATGTTTTTTGGGACATATTTGGTATATGTCCCAAAAAACTTTGGGACATATACCAAATATTTTTTCGAACATTATTTAATACAAGTCCAATTTTCCAACAATCTCCACACCCTTAAGTCTTCCCCCACACCCTATCCTCACCTTCTTATATAAAGAATAAATACCCTCACCTTCTTATATATAACAAATAAAAATAATTCAAAACAAAGAAACAAATTTAAAAAAAATGTATGAACAATAGTTTTGGGGGGTTAAAAAACAACTTTTTACCAAAAAAAAACATTTTTTGAATTTTAAACAGTTTTTAACAAAATTAAAATAGTTTAAACGAAAACACTTTTTAAACAAAATAAAACATGTTTATAACAAAATAGTTTAAAAAAACAATTTCTAACAAAACAAAACAGTTTTTAATAAAATAAAAACAGTTTATAAAAAAATTTAATTAATAAAATAAAAACTATTTATAACAGAACACTATTTTTTTTTAAAACATCTAACAAAAATAAAAATAGTTTATAACAAATAAGCAATATCTTTACCAAAAAAAAAGTTGTTAAAGACTAAAAATATTTAAAAAATTAGAAAAATAAAAACAGTTGAGTGAAAAAAAACATTTCTTAACAAAAAATCAGTTTTCAAAGAATAAAAATAGTTTTCAAAAAATATTTTTTAAAAAAATAAAAAATAGCATTAATACAAAAAACTTTTCGTGGAGAAATTTCATGTTTAGCAATGAAAAATATACCAAAGTATAACAAACTGACTAATTTGAAGTAAAGTCTAAAATAAATAAATAAAATGTTACGGGTTAAAGTCAAAAAATCCAAATAATATTATTAATAACAATAATTATTATACTAATTATACTAATAACCATACATGTAAAACACAATATTTTTAAAAACTATTTTTTCTTCACTAAAGTGTTTTTATTTTTCAAAAAACTGTTTTTTAATATTTCTTTCTTATAAACTATTTTTATTTTATTAAAAACTGTTTTGTTTTGTTAGAAATTGTTTTTTAAAACTATTTTTTGTTATAAAATGTTTTTATTTTGTTAAAAAATTGTTTTCGTTTAAACTACTTTTATTTTGTTAAAAACAGTTTTAATTTAAAAAAATATTTTTTTTGGTAAACAACTGTTTTTTCATTATAAGCCTTTTTTACCCCCCCCCCCCCCCCCCCCCCCCCCCAAAAAAAAAATACAGTTTTTTATGATTTTTTTCAAGATTTTGTTTCTTTGTTATAAACTATTTTTATTTGTCAAAAATTATTTTTTTAAACCCAAATTTTTGTTATAAACATTTTTTATTTTGTTACCAAATGTCACTTTTCGTGTAAAAAATTTCGTATTTAGTGACGAAAAATGTAGCAAAGCCTAATAAATTCATAAAAATATACTATAATTTATTAAAATAATTGGCAATGTGTTAAAGTAAAAAATCGAAATAACAATAATTATAAAAAAATTATATTTTATCTTAAATTATAAATTCTATCTAACCTAAAACATAATATTATTTTAGGTTAGATAAAATAATATTATTTTTAGGGAATAGCCACACCCTAAAACATAATATTATTTTAGGTTAAATAACAATAAACTGTTTTTATTTTATTAAAAATTGTTTTGTTTTGTTAGAAATTGATTTTTAAACTATTTTTTGTTATAAACGTTTTTTATTTTGTTAAAAAAGTGTTTTTGTTTAAACTATTTTTATTTTGTTAAAAACTGTTTTAATTTCAAAAAATGTTTTTTTTTTATAAAAAACTGTTTTTTCTTTATAAGCTTTTTTAAACCCCAAAAACTATTGTTTATAATTTTTTTAAAAATTTTGTTTCTTTGCTATAAACTATTTTTATTTGTTAAAAATGTTTTGTTTTATTATATATAAGAAGGTGGGAGTATTTATGTCTTTGTATATAAGTAGGTAAGGGTAGAGTGTGGGGAAGACATAAAAGGTGTGGGGATAGCCCCACCCTTAAAATTTGACAACTTAAGTCATTCTTCATGACATTAATGGTAAAAGTATGTCCAATAGTTAAATGATGACACCATCATTAAAAACTACCGCCATGTTAGCAGAATTTCACCGACCACTTGAATCGTACATGTAAGTAGATCAACTAACATAGTATATTTAGACCAATGGCGGACAAGAAGAAAAATTATTTTATGTTCACACGCCATTATCCATTAAGATATATAGTGCTTCATTCTGAACTGTACAAGCTTCTTTAATGCCTTTTGTTTTTGTAATGACCAAAACTCTTGGAACTTTTTCGCATTTAATTATTAATGAATCTAAATGAGTATTGAAAAATTTTGATCAGTGAAGCGAGTTAACACAAAACTATAATTAACTATAATATCCTATCAGTTTGACATTGATATGAACCTAAAAAATTAACAAATAACTTTTTCTTGGTTTGTGTCATGTTATTATTTCGTATCTTAGTTTTCCAAGTCAAGTTATGTCCAAACTTTGTAAGTAAAGGGAAGTACTTTATTATTTTGACACGATTCACTAGTTGCAAGACAAACATTCATTCGATTTTTATCGTTATAATAAAACTAACTAATAAAAACATTCATTAAACTCATGTGACAAAATTCTCAACTAATGAATAAGATTAATAAATCCATATAGAACAAACCAAATGGTTTGTTACTCATGGACAAGGGGCGAAGTTTTTCATTGTAGATTAAAACAAGCACTTAAGACATTACATGAAAATTTTAACATTGTAATGTTGTCCGAGCAATTTATGTTGGAAAATGTAATATCCCGTAATTTTATTGATTTTTATTAAATGGATTAATTAATTAAATGAGAATTAATTGAAAATTAATCCGAAGTTAAATACTAGCGAGATGCGAGTTGGTATATGATTATGATGATAATATTGAATATTACTGGGTATATATGGTAATATATGAGAATTGAAAGTATTAAAATTGTCAAGGGATGTATATACGACAATTTGAGAAATTAAATTGGGACGCGCGTGTCAGTCGCGTCAAAGATTAATTTAATTTGATTTAAAAATTAAATTATATTTTATCAACCGTATGGTCATTTTGAGTGCGCCAATGTGTCCGAAAGGGTCAGATCGTCAGAAAACACTAGCCGGAGATTTAGTTTGGGTCCCGGAACGTTTTTAGGCCAAACCAGCAACCCGGAAGGGTATTTTGGTAATTTTAAAAATTAAGGAATTAAGACCCACGAATTTTAGAGTTTATTTATATATTATTAGAAAATCCGTTAAGGCCATTATCAGCCAAAAACAAGACAGTGGGCTACGGGAGTTAGAGAAAAGTTAGAGAGAAGTTCCAAAAGGGTTCCAAACCAAAACCGCCATCCACCACCACCGTTTTGGACGGAGTTGTGACTGGAAAGAAGAGAGAACCAACCTTTGAACACCCGCAATAATTCAGAACATCAAACTTAAGGCAAGTGATTTGGTTGCATTAGTTCAATGAATATTTCATCCATGCTTAGTGTAGAAATTAAAGATTGTCTTGAAAGATTTGATGAAAAACCCAATAAATTTGATGTACAACTCTAAATTTTGGTTAGGAATTAAATGTAGATCTGTTCTGGACGAATTCAGTACCCGAAATATAACTTTTGATGATTTAAAAACGAATTTAAGAGGAGATTTATCATTGTTCTTGAAGAAAATGGAAAAATAAGGTTTTTATTGAAGTTTTGATCCATATAAGGCCAATGATTGATGATTAAAAGGTTTTGGAATGTTAACAATGATGTATTATAGTTGTATGATGATCCTATAACGTTGGATTAGATTTTCATGCCTTGTAATGAAGTTTTAGGATGAATTTTGGATTGAAAAACGAAGCAGGCCGTAGTCTATCTAGTGCGTTCGATCGATCGATACTCCATGTTCGATCGATCGACCACCATTGATTGATCGACACTACCAAGTCGGATCGACCTTCCCAGAATTGGTTATATTTTTCCTTTGTTGGATTTTAACAATTTCGACCCTAGAAAAGTATTGGTAGAAACTTGGTGAATACTATTAGATTCAAGGAAGACCAGTAGGCATATTTGTGAGACTTGAATTATAATTAGATGTCAAATTAGGAATTATATTAAACGTAATAAGGCTCGACGAGTGTGATACTATTTAAGATTTAGAAGTGATGAGTAAGTTTTAGATAGTTGGATAATATAAAGTTAATGGCAGAAATGAGGACCTTAAGAATAGTGGATTTAAATGTGGAAATAATAGGAGACTTGGAAACCTTTGTGGGTTAGGCTTTAGGTACTTGAAACTACGACGTGAGATGTGTCGGCGGTCTATATTATATATTATTCGGAGACTTAAAGATGTAGAAATTGGAATAACGGTATAGGAATGTAGAATATACCTTATTTAATGTTTTAAGATATCTAAGTGGTGTGATTGCTTAGTTGGACTTATGTGTATAACATACCTACCATACTTGCTATCATAGGAGGTCGGCTTTTGAACTGGGCCATCTAATCCTTGTTTGCCTACGGGGGGGTTTAGATTGGTACCTTATGGACATAGGGCTGTGAATGACTTATTTGTGAGTTGATAAGTCAGCTGACCATGGGAGCGTAGGTATGTGCGTGACCCATAGGTATGTGAACTATGTTCGCCTCCATTATATGTGAATGTTGCTTATTGAGACGGTTCCGGAGAGATTCGAAATACGTGTCCTTATGTACGTGATGTACCGGGACTCTATAGCAGAGTATATGTGCACCACAGCTTAGCCTCGGGGTGCCAAAATTATATAATTATGATGAGATTTATAGACCTGTAATTGAAATAGACTATTTATTTAAATATAAGGTTGAGTACTTGTGACATTTTTAGTGGAGTTAAAAATGGAAATTTCACATAATAATTATTGTAAGGAAATCTCAGAAATAAGAAGGATGACACGCACAGGTTATATTAGAATGTCTTGCTTTGACTCTCATATTATAATGTAAGGTCAGGTCGTGAATTAAACTAGTTAGTTAGCGGTATAACTAGGACGTGTTACGGATACGTTAGATGTGCACAATTAGTTGAGAGTTGAGAAACTCATGTGAGTGCACGCAACTAACATGTATTTTATATTCACTGTTTAATGTTAGTAAACACTTGTTACATTTTAAACTTTTTTCACATCGGGCTCTGACCCGTTATTATCCAAATCAATTTTCTTGTAAAAACATTTTAGGTGCCCACCCACAGGGATGCGACGCGCTGTAGCTGTTGTGGAAGTTACAGGATCTCGATAGTAGACGCCTCCACTTTCTACATTGACTCCACTTTAGCTTTTTTCATGTCGCCCCTTTTTTCTTTAGATACAACTTTATCATATTAAGTTCCATTTCAGTTTCGGATTTTAATTAATTAATTATTCAGACTTTATATTTGGTTTTATTCAGTATTTGGATTGTTCAGGGGAGTGTTACTCCAGACTAAATTTTTATTCCAGCATTTTATATTGTGACCATAATGTGATTGTGATGTCTTTAGTTAATAATTTAATTGGATGCATGTTAATTTAATTTAATAAAATTTAACAACTCACTTTTTAAATATTAGGTGGCTAGAAATTTTCGATAAATGTTTTTCGACAGTGATGCTATGAACTGAACCAACTTGAAATTTTGTATTAATTTGAATAAAGGAGTAGCTACCTGGTTGTTGATACCAAATTTAATCTGCTGACGTGGACCCATCATTTGAAGACACGTGTCGACCAATGTGGCAATTACAAATACTTCTACCGATCAAATCACTGCCACCGAGCTATTCAAGCGCCACGAGCAACTCATACATTTCGAACAGCTCAAGCGTATCGATCAAATTAGGCTCCCCGAGTAACTCATGGGCCCCGAGCTACTTAGGCGGTCCGAGCTACTTAGCGTACAGAGCATCCAAATCAAAAGAATCAAAGAGACGACTGCGCATTAAATGCTCATTATTATCGTACAGATGTATATGTCTACTAGATAACCGCGTATTGTCATTTCACATGTACAGCCTCATGGCTATAAATACATTGTAACCTCCTCATTAGAAGGGGACTCTGGATTTCAGGATAAACCACAAATCGAGAATTCCAACTAAATAGTCAGCAATACAAAAACAGTGGATGCAGGCCATTCTTATAAGGCTGAACCACTTTAAAAATCTTTTGTCTTATTTATTTTATCTGTGATTGATTAATTCGAGATAATATAATTTTTACATCAACAGATTGGCACCGTCTGTGGGAACGATTGTACTTATCATTTTTCACCAAAACAACTCATCATCTATGGCTGATAATCCTGAATCCAGTAATCGAAACACTGGGGCTCCTCCAAACTTTTCTTCTCCCCCAAATGTTCAAGATCTGGTTGGTATAATGGCTAATATGGCTCAAGGCGAGACGATCATGCAAGAAACCATGCGTCAACTTATACAAACTCTTCAAAGAGGAGTGACGGCTCAATCAGGACAACGAAGTGTCCAAAGAAATACTCGCCTACCCTCTTCATGAACTAGGCGAATGCTATTCCCAGAGAAATCTCGATCTAGACACACCGAATCATACCGTAATGAGAGATCTAATGATCCTTCTTATCGACCTGATCGAACATCATCAGTACGAGCTACAGATTCTCAACGAAATATCAATTTATCTCCAGAAAGGACTAGTGCTCTGGAAAGGTTGAGTAGAGTCTCTCTTTTGATCGTTTGGGCCCTAGGAGGAATAGAAGTCCTCCTAGGATTGCGTCGAGGAATTCTCCACGACCATCCGATCTAAGGGAAGGCTCAGTCCAATCACGACCAACTGCTTGTAATGAAAGATCCCAAGAGGCAAATTCAACACGATCAGTTGCTCGAACCAATAGGCCCGAGGAAGTAAACGAGGCATGGAAAGGCTCTATTCAAAGGTTGGAGGACAGATTAGGAGAAATGGTGTTGATGTAAAAAATTAGATCATATCTAATTATTCAATCACAGATAAATAAATGAGACAAAGAATTTTTAAAGTGGTTCAGCCTTATAAGAATGGCCTACGTCCACTGTTGTGTTATTACTGAGTGTTTGGGAATTCTCGATTACAAGTTCTATCAAGAAATTCCGGTCCCTTTACAATGAGGATTGTAGAATGTATTTATAGCCCTGAGGTTGTAATGCGAAAGGGTAATACATTAAATAATGTACATATAAAAGGGTAATACATTCAATGCCCTTTAAGCGTGTGCATCTGAATGATAAGCATTTAATGAACAGTCAAACTGTTGGTTATCCTACTATTAATGCTTTGTTCGAGGTTCAGCTCGGACCGCTTGAGTTGCTCGGACCGCCTAAGCTTCTCGGTGTTTATGAGTTCCTCGGGGAATTCTTGTTCCTCGGAGCGTTTGAGTTCCTCGGAGCGTCTGAGTTCCTCGGGGAAGCAGTGTTCCTCGTTGTAGTATGGTTCCTCGGAGCATGTGAGTTCCTCGGAAGTATTTATTGTTTCCATGTAGATTGCCACGTGTCATCATTCAATTGTGCCATGTCATCAGACTAAATTTGGTATCAACAGAAGCCCCCAATGTTTCATAGTTCGAAATTTGAGGAGTAGGGAACATTCTTTCTCGGAATATGGTAGCTTTAAATGGTCCTCCTGATTTTTAGGAGTGTTTCCTTCGTATTTATTTCTCCTTCCAGATTCGTAGAATCAGGCTTTTTGAATTTTTATGTCCGCCTCGATTCCCGCGCCCCTTTTCGTCTTTTTAGCCGCCGATAACGTAACTGTCTCTTTTTGTAATCATTACTTTTCCTTTTCCCAAGGTAGAGTATTTAAATGCTACAGAAAATCCCATCGTCTTCTACTTTTTCAAATTTGTATCTTCGAGTTTTTCGTCGTCTCTTTCTCTCCTGTGTATTCATCTCTTCCATCGTTCGTTGTCATTAGATCCACCCTTTTTCTGTAAGATTTTCTTCCTTCTTCTTCATTTCTTTTATTCATCATGGTTTACCCTGTTGAATCTCTTGATAAATTTCGCCCTGATTTTTCTATTCCCTCCTGGGTTGTTCTGGAAGAGCTTTCTGAGCCTTCTGATTATTTTCGTTTGGCTGAGGGACATTGGTTCCCCAGTCTTTTTATTGCTGAGTGTGGATGATGATGCTAAGATTTAGCACCACCGGATAAGTGATAGTGAGCTCAAATAATGGCAGCCATGGCAGTCATATAGATGTATAAGTGTATAAGTATGTATAAGGGGATGAGTATAAGAGGAACCAAGACAATGATGTATAGTGGTTCAGCAAATTTGGCCTACATCCACTGTGAGTGTGTGATCCACTAAGTATGGGCACTAATGGCCTTAGATACAATGCACATAAGCTCACTTTCTCTCTCTACTGTGTGTCCAAGCAGAGTTTTAGCTAGGGTTACAATAAACTGATCGATCCCCCTGTAGGGTTGTAGGTGACAAGTATATATAGGTCTTGGGGGGTGTATTGTACCCCCCAAGTATGCATGGTGCATATGAATGATGATCCAGCCAATCACCTACTGACACCTGTAGATGCCAAATGATGACATAATATTCCCTCATGTGAGGGTGTGATTTTGTTATAACGGTCTCCCATGTGCCATGTGAGCCTCACGCGCACTGTTCCACGTGTCTCCCAAACCACGCGATGTGATGATGTCACCCTCGGCCTATGAGCCGAGGCCGAGGGCAAAGTTCCTTCCAGTAGTGAGTCTGGCCCAATTCTGGCCTCGTACTGTCGTACCCTCGGAGGGTCGTCTGGAGCCTGATGAAGGGTCGGCCCCTTGAGGGGTCGTCCGGAGCCTGATGAAGGGTCGGCCCCCTGAGGGGTCGTCTGGAACCTGATGTAGGGTCGGCCCCCTGAGGGGTCGTCCGGAGCCTGATGAAGGGTCGGCCCCCTGAGGGGTCGTTCGGAGCCTGATGAAGGGTCAGCCCCCTGAGGGGTCGTCTGGAACCTGATGTAGGGTCGGCCCCCTGAGGGGTTGTCCGGAGCCTGATAAAGGGTAGGCCCCCTGAGGGGTCGTCTGGAACCTGATGAAGGGTCGGCCCCTGAGGTGTCGTCCGGTTGGAGGTAATCTTCAGCCAAGTCGAGGATATAAACGGGTATATCAATCACCCCTTAGCTCTTAGCCATTGATGTTGTTGATATGGCCGAGGGATAGTGTTGTAATTGAGATGCGTGTATGATCAGTTAGGTGAGTGACACCTGGGCAGATACTCATTGTTGTTCCAGTTTCCAAGGCATGGCGGCTGCATACTTTGCTTGGGGCTTTGTGCCCTAATGATGCCTTCCTCGTGGGTTGTGCCCTGCCTTGGTTAATGGGCCCATTCATTACTAAGGTATTTAAGAGATTTTTGAACTCTCTCTCTCTCTTCTTCTTCTTCTTCGCGCCCAAGCTCTATCTTTCTAGCCTTTCATCAGTATGCATTGCCATTTCTACAGTCTTCGATCCTTCAAGCTTAGTAACTGTCCTTTCTCATCAGGTAATCCTTTTGCCCCAGTGTCCTCTTTACTTTCATTTCTTTTTCGCTTTCTTGACTTAGGCTTGTAGGGCTGGATTTGAGTTGTTTCTTAACTTTTTCGGCGACTAGTTTTCGAGTGTTCTTGAGTGAAACCCATCGATTCCCTTTGTTTCAATCCAAAAGTCTAATCCGGTCAACTGCCAACTTGTTTGTAGCTAAGTTTAGTTAAAATCTCTAAGTGTAGGGTCCTCCCTTTAATGCTTAGGAGACTTTATAGTTTAGCATCTGAATTCCCATCCTTAAGAGAGAAGCTCTTTGCAGAGATCAGACGAATAGAGGAAGAGGAAGAGAGGAGACGAGGGGCCGACCCTAATTGGGTACGACCCATCTTTCCCGTTCCTCTAGCCACAATAAATCCATTTGAACCGTCTAAGTCTTGTGGGTCATCCCATCGTCCAGTCGAGTGTCATTCAAGTGAGATGGACGAGAGAGCATCCTCGCCAACTGGCGCTGGACCTTCTGGTAGGAGAGAGACATCTGACCTAAGCCCAGGCCGAGAGGCCGAGGGTATGGTCCCCTCCGAGGTTGTCCCTGTGATAACCCTATCTCCACATGCCTTCCAGATGGCCTTTCCCCACGATCCTCTGGCAGATGACGAGGCCGACGGAGAGGGGACTGAGGACGAGGGCGATGATACAGATGACCAGGTTGATACCTCCCATGCCTCGTCCTATATCTCCTCCGTTAGGGATCGCGACCTCTTGCTATGGAGGCATGCCTATGGAGTGTCCCCCAATATAACTATGAGGGTTCCCTCTGAGTCTGAGAGGGTCTTCGAGGGTGAAGAGGGAGAGGTTGCAGTATACGAACAAATGTTCAAGGTTGGTGTCAGATTCCCTCTGCATCCTACCATCGTAGATATCTTGTCAGCCCTTGGTGTTGCCCCCTCTCAGCTTCCTCCCAACTCTTGGAGGACAATCCTGGGCTACATCTCCCTGTGGAAGAATTCTTTCACTGATGAGCCCTCGGTTGACGTATTCTTGGCCTGCTACAATATCACCTCCTCGTCCAAACAGCCTCGGTACTATCATCTAGGGGCGAGGAGGTCTGAGAAAAAACTTCTCCACGTGGCACAAACCTCCAACCACGATTGGAAGAAGAGATTCCTCTTTATCTCTGGGGAGTGGGAGTTCACCGCCGAGGCTCAACTTGTAGCCGATGGTCCGAGGGTCCCCAGAAGATGGTCTAACCCTTCAATGAAGGCCAGGTCAGACCCCGAACTTAGTCTGGAGGAGAAGGACATCGTTAAGTATCTGAGGGGATGAGGGAGAGGTGGTGAGCTTGCAAAGTTTGAAGAGATGATGACCCCTCGATTCCTCAAGGAAGCTGGTCTCAGGGTCAGCCCCCTGACAGAACTATATGAGTTACACTTAACGTTTCCCCTTCTTTACTTTTTCAAGTGTTACCTCTTTATCTCTGCCTTTTCTGATGTGTCGTCCTCTTTTCAGGTCGTCCTGCAGGTATATCAGACTATCTTTGGGAAATGACTGCTCCCAGTTTACTACCAGGCCTCGCAAAAAAGAAGGGTAAGGAGCCTCAGCAGGCTCCAAGGAAGACCAAGGCAGCGGGGTCGACGATTGTTGAGCCGACAGCCGATAGCCACAAAAGAAAAGGGCCTGAGATTCCTGTTGACCCTCGGTCGAACTCTCGGACGAGGGCCAGGTTCGAAGCATCAGAAGGGGCTGCTTCTTCGTCCAGCATGGGGGCCTTCTGGTCCCAGAACTTAACACATCTGAGGGTCGAGCCCTCATCACTTATCGCAAATTTGAGGGCAGCCAAGGCGTCAATGTTTTCTGCTCCCTCGGCTGCTGACTACGACTTCTTGTCAAAGATGCCTCCAGCCAAAGTGTATGACTATGGTCTGCACGCTCTAGCCCAGGTATCGGTCTTGATTTATTTCTTTTAATTTCATTCTTTCAATAACTGTTTCCTCGGCCTCTTGACATTTGTTTATTTTTCTGCGCAGTCTGTGTGCGCCTTTAGCTCGGCAACAAAATGGATGGCTGAAAATCAGGAGAAATTCCATGACGCCGAGAGGGCCATCCAGCATGAGGCCGACCTGCAGGATGACTTAGATACTGTAAAGGATGAGCTAAAGAGTGCCAGAACCAAGCATGCACGAATTATGGACGAGCTGACGAGGTAGCATGATGAGGATCTGAAGGCTAGAGACTTGCTTTTGAAGGATAAGGATGAAGCCATGACCCATCGGGAGGCCCAGTTTAACATTGAGCTGTCTGAGGCTATGAAGAAAGCCGAGGCTGACGCTGTGGAAGCATATAAACTCTCAGATGAGTTCCAAGGTTTCGGCCTTGAGTACTTGGAGAGAGGGATAAGGACGGCTTTTCGGTGGGTCGTCCTCAAGTTTGGCGACGTCGTATCTTCCATTCGTCCTTCTCTGGAGGCCGTTCAACTGGACGACCCCCTAATTGCCGAGGTTCTAAACCAAGTGGAATCCCAAGTTCAAGTCGAGGGGGTAGGCACATCTGAAGATCATCCAGTTGTGGTCATTGAGGAGATCCCCTTCGTAGATGTTGAGGCCCTGCCCTCTGATGCTGTTCCATAGGGTGGCTGTCTGTAGCCCATACCCTCTTGATGTAATCAATATTTTTGTACTCTACTTGTAAAACACTTGATATTTCATTTATACTATCGTCTCCCTTGCTGTCTCCCATGTTTTGCCTTTTGCATTATTTGTGTTGTGAATCTTTGTTAATGCCACAAACCCCTCCCTCGTCTCTATTGAGGGTGAACGAGGGGTCATCCCCTGCGTTGGCCCTCATTATAGACGAGGATTAACCACCAAATTAACGGTTTTAAATAAGCATTCCCTCTTCTTTCTTGAGGTCAGTGGTGGGGTCGTCCCCCCCCCCCCCCCCCCCCACTGGCCCTCATCATAGCCGAGGGTTAATCACCCAACTGATGGTTTTAAACATGAAGTCCCTCGTATTTCTTGTCGTCAGTGGTGGGTTCGTCCCCCCCCCACTGGCCCTCATCATAGCCGAGGGTTAATCACCCAACTAATGGTTTTAAACAAGCACTCCCTCGTCTTTCTTGAGGTCAGTGGTGGGGTCGTCCCCTCCACTGGCCCTCATCATAGCCGAGGGTTAATCACCAAATTAATGGTTTTAAACGAAGTTTTCCCTCGTCTTTTTTGAGGACCATGGTGGGGTCGTCCCCTCCATGGGACCTCATTATGGTCGAGGGTTCAACTTACCAAATTAATGGTTTTTAACAAAGTTTTCCCTCGTCTTTCTTGAGGACAGTGGCGGGGTCGTCCCCTCCACTGACCCTCATTATAGCCGAGGGTTCAACTTACCAAATTAATGGTTTTTAACAAAGCTTTCCCTCGTCTTTCTTGAGGACAATGGTGGGGTCGTCCCCTTCACTGGCCCTCGTCATAGCCGAGGGTTAATCACCAAATTAATGGTTTTAAACGAAGTTTTCACTCGTCTTTCTTGAGGACCATGGTGGGGTCATCCCCTCCATGGGACCTCATTATAGCTGAGGGTTCAACTTACCAAATTAATGGTTTTTAACAAAGCTTTCCCTCGTCTTTCTTGAGGACCATGGTGGGGTCGTCCCCTCCATGGGACCTCATTATGGCCAAGGGTTCAACTTACCAAATTAATGGTTTTTAACAAAATTTTCCCTCGTCTTTCTTGAGGACAGTGGCGGGGTCGTCCCCTCCACTGACCCTCATTATAGGCGAGGGTGGTTCTCTGTAGATGTTTCCATGCGTACTAGAACTGATAACCACAGGATGAGGAGAAGCACTGATATTTCTCATTAATTTTCCAAGTGTTCTGTTGGAGCAACTCTTATTACAATTATGGTTTATCAAGACCTTACAACACTACTGATAGTATTTCTTCAAATGATCTAGATTCCAGGGGTTGGAAAAAGGTTCCCCTTCTAGGTTTTCTAGTCTATAGGTCCCCGGGATGACTTCATCGATGACCTTATATGGGCCATGCCAATTAGGATGGAGCTTGTTGGGCTTTTGCCAAGTATTCTTGAGGACCAAGTCCCCCACTGCGATAGGCCTCTGTTTCAGCCTCTTCGCTAGGGATCGGCCCCTGATGTGGCTTGAGCATGATCCTTCGTGCACATCTTGCAAAATGGAAGGGACTTCTGAGGGGTTCACACACCTAAGTAAGGGGAGCAAGAACCCCTTTTTGTACAAGGTGTCCCCCATGATAGTGAACTTTGCGGCCCTGTATCTCAACTTCTTCCTTTCTTGCTTTGCTTCTGGCATCTCCCCCCCTTTAATGTACCTGATCAGAGGGTCCATCCACGAAGCTTCCTGAGAAACATTTAGGCAATTTCCAAGTGTTTCCTCAGTGTCTTCAATAGTTGGCCAAAGAAAAATTTCTACTGGGACCGTCCTCCTGATGTCTGTCCTCGTTGTCGAGGCCAACCTATCAAGGGCATCACCACGGCCATTATATAGCCTAGGTATCCTCTTTAATTTCACTTCTCTGAAGCCCTTTAGTAATGACCTCACCTTCTCAAGGTACCTTGCCATCCTCTCGTCCTTGGCCTCGTAGGCTCCTAGTACCTGATTCACTACTAGCCTCGAATCACTGTGAACCAAAGTCTGGCCGACACTAAGTGATCTGGCCAAGGAGAGGCCTGCTATTAAGGCCTCATACTCGGCCTCGTTGTTGGAGGCCTTAAAATTAAACCTCAGGGCGTACTCAATGTCTGTGCCTTTGGGTGCTGATACTATTAACCCATCTCCGCTCCCGCTTTCGCAAGAGGACCCATCGATGAAGAGACTCCACATGGTGTGTTCTTCTGAGAAACTTCCCTCGGTGAGTGACCCATGTCTAAAGAGATATCTTCGCTCTTCGTTTTCAACCACTTTCCTTCTAGCAGTGCTCGTCTCAGCCTTATCTGTAGGCGTGTCGGCGAGCTCACCCTGTCGGGTATCTATATTCCCGAGGCCCTCACCCTCGGCTTCATCATCTTCCCAAGTAAACTCAGCCACGAAGTCTGCCAATGCTTGCCCCTTAATGGCCGTCCTAGGCTGATACACAATGTCAAACTCCCCCAGCTCTATAGCCCAGGCCATTAACCTACCTGATTTTTCTGGCTTGTGTAGGACCTGACTAAGAGGAGAGTCAGTAAGGATGACCATTGTATGGGACTAAAAGTACGGCTTCATCTTCCTTGAGGCATGGATCAAGGCGTAGGCCAACTTCTCCATCCTCGGGTATCTTTGCTCTGCCCCCTAGAGTGCCTTGCTGTTAAAATACACAGGCTTCTGTATTCCGTCTTCGTCTCTCACAATGGCTGCACTGATGGCCGACTCTGAGACGGTGAGGTACACATAAAGTCGTTCACCCTGCACGGGTCGTGACAGCAGCAAGGGAGACCCTAAGTATGACTTTAGATCCCTGAAAGCCTCATCACACTCTTCACTCCATTCGAAGGCCTTCCTAAGGATCTTAAAGAATGGCAAACACTTGTCTGTGGCCCTAGACACGAACCTGTTCAAGGCAGCAACTCTCCCTGTGAGTCTCTGAATGTCTTTAATGGACTTGGGGGTCTTCATCTCAACAAGGGCATTTATCTTTTCAGGATTGGCCTCGATGCCTCTTTGGTTGACAATGAACCCCAAGAACTTCCCTGCTCCGACTCCGAAGACACACTTGGCCGGATTAAGCTTCATATCGTATTTGTCCATTGTATTAAAGGTCCTTTCCAGGTCTACCACATGATCCTCTGCCTTCAAACTCTTAGTCAACATGTCATCTACATAGACCTCCATAGATTTCCCAATTTGGTCTTTGAACATTTTATTTACCAGGCGTTGGTACGTTGCCCCCGCATTTTTTAGGCCAAAGGGCATGACCCTATAGCAGTATGTCCCCTTGTCAGTGATGAAGGTTGTTTTCTCCGAGTCTTCAGGGTTCATGAAGATCTGGTTATACCCTGAATAGGCATCCATGAAGCTCATGATTTCATGGCCTGCGGTAGCGTCTACCATCTGGTCGATGCGGGGGAGAGGGAAGCTGTCTTTGGGACAGTGCTTGTTGAGGTCTATGAAGTCCACACACATTCTCCATTTCCCGTTGGCCTTTGGAACAATGACTGCATTGAACAGCCATTCGGGGTAGATGACCTCTCTGATAAATTCAGCGTCTTCTAATTTTTTGACCTCGTCCCTAATGACCTCATACTTTTCTCTAGAGTAAATTCTCCTCTTCTGCTTTATCGGCTTCACTCCCTCTACCACATTGATCTTGTGGCACATGATTTCAGGGTCAATCCCCGGCATATCTACATGACTCCGTGAGAAGACGCTTCGTCTTCTCCTCAACGGTTTAATGAGGTCTTCCTTGATATTGGGCTTCAGAGACTTGCCGACTTGGACGATTTTTTCCGGGTCAACCTCATCGAGGATGATGGATTCTACCTCTTACGCGTCCTCTCCTTTCTTGATTTTCCTCTCGTTCCTGGGGTCTAGGGTATCAATATTGTAAGTGGTCGTAGCCCTCTTGTGTGCCTCCCTTTCTTCAGCGGAGTTGTAGTAACATTCCCGCGCTGTCGTCTGGTCTCCCTGAACTTCCCCCACCCCGTAAGGGGTAGGAAATTTGATCATCTGATGGACCGTAGACGGCATAGCTTCAAACCCCTTGAGGGCCACACGCCCCAGTATGACGTTGTAGGCCGAAAACACATGCTCATCCATCACAAAGAAACTGACCTTCTTGGTAAGCCATCTCGGCCACTCGTCCCCCATCCTAACATCGGCCTCATACACTCCAAGGGGATGAACCTTTTCTCCACTGAACCCAATCAATGGATGATGGTATGGGACGAGTCTAGCACGGCTGAGACCTAAGGCTTTGAAGCACGGCCAAAACATTACATCTGCAGAACTGCCCCCGTCGACCAATATCCTCGGCACCTCACACCCGTGCACCCTAGTTGTGATGACGAGTGGGTCGTCGTGTGGGGCTAAGAGGCCTTTAAAGTCCATTCTCGAGAACCCTACTATCAGAGTGTCCATATCAACCTTCTTCCTCTTTTCTGACTTGACCTCCAAAGAGGTTGAGTGTACCGTCTTCGTCACTACCTTGGCCTCAGCCACATGGGCCTTCCTGTCGGCGACCTCAGACCCTCCTCCTGCTAGACCCCCGAAGATCATTCCCACTCCGAACAAGATCATATTAAGCCTCTTGAGAGGGTCGTGGTTGTCTCTCGGCGGGAGGTCAGGGTCGTCCTCATCATCAGAAGGGTCGTCCCCTCTTTTTTGAGGACCTTCTCTACATGCATCGCCTCGCTTCTTTTTGGGGTCGTCCCCTCGGCCCCTCTTGAAGGCACCTTTGTCGACGTACTTTCTGAGCTGCCCTTCTTTTAGCACCTTCTTAATCTCATCTTTCAGAGCAAAGCATTTGTTTGTTACGTGGCCGTGGTCTTGGTGAAATTCACACCACATGTTCTTATTCCTCTTGCTGGGGGCTGTCCTTAGCTTCTCAGGCCACTTCAGGGACCGATCACTCTTTATCTTATTGAGAATCTGTTCACAGGTGACCGTTAGAGGGGTGTAACCAGCGAACTTGTCATCTATGGACCTCTTTTTCCCCTCTTTGTTCTTCTTAGGGTATTTACCCCCACTAGCACCTCCTTTTTCGTCTTCATATTTTGCGGCCATCGCCTCTTCGGTGTTCATCACCTTTCCTGCTGTCAACAGAAATTCAGCCATCGTCCTCGGAGGGTCTTCAGTAAGCTTCCATAACAGCTTCCCCTTTTGGAGTCCTCCAATCAGGGCTGTCATAGCTATGCTCTCCTCATAGTCTTCCACCTCCAGCTTCTCTTTATTGAATCTGGCTATGTAGTCCCTCAGACTCTCATTCTTCCCCTGCTTAACATAGAGCAGGTGGGTGGTCTTCTTCTGTGGCCTCACCCCAAAGCAAAAGTTGTGGATGAACCGGTCTGCCAACTTCTTAAAGTTTTCAATGGAATTTTTTGGAAGAGACGTGTACCAGACATGCGCAGCCCCAGTAAGGGTACCAGAAAAGGCACGACACCTCATCTCATCTGAGATAGAGTATATGTCTACTGATGATTGATACATCTCAACATGGTGGACAGGGTTGGTGCTCCCGTCGTATCTTGGGGTGACCACAGGTGGCTTGAACCTTGATGGCGTAGGGAAGTTGACTATCTTCGCCACAAAGGGTGAGCCTATGGTGTATCCCTTCTGAAGAGGGTCCCGGCTCTTCATTATATCACTGATCTTATCCTCTAGTCGTTGGATTGAGTCATTCCAAGGCCTCACAAGGTCGGCTTGACCGATGTTATCCCCTGCCACCTCTTTAAGGTGGATGGAGGGTTCTGCTGCGGCGGGCCTGCATCGGCTGTTTACTTCCCTTTGGCCGTCATCACGTCCTTGGGGTCAGCCATCTGCTGCCTCCCTCCTGGACCTCACAGCACTTCTTGACCTGGACAATTGTTCCCGCAGGTCATTTACTGGGCCTAGCCTCTCAAAGGTTGACCCCCTTCTCAAGCGATCAAAAGCAGAGCCTCTCGGGCGATCATCAGGATTTGGTCTCCCGCACTTTCCTCTACTATCCTGGAGAGGTCGTACAGTATTGTTGGAGACCTCATATGGTTCCTAGAATTCTATAGGGGCCTCCTCTCCCTCCAGATTGTCATACATGTCCTCAGGGCAAGGGTTTCCTTGCCTCCCCAAGCGTAGACGCCGGGGGTCAGCAACATCCCTACGCCGCTGAGGGGGTGGCAGGTCTTTGCGCGATGCCTGGGGTGGTCCCCTGGCCTCATGCTGTCCTGGAACTGCTTCCGGAGTAATCATTTCAGGTGAAACCCCTGGTGGTCTTAGTATGTTCTGGCTTAGAGTTGTGAACTGCTCCTATATCATCCGCTGGCTTACTGCCAGAGACTTTAAGGTTGTCGCCACATCAACCATCTCAGACTGAGGCGGCGTCTGATTGGAATTGGGTCTTCCCCCATCATCCGACGGGGGAAGTGGTGGTGGTGGCATTTCAGGTGCCATGTGTTTGAGCTATGAAAAGCTGAACTGAAAAAAAGACTGGTGAGCTTGAGAACCTTAGTAGGTCTCTTTCAATGGTGAAACATCTCCTCTCAGGGGGAGTGCTAGTTCACCACCAGAGTGCCCAGTGAGGTCAAGCTGTACAAAGGAAGAGATGTCTTCTCGTTCTCACAGACGGCGCCAAACTGATGATGCTAAGATTTAGCACCACCAGATAAGTGATAGTGAGCTCAAACAATGGCAGCCATGGCAGTCATATAGATGTATAAGTGTATAAGTATGTATAAGGGGATGAGTATAAGAGGAACCAAGATAATGATGTATAGTGGTTCAGCCAATTTGGCCTACATCCACTGTGAGTGTGTGATCCACTAAGTATGGGCACTAATGGCCCTGGATACAATGCACATAAGCTCACTTTCTCTCTCTACTGTGTGTCCAAGCAGAGTTTTAGCTAGGGTTACAATAAACTGATCGATCCCTCTGTAGGGTTGTAGGTGACAAGTATATATAGGTCTTGGGGGTGTAGTGTACCCCCCAAGTATGCATCGTGCATGTGAATGATGATCTAGCCAATCCCCTGCTGACACCTGTAGATGCCAAATGATGACATAATTTCCCTCATGTGAGGGTGTGATTTTGTTATAACGGTCTCCCATGTGCCATGTGAGCCTCACGCTCACTGTTCCACGCATCTCCCAAACCACGCGCTGTGATGATGTCACTCTCAGCCTATAAGCCGAGGCCGAGGGCAAAGTTCCTTCCAGTAGTGAGTCTGGCCCAATTTCGGCCTCGTACTGTCGTACCCTCGGAGGGTCGTCTGGATCCTGATGAAGGGTCGACCCCCTGAGGGGTCGTTCGGAGCCTGATGAAGGGTCGGCCCCTTGAGGGGTCGTCTAGAACCTGATGTAGGGTCGACCCCCTGAGGGGTCGTCCGGAGCCTGATGAAGGGTCGGCCCCCTGAGGGGTCGTCTGGAACCTGATGTAGGGTCGGCCCCCTGAGGGGTCGTCCGGAGCATGATGAAGGGTCGGCCCCCTGAGGGGTCGTCTGGAACCTGATGAAGGGTCGGCCCCTGAGGGTTCGGCCGGTTGGAGGTAATCTTCAGCCAAGCCGAGGATATAAACGGGTATATCACTGGATTTTCTTTTCCACCCAATCCCTTGTGTCTGGAATTTTGTCAATATTTTGACGTTGTTCCTGCAAGAATAGCCCCCAACACATGGATAATAGTTAATGGGGTTCATAGGTTAAATCAAATCCATGGAACTCGCTTGGGAATTCCAGAAATAATGTTTTGTTATAGATGGGCAGTTAGTGATAACACCTTTTATTTAAAAACTAGATTTTTAAATAGGGATTTAGTGGTAAATATCCCGGATGCCAATAGGGATTATTTTGAACATGGGGTTGTCATAAAAAATTTACAACATGCTCCTTTATCTGGAGATGAAACTTATCAGGGTCCCAGATGCCCTCCCTATGGCAATGGGATAGGTTATTTTTATTTCCTTTGATTTATTTTGAAATCATGCTTCCTTTATGTTTGATAAAATGTATCACTGATGGCAATGTTTATTTATTTGCAGTTGACAGCAAAAGAAAGTGCCCAAAAGAAGCAGATGTTAATATAAGGCACTTGAAACTTATGTGGAGTCTGCATCAATCTGTTGCCGACGAGCATATTATGTCGGATTCATATCTACTGCAATACAAGAGCTACACCACCTCTTTTACTGCTCGTCCAGTAATAAGTGAATCAGAGCCAATACCAGCTTCCACCAGTTCTTCGCCTGAATCTCACGTCCCTTTAAGCGAAAGGATGAAGAAGAGAAGACCTCCCACCCTTTTCGAGAAACCTGCCTCTGGTGCTGGAGAGGCAAAAAGAAGTAAGGTTGATGTCCCAGGGGAGGGGACAAAGAAAACTGATGCGCCTTCCTCGGTTGCTGCTGTTGTGAAGGTTGTAGAGAAGCCCGCAGTGGCTCCGAGCAGGTCTGCTGCTCCTGGAGAGGTGATTGTAATATCACCGACCAAGGGTTCTTCCTTGGTTGAATCTATTCCTGTTCCCCCGAGGAGGCTGAAGAAAAGCTCCTCGGTCAATTTGGCTGACACCATCGCTCAGTCCCCAGTTACTGGAATTGGGGTTCCTACTTTTGTTCCTCCGAGCTCGGCCATGAACTCGGTAAAGTCCTGGATCATTCTCGAGGTCCAAGGTACTGAAGAAAACCTTACTCGGGACATGGTCAGTTCGTTAGTTGCTCGCCATATTGCTTCTGTAAGTCTCATTATTTTGAACTTTTCATCTTTTCTTTGTTATATATGTCTCTGACTTGCTTTCATTTTCTTTTCACAGTTGGTGAGCTGCTTCAATACTATTTTGAAGAAAGATGAGGTGATTAAAGCTTCATGCTCCTCGTCCAGTGTGGAGGGAGCTATGGAGGAAGCTATTAAGTCTTTGGAAGATTCTCGCCAGAAATATGCTACTGACAAGGCAATCTGGGAGAACAAGCTTGCCTCCATTGATCAGGAAAAAGCTCACGCTGTTGAAGTCTCCAAAGAGTTGGAGAAGAGAATAAAGGACTTGGAGGGGAAAAATAAAGAGCTCGATGAGAAGCTCAAGAATGCTGGAGAGCTAAAGAATAAGCTCAAGGTTGCTGAAGAGGAATTATCTCAACTTCGGGAGGTAAATCGGCAGAAGGAGGAGGCAGAGAGAAAACTGAAAGTTGTTGATGACCTGTTGTCCGAGAAGCTTTCCTCGGAAAAGCTGAAAAGGAAAATGGTTGTGAAGAAGTCCTTCAGCGCTAGCTGGGACAAGGGGTGGAATAAGGGATTGGCTGCCATGGTGTCGCAAGTGGACTATGGAAGCCTCAAATACTTTAGGGATGGATGGGTTGCTGCTCTTCAGGAGATGAAAGTGGATGAAAATTCCGAACTCTTTCAGCAACACATCCCTGGTCCCCCTCCAACTCCTGAAGACTTAGAAGAGGACGAGGCTGCCTCCGAAGAGTCTTCTATGGTGATGGGAGATCATCCTCCAGCTATCCAGCCTGCTAACGAGGATCCTTAGCAAATCGTTACCTCTTCTGAGCAACTGCTAGCGCTCCCCGAGCAACTTTCTACTCCCTCTGAGCAACCTACTTCCTCGTCCCAGCCTCCCGAGAAGTTTTTGGGAGACAAGGAAAAGGTGTAGAGTTGTTCGGGTTTCTCTTTATATTTTTCTTTTATCAATTGTAACCATGAATATGTACCTCTGAACCTTATACTTCTGACTTTTATGATATAATAAAACTTGAACTTGTGTTTATTCATATTGTTGTGTCTTCTTCATACTCTGTCTTGATTCTTCTTATTGATTACTGCTTTTTCTTCCTCTTCAAGTTTCTGGCCATGATGGAATTACTATCTGCCCATGATACAAAGCTACTACGATAATGTAATGAATACTTTAAGGCTGGTCACACAGACCTGAGTGCAGCACAAGTCGTCGACATCCTCGGCCAAGATGCTTCAGAACAGGCAGTTGAAGCATATCAATATCTGAAGTGTCTACTTGATCGAGCAGTGGCTAATAATGTGGCCTATTATGATATGATCGAGGATCTCGAAGGCACCCTCGAAGACCTTCAGCTACAATACAAAGAATCCACTGCCCTGTTGCATGAGGGGTACGAGAAGAAGTACCAACAGATCATTGCCGACAAGGGTTACGAGAAGCTTTTTGCTGGTTACGATGTAAGGGAGAGAACCTTGAGGGGTGAGGTCGAGGAATGCAGACAAATAGCCGAGTTATTGGAGCAAGAAAATAACAACCTGCAAAGGGAGCTGTCACAGTTGAAGTCTGCAGCTTCCACTTCAAAAGCCTTGATCCCAGTGACTGATGAAGGATTTTTGTTCTTGGAGGTCGAGAACGCCAACTTGAGGGACGAATTGGAAACCTTGAAAAGGTCTGGCTCTTCTTCTTCTTCTCGGGGACGAGCAAGAGCTTCTCGGGGATGAGCAAGAGCATCTCGGATTCCTGTCGAGGAACAGAGGACTCAGTCTGCCTTAGAGAACCAGACCTTCCAATTAATGGCGAAGAACCAGGCGTTGGCTGAAATGTCAAAGAAGATCAGAGACCTGGAAGAGAAGCTCTCCACGCAGAAGTCTACCTTGGAGAACAAAGAGATCTTCATCAAAAATCTCCACGAGCAGCTAGAAAGACTAACATATCAATTCCACAAACAGCCCAGGGAGTTCTGGATGGCTGGATACAACGAGGTGCTCTACCATTTGGACGATCGTATCCAGAATGCCAATAATGAGGGCTACAAGCAAGGCTGGTTGAATGCCTTAGGTGTGCTGCAACTCGAACAGGGTCATTACCTGTGGGACTACCATGATCCCGGGCTGCTCGACTTACCTGTTCCACCATACAAACTGGATATGAGTTGGATCCCTGCTCGGGCCATTCCTCGGAGCTTGATTTCCAAATATCTCGGTGACTACAATCTCCATTCAAATGTCGAGATATCTCGTCCCGATCACCTCTTAGATCGACCATCCGTGATGAATGTCAGGATGTTGAAGGATCTCAACTTTATAAATTCTCCTCTGGCTTTAAATGATCCGCCTGCTGGCGAGGAACCTGTGTCAAAAGCAGAGGGGAAAAGACCAGTAGAATAGGAGTTTTGATGTAGTAGTTAGTAGACATTTCAATGTTAATGTAACTTTCATTTCATTATCAATGTAATTTATTTTGAATTCAATGAAAGACTTTCATTTTTGTTTGCAAATCTTAATTGCTATTGTCTTGTAATTACCAAACACTTTATATTTGTGCATGCATATCTGTTAAAAAGATAACAATATTGTGTTGTTTATAGACCAACTCAGTAATAATTAAAAAGTTACGAGTATAAAAAATGTTGCTCGATCACTTAATAATAAAGTTTTGTTTCTTGACCAATTTAGCAATAAAGTAACGAGTATAAAAAATGTTGCTCGATCACTTAATAATAAAGTTACGAGTATAAAAAATGTTGCTCGATCACTTAATAATAAAGTTACGAGTATCAAAAATGTTTAAAATGTTTCCAACCAACCAAGGTCGTTAAATTCTCCATGTCGACCAACTACAGTTAGTGGGTTTTTATCCCCGACCAGCCATAGTTAGTAGATTTTTCTCTTAAATGTTTCCGACCAACGAAGGTCGTTAAATTTTACTTGTCGACCAACTACAGTTGGTGGGTTTTTATCCCCGACCAGCCATAATTAGTCTTTTTGAAATAATTTTACCTCCTGACCAACTCAAGTTGGCATTTTCAAGAATATATTCACTTCCTAACCGACATAAGTTGGCATTTTTAGGAATACTTTTATTTCCCGAGAAACATATAGTTTTATTTCCCTTAGAATACAAATTTTACTTCCCGGAGGAATACAAGTAGCTTTACTTCCCGAAGGAATACAGGTAGCTTTACTTCCCGGAGGAATATTGGTAGCTTTACTTCCCGGAGGAATATTGGTTTCTCGACCAACCTTAGTTGGCATTTTCGAGAAAAAATTTGAGTAGCCTGAGCTTTGCCGAGTTTTGCCCCGAGTAGTGTGTAGCACTAGTATTCCCCAAAAAACTTTCAATAAAAAGAAAGAATTTGGCAGAATATCTCCAATTTATTCATCACTGATAATACTTGCGTAGGTGCTCTGCGTTCCATGCGTTCTTAAAATCCTCCCCTTCTAAAGTTGCTATTCGGTAAGTTCCTGGTCGAACAACTTCTGTAACTCGGTATGGTCCATGCCAGTTTGCCTCCAGATTATTGTGCTTTTGAATTACTTTCTTCAGCACATAGTCTCCTTCTTTCAGGTCGCACTTCTTTATCCTCTTATTGTAGAACAAAGTTGTTCGCTGCTGGTAAGCAACATTTCTAATGGCTGCTTATTCTTTAACTTCCTCGAGCATATCTAAATCCAATCTTCTCGTTAAGTTGCTGACAGGGGAGTTGAAATTCAGTACCCTGTGTGTTGGGAGACCCAACTCGGCAGGTATAACGGCTTCACTTCCAAACGCCAGCATATATGGTGATTCTCCAGTTGCTACTCGGGGAGTAGTTCGGTAAGCCCATAGTACTGACTGTAACTCGTTGATCCAGTTTGCTTTTGCATCATCCAGTCTTTTCTTCAAGCCATTTAGCAACATTCTGTTTGTCACTTCAGTTTGTCCATTGCTTTGAGGATGGCCTGGTGCTGAGTGGACCTTCAAAATATTTGACTGATGACAATAGGCAGCGAACTCCTCGTTATCAAATTGTGTTACATGGTCTGTGATGAAAGCATGAGGAAGACCATATCGACAAATGATGTTCTTCCAAACAAATTGGTACACCTTCTCGTACGTCATATCAATGAGTGGCTCAGCTTCTACCCACTTAGTAAAATAATCCACTGCGACGACGAGGTATCTGAACCTTCCTCGGGTCCTTGGCAGTGGCCCAACCAAATCAATTCCCCACATGGCAAATGGCCAAGGGGAAGTTATGGGTGTCAACAATGCTTGTGGAGTTCTTCGGAAGGAGGAAAAACGCTATCACTTGTCACATTTCTTGGCATAGGCTATACAATCAGCCCTCAATGTCGGTCAGTAGTATCCCTGCGTCATCACCCTTTGCAAAAGAGTCCGACCTGCTACATGGGCTCCACAGGACCCTTCATGGATCTCTTCAATCAAATCTTTCACCTCGGTGGGATGCACACATCTCTGTAAACCTGCGATAATTCCTCGTCTATAAAGAATACCGTTAGTTAATACATACCAAGCAGCTTTAAACTTCAATTTCTTGGCTGCGGGCTTGTCAATTGGTAATTCTCCCTCCTCAAAGTATGACCTGATTGGATCCATCCAAGATGGTTCTAAATCAAGGGTAATAAAGTTCGTCGTCAGATCTTCATCTATACTCCAACCAGCTAAAACTTCAATTGGGATTGTTCATCGTAGCTCGGTACGAGTAGCTGATGCTAGTGGATCTAGGGCGTCTGCTCTCGCATTCTCCATTCTCGGTATTCTGACCAGCTGAATAGTAGCAAATTCTGACACCAGCTTCTTTGTCTTTGCGTGATATCTGATCATTAATTCTCCTCTAACTGCATATACTCCCAACATTTGATTTATAATTAATTGAGAATCACTGAAGACAATAACCTATTGTGCCTCCATAATTTTTGCTAAATTAAGCCCTACAATCATGGCCTCATACTCAGCCTCATTATTGGAAGCTTTGAATTGGAAATGTAGGGCGTATTCCATGTCAACCTCGTTCGGAGTGCTCAAAACTATCCCCGCGCCACATCCTGTAGTACAAGATGAACCATCTACATATAGCCTCCATATAGTTAACTCGTCTTCAAATTTCTGATCTGACAGAGTTCCTCGATGAAATATTTATTGCTTCCTTTCATCCTCCCATGATATTTCTTGCTCCTCGTCGATCATCTTTTCTTGCCCTTTTACCAATCGGAGTTGATCCGAGCTAGTACTTGTTGGTCCTGTAACATCCACAGGTTGATGAGTGAGAAACTTTTTCTCCTCGGGGGTATCAGGATAGGTGAACTCTGCTATAAAATCTGCTACAGCCTGCCCTTTTAGCGATGCTTTGGGTTCATAAACTATATCATATTCACCGAGCTCTATTACCCAATACATCAATATCCCTGATTTTTCTAGTTTATGAAGGGCTTGTCCTAATGGCATATCAGTATATACTACAATGGTATGAGCTTAAAAGTATGGCCTCATTCTCCTACTCGCCTCAATCAGCGCCAGTGCTAATTTTTCCAGCCTTGGATATCTGATCTCTGCTCCTCGGAAGGCCTTACTTGTGTAGTAAATTGGTTTTTGTACTCCATTCTCCACTCTGATCAACGCCGAGCTAACTGCACTCTCCGATACTGCTAGATACAAGTACAATTTTTCTCCCATCACTGGCCTGGATAGCAGTAGAGGTGCTCCCAAGTATTTCTTCAAGTCTTGAAAAGCCTTCTCACATTCATCATTCCACTCAAAAGTCTTTCGGAGTGTCTTGAAGAATGGGAGACATCGATCAGTTGCTCGTGATACAAATCTGTTGAGTGCTGCTACTCGTCCTGTAAGACTTTGCACCTCTTTCTTCGTTGTTGGAGATCGCAGCCCTAATAGAGCTTTGATCTTTTCAGGATTTGCTCGTTGATTGACAATGTACCCGAGGAACATGCCTTCTCGTACTCCAACTATGCACTTCGTCGGATTCAGCTTCATTTGATATTTATCCAGTTGATCAAAAGTATGACTTAAGTCAACTAGATGGTCGGCAGCTTTCTTGCTTTTTGTCAGCATATTGTCAACATAAACTTCCATATTGCAACTAATTTGTTCAGCAAAAACCTTGTTCATCAGCCACTGATATGTCGCACCTGCATTTTTCAAACCAAAAGGCATAACATTATAACAATAAGTTCCCCTAGGGGTAATGAAAGAAGTACTCTCCCTGTCTTCAGGTTTCATTTTGATCTGATTGTAACCAGAATAAGCATCCATGAAGCTCAGCAACTCGTGTCCCGAGGTAGCATCCACCGGCTGATCAATTCGGGGCAATGGAAAGTGATCCTTTGGGCATGCTTTGTTGAGGTCGGTGAAGTCTACACACATCCTCCATTTTTTGTTCTTCTTTTTTACCATCACCACATTTGCTAACCAGTCTGGATATTTAACATCTTCAATGAAACAAGCTTTCTGGAGCTTCTTGACTTCCTCCTGTATAGCTTGATTCTTCTCGGGGCTGAACACTCTTCTTCTCTGCTTCACTGGCTTGATCTCCTTATTCACATTGAGCTCGTGACATAAGAAATTTGGATCTATCCCAGGCATATCTTCATGACTCCACGCAAAAGTTTGCTTTCTGCTTCTTAGGAAAGTTATCAATTCCTGTTTTAATGGGGCTTCCAACGACGAACCTACTTGAGTAGTACGTTCAGGGTGCTCGTCGTCCAGAATGATGTTTTCAGTAGCTTCCACCACTTGACCCTTCAGTAGTTACGACTCATCTCTAGGATCCAATGTTTCAATTTCTGCACCTTCATCAACTTGATAGGTAGTAGTCTTTTTCCTTGATTCCTCCAGTTCTTCTTGCTCGGCGGATGAATAATAGCATTCTCGAGCTACTTTCTGATCACCTTTCACAACTCCTACTCCAAAATTTATGGGAAATTTTAGGCACTGATGCACTGTAGATGGTACAGCCTCGAACTTCTTCAATCGTACTCTTCCCATGATGATATTGTATGATGATTGAACATTCTTATTCCATCACGAAGAAAAGTATTCTTTATGTTCGACAAGCAGGCCACGTACCAATGAATATATCCAACTTAATCGTCCCAAGTGGAAAAACTTTCTCGCTAGCAAAACCGAGGAGGGGTCTATGATAAGGTTCCAGTTGAGATAGCTTTAGATTCAAACTGTCGAAGCACGAGTAGAACATGATGTCTGTCGAGCTACCATTGTCTACCAGTACTCTGGAAATCATTACCTCCTTCATTCTCATCTTGATCACCAGTGGGTCATCATGAGGATATAGAACACCTGCCATGTCATTCTTTGAGAAACCAATGACCAATTTCTCTTTGTTCACCTTTCTCGGGCGATCCTCCTCAGCTAAATTTATTCGTTGAATGTACGAGCAAGCTTGAGCCTCACAGAGGTAAGCTTTTCTCTCTGCAGTAAGGTCTCATCTACCTGCATCTCCACCTGTTATAACATTACAGTTAAATGACCCAAAGCGTAATGAAAATACCTCACGTTCTGGCTGCCTTGGTCTCTTGGGATGATCGGGGTCATCTTCTGGATCAACTTCATGGTTTCTTTTCTTGTTCTCCTCTGCTCGACGAGGAGATCTAGACCTCTTTCTTGCTCGGTCATTTTTTCTTCTTTCGTTTCCACAATCAACATACTTTAATAGCTTTCCTCGTCTGATGAGTGTTTCAATCTCATTCTGAAGAGCTATGAAATTTTTGGTCATATGGCCATGATCTTTATGAAACTCGCAATACTTCGCCTTATTCCTCTTGTCAGGGTCTGCCTTCATTTTCTCTGGCCAGTTTAGTTCCTCGTTGTTCTTGATTTCTTCTAGAACATGGTTGATATCCTTCTTCAAATGAGTATAATTATCATATTTCTTCATTACGTACGATACCAACCTAGTTTTTGAATATTTGTCATTACCATTGTTCTTGTGCTCTTTCTTCTTAGCTTTATCACCTTCCACCTTGGTTTCTTTAGCATCCATATTCTTCTTCGCAGCCATAGCCTCCTCGGCATTCATAATCTTGGACGCTTTTCCCATCAGGTCTGACATGGTTCGAGGTGGATCTTTGGCTAAAGTGTAGTAAACTTGTTCGGCAGTAGTCCACTCATCAAGGCAGTAATCGTTGTCTTCTCCTCATAATTAATGACTTCTAGTTTCTCGTTATTAAAACGAGTTATATAATCTCTGGTACTCTCACCAGCTTTTTATCTAACACTTAACAAATGTGATACTCGTTTAACCGGCTTTGCCCCAAAACAGAAACTCCCAATGAATAACTCGGTCAGTTGAAGAAAAGTTGAGATCTTACCCCGAGGAAGATTATTATACCATATTTGAGCAGATCCGGTAAGAGTTCTTGAGAATGCTCTGTAACTCATCTTATTTGGAACAGCATAGATGTCGGCCGTAGCTTGGTATTGTTCTATATGAAGGACAGGGTCAGTCTTTCCATCATATTTGGGGGTCACAACAGGTGCTTTGAACTTTGATGGTGTTGGAAAATCTATAATTGACTGGATAAAAGGTGTTCCTCGAACAAAGGTTCGTTATAGAGGGTTCTTGGCCTTAGCCATTTCCCCTAATCTATCCTCCGGCCTCTGAATAGATCCTTTCCATGCATTATTCCCTTCCTCAGTCCTGTTGGTTCGAGCAGCTAATTGCATTGATGTGGCTTCCTGAGATCTATCTTGACGAGTAGCTGGTCACGATTGGGCAGATCCTTCCCTTAAATCTTATGGTCGTCGAAAACTCCTCGATACGACTTTAGGAGGACTTCTACTCCTTCTAAGTCCTAATCGATCAAAAGGTGATACCCTGCTTAACCTCTCTAACGCACTAGTCCTTTCTGGAGAAAGAGTAATACGTTGTTCTATATCTGTGACTCGCACTGACGAAGTTTGTCCAGGTTGATAAGAAAAATCTTCAGATTCCTCATTGCGATATGAATTGGTACGCCTAGTTTGTGAGGATGGTGCACGGGTGTTTCTTTGAATACTCCGCAGTCCTGAATTGATTGGTGCACCGCCATGGAGGGTTTGTATGAGTTGTCGCATTGTTTCTTGCATGACGGTCTGGCCCTGAGCTAGATTTGTCATTATTCCAGCCAGATCTGGAATATTTGGCGGAGCAGATGGATTTGGAGGGGTCCCAGCATTTCGATTGTTGGATTCTGGAATATCAGCCATTTGTGATGGATCGCTTTTGGTGAAAAATGATATTACCAGTCGTTTCCCACAGATGGTGCCAATCTGTTGATGTAAAAAATTAGATCATATCTAATTATTCAATCACAGATAAATGAATGAGACAAAAAAAATTTAAAGTGGTTCAGCCTTATAAGAATGGCCTACGTCCACTGTTGTGTTATTGCTGAGTGTTTGGAAATTCTCGATTACAAGTTCTATCAAGAAATTCCGCCCCTCCTACAATGAGGATTGTACAATGTATTTATAGCCCTGAGGCTGTAATGCAAAAAGGTAATACATTAAATGATGTACATATGAAAGGGTAATACATTCAATGCCCTTTAATCGTGTGCATCTGAATGATAAGCATTTAATGAACAGTCAAACCATTGGTTATCCTGCTATTAATGCTTTGTTCGAGGTGCAGCTTGGACCGCCTGAGTTGCTCGGACCGCCTAAGCTTCTCGGTGTTTATGAGTTCCTCGGGGAATTCTTGTTCCTCGGAGCATCTGAGTTCCTTGGAGCGTCTGAGTTCCTCGGGGAAGCAGTGTTCCTCGTTGTAGTATGGTTCCTCGGAGCGTGTGAGTTCCTCGAAAGTATTTATTGTTGCCATGTAGATTGCCACGTGTCATCATTCAATTGTGCCATGTCATCAGACTAAATTTGGTATCAATAAATGGCAAAGGCCAAAAATCCTCTACAAAGAACTTTTATCCAAGGGACACCTTTCGTGCAAAAAATTGTGGATTTTCCCACACCATTAAAATTCAAAGCCCCTGTGGTGACGCCTAAGTATGATGGAAAACCTGACCCTGTCCTTCATATAGAACAATACCAAGCTGCTGCCGATATCTATACAGTTCCAGATGAGATGAGATGCAGGGCATTTTCAGGAACTCTTACCGGATCAACCCAAATCTGGTACAACAACCTTCCTCAGGGGAAGATTGCGACTTTCTTTTAACTGGCAGAGCTCTTTATTAAGAACTTCTGTTTTGGAGCAAAACCATTCAAACGAGTAGCACAATTAGGTGAAAGCACCAGGGATTATATTACTCATTTCAATAACGAGAAACTCGAAGTGATTGATTATGAGGAGAAAACATCAATTACTGCTCTGATGAGCGGACTGTTGCCAGATTAATTGTACTACACTTTAGCCTAAGATCCGCCTAGGACAATGGCTGAATTGATGGCAAAAGCAGCCAAAATCATAAATGCCGAGGAAGATATGGCTGCGAAGAAGAATACAGACACTAAGGAGACCAAGGTCGAGGCTGATAGGACTGAGAAGAAGGAGCAGAAGAATAATGGTGGCAACAGGCAATCGAAAGCAAAGCAAGCAAGCATTGGAACAGTTGAAGAAATTTGGAAATTATACCCCTTTGAAGGTAGATATAAATCATATTCTGAAAGAGATCAAGAACAGCAAGGAGCTGAACTGGCCAGAAAAAATGAAGGCAGATCCTGACAAGAGGAATAAGTCCAAATATTGTGAGTTCCATAAATATCATGGTCACACGACCAAAAATTGCATAGCTCTCCAGAATGAAAGTGAAGCACTCATCAGATGAGGAAAGCTAGCTAAGTATGTTGATCGCCAAAATGGTGGAAAGTCCAACGACGGAGCAAGGCAAAGGTCTAGATCTCCTCGTCGAGCAAATGAAGACAAGAAAATAAGTCAGAAGAAGATCCAGAAGATGACCAAGATGATCCCGATCTCCCCAAAAAACCAAGGCGGCCAAAACGTGAGGTATTTTCAATCCATTTCGGGTCATTTGAATGTAATGTTATTATAGGTGGAGATGCAGGAGGTGGAGATCTAATTACGGAAAGAAAATCTTACCTCAATGAGGCTCAAGCTTGCTTGTACATTCAGTGAATAAATTTGGCTGAAGATGATCGAGGAAGGTGAATAAAGAAAAATTAGTCATTGGTTTCTCTAAGAACGATATAACAGGAGTACTATATCCTCATGATGACCCATTAGTGATCAAGATGAGGATTAAGGAAGTGGTGATTTCACGAGTACTGGTGGATAATGGTAGCTCGACAGATATCATGTTCTATCCATGTTTTGACAGTTTGAATCTGAAGCTAGCCCAGTCAGATCCATATCATAGGCCTCTCCTTGGTTTTACTGGCGAGAAGGTTTTTCCACTTGGGACGATCAAGTTGGATATGCTTATCGGTACCTGGCCTTCTTGTCAAACAGAAAGAGTGCGCTTTTTTGTAATGGATAAAAATGTCCAATCAGCTTACAATATTATCAAGGGAAGGGTAGGTCTGAAGAAGTTCGAGGTGGTACCATCTACTGTACATCATTGTTTAAAATTCCCAACCAAATTTGGAGTGGGAGTTGTGAAAGGTGACCAGAAAGTAGCTCCGGAATGCTACTATTCATCTACCGAGCAGGAGGAACATGAAGAATCCTGGAAGAAGACTACTACCTATCAAGTAAATAAAATAGAAGATGCAGAGATTGAAACGCTACACCCTAGAGACGAGTCTCAGCTCATAAAGGGACAGGTCATGGAGGCTACTGAACATATCATTCTGGACGACGAGCATCCAGAACGAACAACTCAAATTGGTGCATCATTGGAGGTATCAACAAAACAGGAATTTCTAGCATTTCTAAGGCGAAGAAAGCATACCTTTGCATGGATTCATGAAGACATGCCAGGGATAGATCTGAATTTCTTGTGTCATGAGCTCAACGTGAATAAGGAAATCAAGCCAATAAAATAACAAAGAAGAGTGTTCAGTCCTGAGAAGAACCAAGCTATACAGGAAGAAGTAGAGAAACTACAAAAAGCCTCTTTTATTGAAGATGTCATATATCCTGATTGGCTAGCAAATGTGGTGATGGTGAAGAAGAAAAATAACAAGTGGAGGATGTGTGTAGATTTCACCGAATATCAATAAGGCATGCCCAAAGGATCATTTTCCTTTACCCCGAATCGATCAACTAATGGATGCAACCTCGGGGCATGAGTTATTGAGTTTCATGGATGCTTATTTTGGTTACAACCAGATTAAGATGAAGCCTGAAGACAGGGAGAGCACCTCTTTTATAACCCCAAGGGGAACTTATTGTTATAATGTTATGCCTTTTGGACTTAAAAATGCAGGTGCCACATATCAGCGGCTGATGAATAAAGTGTTCGCAGAGTAAATCAGCAATAAAATGGAGGTTTATGTTGATAATATGTTGACGAAGAGCAAGAAAGTTGCCGATCATTTAGTTGACTTAGGTCAGACCTTTGATCAACTAGAGAAATATCAAATGAAGTTGAATCCCACCAAATGCATATTCGGAGTACGAGAAGGAATGTTTCTCGGATATATTGTTAACCAACGAGGAATTGAAGCGAACCCTGAAAAGATCAAGGCTCTATTGGGGTTACGATCTCCAACAACGAAGAAGGAAGAGCAAAGTCTCACAAGGCGAGTTATAGAACTTAATAGATTCGTGTCACGAGCAACTGATAGATGTCTTCCATTCTTCAAAACACTTCGAAAAATATTTGAGTGGAATGACGAATGCGAAGGCCTTTCAAGAGTTGAAGAAGTATCTGGGGACACCTCCACTATTATGTAGACCAGTGATGGGAGAAAGACTATACTTGTACCTGGCAGTTTCAGAAAATGTAGTGAGTTCGGCATTGATAAGAGTAGAGGACGGAGTACAAAAACCAGTCTATTACACCAGCAAGGCTTTTTGAGGAGCAGAAATCAGATATTCCAGGCTATAGAAGTTGGCACTAGCACTGATTGAAGCAAGCAGAAGAATGAGGCCATACTTCAAAGCCCATACTATAGTAGTGTATACCGATATGCCATTAATACAAGCTTTGCATAAGCCGAAGAAATCAGGAATATTAATGTATTGGGCAGTGGAACTTGGTGAATATGATATAATTTATGAGCCTAGATCGTCACTCAAAGGGAAGGCAGTGGCAGACTTTATCGCAGAGTTCACTCAAGAAAATGCTTCCGAAGAACAGGAGTTGAACACAGACCAACATGTGGATGTTACAGGATCATCAACTTTAAACCCCGACCAACTTACGTCGATAAACGAGCAGCGAAATGTGTTGGAGGAGGACAAAAAAAAGTATCAAATATTCTACCGAGGAACTCTTTCTGATCAAGAGTTTGATAATGAAGTACCTATATGGAATTTGTATTTGGATGGATCTTCGTGCTCTACAGGTAGTAGAGCAGGGATTGTTTTAAACAGTCCGGATGAGATTGATGTGGAGTATGCTCTGCGCTTTCAATTTAAGGCTTCTAATAATGAGGCCGAATATGAAGCAATGATCGTGGGTCTAAGCCTGGCCAAAACCATGAAATCTGAGCAAGTCGTTGTGTTCAGTGACTCCCAGTTAATCGTAAATCAAATTCTGGGAGTGTATGCAGTAAAAGGAGAATTAATGATCAAGTATCATGCAAAAGAAATGGAGGTTGTATCAAATTTTACTGCAATTCAGTTGATTAGAATACCAAGATTGGAGAACGCAAGGGCAGACGCACTAGCTCGATTGACATCAGCCACACGCACCGAGCTACGAAGAACAATACCAATAGAAATCCTAGTTGGTCGGAACATAGACGAAGATCTGATGATGAATTTCATTGCCTCGACTTGGGACCATCTTAGAGGGATCCCATCAGGGCCTATATTGAAGAGGGGGCTTTACCAACTGATAAACTCGTAGCCAAGAAACTGAAGTTTAAAGTTGCTCGTTATGTATTGAACAGTGGCATTTTGTACAGACGAGGAGTTATAGTAGGGCTACAAAGATGTTTCCATCCCTCCTAAGTGAAAGATTTGATTCGAAGAAGTTCATGAAGGGTCTTGTGGTGCCCATATAGCAGGTCAGACTCTCTTGCAAAGAATAACCACGCAGGGGTACTACTAGCCGACGATGAGGGCTGATTGCACAGCCTATGCTAAGAAGTGAGACAAATGCCAACGCTTCTCGTCCATTCGAAGAACTCCCCAAGCATTGTTAACACTCATAACGTCCCTTTGGCCATTTGCCATGTGGGGGATAGACTTGGTCGGGCCACTCCCAACGACCAGGGGAAGATTCAAATACCTCGTGGTTGTTGTGGATTATTTTATTTTACAAAATGGGTGGAATCTGAGCCTCTCATTGATATAACATATAAAAAAGTCTATCAATTCATTTGGAAAAATATTATTTGCAGATATGGTCTCCCACATGCGTTCATTACCTACCAAGGAACCCAGTTTCACAATGAGGAGTTTGCGGCGTATTGTCATCAATCCAATATATTGAAAACCCACTCTGCACCAGGCCATCCCCAGAGCAACGGGAAAACTGAGTTGACAAACATAACGCTGCTGAATGGTTTGAAAAAATGACTAGATGATGCAAAAGGAAATTGGATTAACGAGCTACACTCTGTGCTGTGGGCTTATCGTACCACACCACGAACAGCAACAGGAGAGTCTCCATAAATGTTGGCATTTAGGAGTGAGGCTGACATACCTGCTGAATTGGGCCTACCTACGCACAAGGTGCTTAATTTCAATTCTCCTGTCAGTGATTTAATGAGAAGATTAGACCTAGATATGCTCGAAGAAGTCAGGGAAGAAGCAGCGATTAGGAATGCAACATATCAACAACGAACAACTTTGTTCTATAACAAAAGAATGAAGAAGTGTGATTTGAAGGAAGGGTATTATGTGCTGAAGAAAGTGATCCAGAAGAATAACAAACTAGAAGCCAACTGCCATGGACCTTACAGAGTAATCGAAGTTGTTCGTCCAGGGACATACAGGATTGAAACCACGGAGGGAAAAGAATTCAAGAATGCATGGAATGCAGAGCATCTGCGCAAATATTATCAGTAATTCAAATTACTATGTAATATAATTTCTTCAGTATGAATAAAGTGATGCTTCAACCAGTTTCTCTTTTTGTTAAAAATTTTCAGAATATTAGTGCTACACACTACACAGCAATTACCACCAACTCCGGTTGGTCGGCAAATCAATTACCACCAACTCCGGCTGGTCGAAAAATAATTACCATTAACTTCGGTTGGTCGGGAAACAATTGCCACCAACTCCGGTTGGTCGAAAATCAATTACCACTAACTCCGGTTGGCCGGGAAACAATTACCACCAACTCCGGTTGGCCGGAAATCAATTATCACCAACTCCGATTGGTCGGGAAATAATTACCACCAACTCCGATTGGTCGGCAAATTAAATACCACCAACTCCAGTTGGTCGGCAAATCAATTACCACCAACTCCGGTTGGTCGGGAACTAATTACCACCAACTCTGGTTGGTTGGAAAATCAATTACCACCAACTCCGGTTGGTCGGGAACTAATTACCACCAACTCCGGTTGGTTAGCAAATCAATTACCACCAACTCCGGTTGGTCGGGAACAAATAATCACCAACTCCGGTTGGTCGAAAATCAATTACCACCAACTCCGGTTGGTCGAGAATCAATTTCCACCAACTCCGGTTGGTCGGTAAACCAATTGCAATCAACTCCAGTTGGTTAAACTAAGCAGGAACATGGAATGCAAATTATTTCATTTCTTAGGCCCAAAGAGTGACAAGTCACTATAATCAAATAATAGATAGGACAAGTTCTATTATCCAAAAACAAAACAGAATGTACATATCAAAATGTGCATATATTTACAAACAAAGACATTCTACAAATTACTTAGAAGAAAATAAAATGGCAAAAGACTAAAAATTTCTTCATTCAAATCAAGTAGAATTACACATGCTGTGAAAAATACAGTTCATTACATAAAAATCCTATTCTATTGTTTTTTTCCCTTATTCCTTTGAAACAGGTTCTACTCCAGCAGGAGGATCATCTAAGGCATAAGGAGAATTTATAAATTTTACATCTCTCAGCATTCTAACATTCATTATAGAGGGCCGATCAAACTGATGCTTCGGGCGAGATATCTCAAAGTTTGCATGAAGATTGTAATCGCCGAGATACTTAGAGATTAAGCATTGAGGAATTGCCCGAGCAGGAATCCAACTGATGTCCAGCTTAAAAGGAGCCACAGGAAAATCAAGCAATCCAGGGTCATAATAATTCCATAAGTAGTGGCCCTGCTCTAATTTTAGCACACACAGTGCATTCAGCCACCATTGCTTGTACCCCTCGTTATTTAATTGCTGGACCCGAGCATCAAGATGGTAAAGGACTTCATTATACCCGTTCATCCAAAACTCTCTGGGTTGTTTATGAAATTGGTAAGTTAACCACTCCAGTTGCTCGTGGATATTCTTCACCATAAGTTCTTTGTTTTCTAAGGCAGAACTCTGGGTAGATAGTTGCTCGCTGAAGTTCAGAATTTTCTTAGACATTTCTACTAAGGCTTGGTTCTTCGTCACCAACTGAAAGGCCTGGTTTTCTAAAGTCGCCTACATTCTAGCTTCTTCAATAGAGACCCGACCAGCCCTAGCTCGTCCACGAGAATAAGATCTTTCTCATCCGCGAGTAGATGAGGAGGATCCAGCCCTTTTCAAAGTTTCTAACTCATCTCGTAAGTTATCATTTTCTATCTCCAAGAAAGAGAAACCTTCATCATTAACAGGAACCAAGGCTCCCAAGGAAGATGCAGCAGACTTGAGCTGTTTTATCTCCTCTTGCAAGGTAATGTTCTCCTGCTCCAACAACTTGGCGATATGCCTGTGCTCTTCAACTTCAAGCTTTAGAACACTTTCTTTCTTCTCATAAGCAGAGATAAATTTGTCATACCCTTTGTCAGCACTCTGTTGCTGATATTTTTTCTCGTATCCTTGGTGCAAAAGGGTAGAAGATTATTTATATTACTGTTGGAGTTCATCGATAGTTCCTTGGAGATCTTCAATCATCTCATAGTAGGCCACATTGTTGGCGACTGCATGATCAAGCAAACACTTTAGGTACTGGTAAGCTTCAACTTCTCATTCAGAAGTATCTGAACCGAGGATATCAATGATTTGAGCTTTATTTAGATCTACATGACCAGCTTTGAAATAGTCATTGCATTTCTTCATTAATTCTGTGTCATGAGCTGATAAGAGTTCCATCCTGGCCATAAACTAACAAAGAGAAGAAATAAAAAGAATCAATAAGGATGCAGACAGAGCAAGTAAAAGAAAAGGTCAAGACGAATAATCAAAGTTCGAATTTTCATTTCATCATGAGGGAAAATACAAAATCTGAGGTTACATTAAATATAACAACAAAATAAAAGCCTGAGCAACTTTACACCTTCTCCTTGTTCCCTACAACTTCCTCAGAAGGTTTGGAGGAAGAGACTTGTTGCTCGGAAGATAAGATTAGCTGCTCGGCAGAGGTATCGGTTGGTTGGAGTTGCTCGGAGCAAAGTTGAACGACAAGAACAGCAGGGACCTGATCACCAATCATCATGGAAGATTCATCTGAAGCGGCTTCATCCTCTTCTTCTTCTTCTCCAGGAGAGGGAGGAGGGCCATGAGTGTGCTGCTGGAATAATTCAGAATTCTCAGCAACTTTCAGCTCCTGCAAAGCTGTGACCCATCCATCCCTAAAATATTTGAGGTTGGCATACTCCATTTGAGAAGACATGGCAGCCAGGCCCTTGTTCAAGACTTTATCCCAACCAGTACTAAATGATTTTTTAACTGCCTTCTTCCTTTTCGTCTTCTCCGAGGAGGTCCTTTACCTAAGGAGCTCCTCGGTAGCCTTCAACTTCTCCTTCACCTCCATTTTTTGACGCCCAACATATTGAAGTTTAACAACTTCCTCCTCAGCAGACTTGATCTTAACTTCCAGCTCCTTGTTGCTTTGTTCGAAGACTTTGTTTCTCTGCTCAGACTCCGTCAATTTCTTCTCCAAATCCTTGGAGGCACTCACAGCTTGATTTCTTTTTAGCTCAATGGACTTGAATTGCTTCTCCCAAGTAACTTTATCTTCCTTATATTTTTTACGGGAATCTTTCAGAGATTGGTTCAGCCCAATAAAAGCTTCATCTACTCCTCCCGAGGAGCTTGAAGCCTTGATAGCTTCATCCTTCTTCAGAATGCTGTAAAAACACGTCACCAGGAAAAAAAATAACTTTGAGTCAATATATGAACATAATATTAGAAAGTGAAATACTCAAGCTAACAATACTTACTAAGGCAATGTGTTAAGCAGCCAAGGTATTGATTCTCTCACGAGAAAGAGTGTATTCAATGCCCTGGACTTCTGGGATAGTCCAGGATTTCACCAAGCTCACAGCAGAGCTCGGAGCAATAAAATATGGAATAACACCTTCAACATTTGAAGGATGAGAGACAGGTTCAGCAGGTCTCTTGGAAGATCTTTTCTTCAACCGCCTCATAGGGGCAGGAGCATTTTTAACCAAAGACGTTGTCTTTGTTGGTGATATGACTATAACCTCACTCGGAGGAAAGAGAGCACTAATTTTTCTCGGAGCCACAGGGGGCTTCTCGCCAATTTTCTTGGCAGCAATAGGAGGGGGTACATCTACAGTCTTTATCCCTTCTTCTGGGATATATTTTTTACTTTTCTTTGCTTCCACAATAGTAGAGGCAGATTTGTCAAAAAAGGCAGGAGCTCTTCTCCTATTTATTAGATCACTGGTAGGAATACTTAACTCAGAGGAAGAACCTTTCACACTAGTCTCAGAAGCTGGTACTTGGTCAAGATTAACTACCACTGGACGAGGACAAGCAGTGAAAGACGAAGTATAACTCTTGTGCTGCAATAAATAAGAGGCAGATCTAATATGTTCCTCGGCAACAGATTGGTGAAAATCCCAGATAAGTTTCAAATGCTTTAAATTAACGTCAGCTTCTTTTGGAGGTTTTCTTTTATTGTCAACTGTAACAAACAAAAACAAATGTCAGTGATACATTTTATCAAACACAAAGAAAATAAGATTTCAAAAAATAAAAACAACTTATTCCATTGCCATAAGGGGGACACCTGGGACCTTGATATACATCATCTCCATTTAATGGAGCATGTTGCTAATTTTTCATAACAACCCCATACTCAAAATAATCTCTATTGGCATCTGGAAGATTAACAACTAAAGCCCTATTCAAAAACCTAGTTTTTAAATAGAATGTGGAATCACTGACAACCCATCTATAGCTATACATAATCTCTGGAATCCATAAACGGGTTCCATGGAGTTGATTCAATCTATGTACGCCATTAATTATCCTCTAGGTATTTAGAGCTATTTTTGCAGGTACAACGTAAAAATATTTACAGAACTCCAAACATAGGGGATTTAGCGGAAAAGAAAAGCCGCATTCGACCACAAAGAGACTTGGGAACCAAAGTCCCTCAGCCAAAGAAAAATAATCAGAAGGTTCAGAAAGTTCTTCCAAAATAACCCGTGAAGGGATTGAAAATTCAGATCGAAATTTGTCAAGCGATTCAACAAGGTAAACCTTGATGAACAAAGTAAATAAAAGAAAAGGAAGAAAATCTTACAGTAAAAGAGAGATCAGTTGACAACGAACAATGGAAAGAACGAAGGCACAAGATAGAGAGGAAATGAAGAGTTCAAAGATACAGATTTGAAAAGTAAAAGATGACAGGATTTCTGCCGCGCTTAAATACTTTATCTCGGGAATAGAGAAAGACAATGATTACAAGGAAAGACGTTTGCGTTTCGAAATGATCGTGGAAATTCAAAATATTTATGAGGCCTGATACTATGCACTTAAAAAGGAGTTATGTACAATGAATGTTTTCCTAAAAATCATATAAACTAATAATCTATGCAGTTTTCAAGCAGAATGTTTCATACTTTTCTTCAACATCAAACTATGAAACATTTGGGGCTTTTGTTGATACCAAATTTAATCTGCTGACGTGGACCCATCATTTGAAGACACGTGTCGACCAACGTGGCAATTACAAATACTTCTACCGATCAACTTACTGCCACCGAGATATTCAAGCGCCACGAGCAACTCATACATTCCGAACAGCTCAAGCGTATCGATCAACTTAGGCTCCCTGAGCAACCCATGGATCCCGAGCAAATTAGGCGGTCCGAGCAGCTTAAGCGGTCTGAGCTACATAGCGTACAAAGCATCCAAATCAAGATAATCAAAGAGAGCACTGCGCATTAAATGCTCATTATTATCATACAGATGTATATGTCTACTAGATAACAGCGCATTGTCCTTTCACATGTACAGCCTCATGGCTATAAATATATTCTTACCTCCTCATTAGAAGGGGACTCTGGATTTCTGGATAAACCACATATCGAGAATTCCAGACAAATAGTCAGCAATATAAAAACAGTGTACGTAGGCCATTCTTATAAGGCTGAACCACTTTAAAAACCTTTTGTCTTATTTATTTTATATGTGATTGATTAATTAGAGATAATCTAATTTTTTACATCAACACCGGTATTTAATTAGTCGGGGTGTCACAGGTGGTATCAGAGCATCAGGTTCTAGTGTCCTTAGGATCTGTACGGCTTGTTATGTTTTCGCGTAGCGTTCTTTGATATAGAGCCCTATTATTAGGATTGTTGTACTCCTTGATTTCATTTTGTAGATTACGTTCTTCTGCTACGATGTTATGTATGGTCAATGGACTTATATAATTCATTTGAAATTTCAAATGTCGCTCATGAGGGAGGTACAAACTAACACTACTGAGGGGACAAGGGCGGGTCAAAACCAACGAGTACCTCAGGTACACCAAGAAAGCACGAAAATTTTTGAGATAGCGAAAATTGTGGCACAAGTAGTGACTACCGTAATATTGCAGTACCAATGTAGCAGTATGCAGCTTGAAGGTGGCAAAAGAATGAGAGAAGTGGATCAACATGATGTAGCTGAAGTTAAAAACAAATGGAAAACACCGCCACAACGTCAAGTGTCTCAGGGTCGTCGTCAGAGGGGCAACAGAAATAGCGAAAATGGCCAAACTCGCCAGATCCAACAGAGCCGGGAGAAGAGAACTACCACCAAGAAGTGTTTTAAATGTGGGAAAAATGGCCATACACGTCGGGTCTGCCCAGACTTGGCTTGTAATAATCCTCGTCCTAATCAGCAAGGACAATAAGGCCTAAAAAGGGAAGGGTTCTAGGGTCAGTGTCATAAGTGTGAGCAACAGGATCACAGGTGGAGGAACTTCCTGCAACCAGGTAAAGTGCCAGGGCAGGATACCCAATATAATGAAGACTAGATAGTTACCCCAACATCGCAGGCATCACAACAACATCAAGGAGTACAGTATGGGTGTGTCTATAATGCCCGATATGCGGTCATGCCATTTATACCGCAACTACCACACGCGTTTGGAGGTACGATAATTCATTATTAAGTATATCCTTTAAGATAAAAAGGAAAATCTCGAATAAACTTAGATGTGTTATCGTTTATTCCTATGCATTGAGAAATGTGAGTGTAAAATGCATTCTGATCCTGTTATATTTTGTATTAGCTACAACGGTTTGAGTGTTAATAGACCTTTATAATTATATTATGGCGTTCATTAGAAATTGTACTAAGTGTCACTTGAGTGGAGGCAAAGCCATATTTATATTTATATATTCCTTATGGTGGCATATAAAGACTTCGTAAAGACGTCAACTGGTTATATTAAGTTCCGGTGGGTAGGGATGTCTATTAAGAAAATTCAAGATTTGTTAAAATGTTTCTAAGCATGGGGACGATCCCGTAATATACAATTGAGTCTAACGCCAATATAGTAGGAGGATTGTGTCGAGTGTAGCCTTACGTATTATGAGAGGAGGTAAGTTAATTTCTTAGCAAGAAGTAAGGAAAAGAGGTACTAGTCAAATACCGATGGCCCGAAAGCTCATTGATCAACAACACTAGTTAGTAGTGTATCAGGAGGGTTCCTTGTTTGGATTTCTCTTTGCGAGACATCCCACACATGAAACCTAGTGAGCGTCGGGAGATGAAAAGGTTTGGCTTTTAGTATAAGGATTAGTACCCTAATTTCCATTCGTAAATGAAAAGATAACTTAAGTGTTGTCAAATGTCTTACCTCGTGAGTGAGTCGAAGCGACAAGGAGGATTATGGCTACGATTATTAGGCTGATTTAATCTAACCCTATCGAACCTTCAGAAAAGTAATTCCAAACCGGGAAACTGTTGGTAAAATCTTCATCAGGAGGAGCATCTAGCTAAGAGTTCTCACGTGTTATTTACGATTGCATGTCGATTTTAGAGAGTTGAATAAAGTCACGGTCATAAAATATATATATATATATATATATATATATATATATATATATATATATATATATATATATATATATATATATATATATTCATTTCCAAGAATTGATAACTTATTTAACCAGTGGAGAGGAGCCACCTCCTTCTCAAAAATTGACTTAAGATCAGAGTACTATCAGTCGCGTATTAGGGAACAGGACATCTCGAAGACTGCCTTCTTAATGAAATATGGTTCCTAAGAGTTTCGGGTTATGCCTTTTGGCCTAACCAATGCCCCAGCCGTGTTTATGGACTTGATGAATAAGGTATTCAGAGAGCTCCTAAACCAGTTCGTCATCGTCTTCATTGATGACATTCTGGTTTACTCCCAAACAGAGGAGGAACACACCGAGCACTTGAAGAAGGTTTTGCATACGCTACGTTAGAACGAACTATATGCAAAGTACAAGAAATGTGAATTTTGGCTGAATGAGGTTCAGTTTTTGGGGCACATCATTTCAGACAGAGGGATATTTGTTGATCCGGGGAAGGTATCCGCAGTAAGGGAGTGGGGACAGCCCACGACACCGACTGAGATCCATAGTTTCTTGGACCTGACAGGATACTCCATAAGGTTTATTCGGGGTTTCTCAAAGATAGCGGGTCCTTTGACACATCTGACTTGCAAAAGTGTGCCATTCATCTGGAGCGATGCCTGTCAATTGGCATTCGATGAGTTGAAGGACAAGTTGACCTCAGAGCCAGTGTTAGCATTACCCAAACCGGGAGTTGAGTATCTAGTCTACACCGATGCGTCCTTACAAGGACTTGGAGGTGTACTGCAACAGGAGAGTCAAGCCATAGCTTATGCTTCTCGTAAGCTTAAGCCTCACGAGAAGAATTACCCCACCCACGACTTGGAGTTAGCAGCAGTTGTATTTTCTCTTCAGATTTGGAGACATTATCTCCTAGGGGAGAAATTCCATCTATTCACGGACCACAAGTCCCTACAATACCTCTTCACGCAGAAAGAATAAAATATGCGTCAACATAGGTGGCTTGAGTTCGTGAAGGATTATCAATTCGATATCCAGTACCACCCAGGAAAGGCTAACGTGGTAGCAGACGCGTTGAGCCATAGGCCAGTAGGTGAGGTGGCCAAAGTGTGGAGAGCAAAGTGGAAGGATTTGGGACACCAGAACGCAGTGGCCCGATCATTCATGTCGGTAATGATCGTTACGCCCTAGATTGTTACGAGAGTGATACAGACCCAGATAAAAGGCTCGTTTTGTCAAGAGTAGATAGTTCGTTTACTAGCAGAGGGATACGAGTCCTATACCGTTAGTTAAGACGGGGGATTACGCTACCACGAGAGACTGATTGTTCCTGAAGGGGAAGACATGTGACATGAGGTTATAACAGAGTCGCACGGTTCGCGGTTTGCAGTACATCCTGGTGGGGATAAGACGTATTAGGATATGAGGCGACAGTACTGGTGGAGCGGGATGAAGAGAGATATTACCGAGTTCGTTTCTAAATGTGCCACTTGTCAGCGGGTAAAGGAAGACCATCAGAGATCGACAGGACTTCTACATCCGTTAGAGGTTCCTATGTGGAAATGGGAAAGCATTTCCATGTACTTTATCACGGGGTTACCTACTACGCAGAGGGGCCATGACTCCCTATGGGTAATCGTGGATAGATTAACCAAAGTTGCTCCTTTTCTACCATCCCGGACAGACTACACTACGGGATAGTATGCCCACATTTTCATAGCGGAGATTGTGAGACTCCATGTGGTGCCTCTCAATATCGTGTCTGACAGAGACAAGATTTTTGTTTCGAAATTTTAGGAGAGTTTCCCAGAAGCCATGGGTATGGCGTTACGGCTGAGTACGACATATCACCCACAGACAGATGGGCAAACCAAGCGAACGAATCAGATGTTGAAGGACATGTGGCGTATGTGCATACTAGATTTTGGAGGTGGTTGGGAGCAGTACCCTCCACTGGTGGAGTTTGCCTATAATAACTCCTACCAGTTCACTATTGGCATGGCTCCATTCGAGGCGTTATACGATAGACCTTGTCGTTCCCCAGCATATTGGCTAGAGGTGGGGGATAACAAGCTTCTTGGACCGAAAGTGATTCAGGATACCTCGGCAAGGATAGAGATGATACGGAGCCGTATTCAGGTAGCTCAGGACCGACAGAAAAGTTATGCCGATGCCAAAAAATTCTTTAGAGAGTTCAAGGTGGGGGATCAGGTGCTACTCAGAGTATCTCCGATGAAGGGGATTATGCATTTCGGGAAGAAGGGGAAATTGGCACCTAGATACGTGGGCTCATTTCTTATCATCGCGCGGATTGGACCAGTAGCGTATAGACTTGGGTTACCGGAACACTTGCATAGGATTCATGACGTGTTTCATATTTCCTCGCTAAGGAGATATTTTAGGGACGATTTAGCCCATACTCATATTGCTTTAGTGGACATCGATCTTCAGCCTGATAGTTCCTATGAGGAGGGGCCAATTGCTATTCTGGACCACAACGAGAGGAAACTGAGGTCGAAGATAGTACTATTAGTACGTGTTTAGTGGCGGCATCATAATGCCGAGGAGTCCACATGGGAGTGCGAGGATGAGATGCGCGAGCGTTATCCAAAGTTATTTTTTTCATGTATACTTTAGTTCTGAATTTCGGGATGATATTCTGTTATTGGGGGGAAGTATGTAATACCCTGTAATTTTATTGATTCTTATTAAATGGATTAAATAATTAAATGAGAATTAATTGGAAATTAATACGAAGTTAAATACTAGCGAAACGCGAGTTGTTATATGATTATGATGATAATATTGAATATTACTAGGTATATATGGTAATATATGAGAATTGAAAGTATTAAAATTTTCAAGAGACGTATATACGACAATTTGAAAAATTAAGTTGGGACGCACGTGTCAGTCGCGTCAAAGATTAATTTAATTTGATTTTAAAAGTAAATTATATTTTTATCAATCGTATGGTCATTTTGAGTGCGCCAACGTGTTCGAAAGGGTCAAGATAGTCAGAAAACACTAGCCGGGGGTTTAGTTTGGGTCCCGGGGTATTTTTAGGCCAAACCGGCAACCCGGAAGGGTATTTTGGTAATTTTAAAAATTGAGGAATTAAGACCCACGATTTTTAGAGTTTATTTATATGTTATTAGAAAATCCATTAAGGCCATTATCAACCAAAAACAAGAGAGTGGACTACGGGAGTTAGAGAAAAGTTAGAGAGAAGTTCCAAAAGGGTTCCAAACCAAAACCGCCACCCACCACCATCGTTTTGAACTGAATTGTGACCGAAAAGAAGAGAGAACCAACCCTTGAACACCATCAACAATTCAGAAGATCAAACATAAGGCAAGTGATTTGGTTTCATTAGTTCAATGAATATTTCCTTCATGCTTAGTGTAGAAATTAAAGATTGTCTTAAAAGATTTGATGAAAAATCCAACGAATTTGATGTACAACTCTAAACTTTGGTTAAGAATTATATGTAGATCTATTATGGACGAATTAAGTACCCCAAATATAACTTTTGATGCTTTAAAAACTAATTAAAGAGGAAATTTATCATTATTCTTGAAGAAAATAGAAAACTAGGGTTTTTATTGAAGTTTTGATCCATATAAGGCCAATGATTGATGATTAAAAGGTTTTGGAACGTTAACAATGATATATTCCGGTTGTATGATGATCCTATAATGTTAGATTAGATTTTCATGCCTTGTAATGAAGTTTTGGGACGAATTTTGGATTGAAAAACGAAGCAGACCGTAGCCTATCTGGTGCGTTCGATCGATCGATACTCCCTGTTCGATTGATCGACCACCATCGATCGATCGACACTCCCATGTCGATCGATCGACCTTCCCAGAATCGGTTATATTTTTCCCTTGTTGGATTTTAACAATTTCGACCCTAGAAAATTATTGGTAGAAACTTTGTGAATACTATTAGATTCAAGGAAGACCAGTAGGCATATTTGTGATACTCGAATTATAATTAGAAGTCAAATTGGGAATTATATTAAACTTAATAAGGCTCGACGAGTGTGATACTATTTGAGATTTAGAAGTGATGAGTAAGTTTTAGATAGTTGGATAATATAAAGTTAATGGAAGAAATGAGGACCTTAAGAATAGTGGATTTAAATGTGAAAATAATAGGAGACTTGGAAACCTTTGTGGGTTAGGCTTTTAGTACTTGAAACTACGACGTGAGATGTGTCGGCGGTCTATATTATATATTATTCGGAGACGTAAAGATAGAAAAATTGGAATAACGGTATAGGAATGTAGAATATACCTTATTTAATGTTTTAAGATATCTAAGTGGTGTGATTGCTTAGTATATGGACTTATATGTATAACATACCTACCATACTTGCTATCATAGGAGGTCGACTTTCGAACTGGGCCATCAAATCCTTGTGTGCCTACGGGGGGATTTAGATTGGTACCTTAAGGACATAGTGTAATGACCCCACTTTTATATAGTTTTTTTTTACACTCTTGTGTTACTTATTATCTTATAAATGTTGTATTATTAGATATGTGGTATTATTGGCTATCAATATAACAAACCCCATTTTTAATTACGAAGAATCAATTGTAAATTGGATCAAATCGAATTCTTATGACATACCTTAAGGCAAATAATTAGTTTTGGGGTAGAAAATATAATTTTATGAAACTTTATGGACTAAAGTAAAAATATAAATGCGCCATTTCGTAAATAAAATATTTTCAAGGACCTCTAAGAAATATTCAAAATATATAGTGTGAAATTACCAAAATACCCTTCATGTGTGAAATGACCCTTATACCCTTATCACCTTTCCACCACATGCAGGTCACTTCCACCTTCCACATGTCATTTGTAGAGAGAGAGCTAAAACACTTGTCATCATTTGGTGATATTAACACTGCAAGACCACTCCGGATCACGACACCTCGGTGTTGAATCACCAATCCGAAAAGCCTAGTCATTAGACACGTGTCAATACCGTAATACTTTTAAAAACCTATAAATAGGGCCTTAGGGTTCATTTGAAACTCACACCAATTCCTTGATAATTATAGTATGAAAGAGTGATATAAAGCTTGGTTAATATCTTAAGAAGGAGTTCAATAATTTCGAAGAAAGAATTCATTTCGTAGGTATGATTTTATTTAAATGTTATAATGTATTTTTATAGTTTTAATTTTGTGTTTTAGAGCTTTACTTAGTAGTTATGCTGGTAAAATACACTAAGGACTTCACTAATGAAAACTTAAAGTTTAGAAGAAATCCAAGCTGATTTTATTTTCATGTAAACTTGTTTGAAATTGTATATACGCTTTTAAAAATGATTTTTTAAAAGTAATTGCTAATTATTATGGAATCCTATTTAAGTAATTCCAAAGTCAGGCCCGGTGAAATTCTGTCTAGACGAGATGGTATTTAAGTGGTGCCCCTGTGACCCTCCATCTCTACTGGGAATGAATCTAGCAATGTTCTGTCTAGAGGAGATGGTATTTAGGCGGTGCCCCTGTGACCCTCCATCTCTACTGGGAACCGACTGATTAGGAAGAACTATGAATTGAATCCTTTAATTACGATCAATAAGTTTTAAAAGTTAAGAAAATGGTTTTTGGTAATCCTTTGAAAAAAGTTACTATTAAAATATAATATGTAGACTCGACCTTGTTTAGAACATATACTTAAACATTTATCATATTTGTTAGATTAACGTGCGACCGAAGACTCATTATCTATAATTTCGACCTCTATTTTAGGTGAGTACTCTACGCAATTTCTTGCGCATTTTGATTATATTATATTATGCACACTATGTATATTTTGTGAAATGCTTTTATTCTCAAAATGCATCTGATACCGATGATTTCGTCGTTTGTTATATGTGTATGTCTCTCGATATATGCATCTGATTTGAATTCTAAAATTATTGATTCGGCCTATGGAAACTCTCTTACAATGTTGGCCTTGACTACCGCGTGAAAATATTTGGGTGGTACCGTCCCAACTGGTTTATCGCTGGTGTACCCTAAACAAGGCGTTGTTCTAGAAATCATGATTATCTGTCTGTGTTGTTATCGGGTGGAAACATTTGGTAACACTATCTGTCTGGGTATTAGAGTGTACACGGCCACTAAAACTTAATAATTGACATATGCTCAATTATTTTATCCGCTCTGTTCTGAACTATTTATTCTGAATATATATATTGTCATCTACTTTATATATATTACTTGAAATTCCTATCTTTATGTATATACTTTCTGTTCTAAATTAAATAGGTATCAATTTTCTGAAAAACACTGGAATGTATGGAGATTGAATCTCATTCGGCTTTTAGCTGACGTTGTATAAATAACCATTTTTCAGGAAATAATTAAGTTCGTGGATGGAACGAAAAAGGTCTATGTTGAAGATTTAGCTTTTAAAGCTCTTTTTGTTACCTTAAGTAGAAGTTTGTTTAATTAGATAGAGCATGTTTAGCTCTTTGTGTCAAGTTGTAACTCGTTGATATTTTAATACAAATGAAGTTCCCTTTAGAAAGCTCTGATGATGTAATTCCTTCACTTTCAGTATTTTACGATTCATAACCATGTGATTATACTTCCGCTACATATATTTTAAAACAAAAAATTTAATGGCCAGAATAATTGGATGCCTTGTTGGAAGGTCAAGACACTCGTTCCCTACTATTTTTGGGTCGGAGTCGTGATTGAAGTGGTATCAGAGCATAGGTTATGAACCCGTAGACTACTGATCATAGGTTTCAAATGTTATAGATTTTATGCTTACATCTTCAGGAGATAGTGTTAAAAATCTAATTTATGTGATAACCCTCCCTATGTGTTATATTATTTATAATTGGTCTTTTAGTTTTCAATATTGATATAGTATAGTAGATCTTACGTTTGGCCATGACTGTAGAAAATGACCAAGAGAAGATCATCAATGGGAACTAGTGATTCGAGTATAGAAGGATTGGAAGGTGCATATAAGGCAATCGAAAATCTGGCAAAGATTGTGGAGCAGCAGGTGAACAATGGAGTACCAAAGAATCTTGAACTAAGTAGATGTACTATTGAACAGTTCAAGAAGTTGAATCCTCCATCTTTTAAAGGTACTCCTAACCCCACCAAGGCAGAAAGTTGGGTGATGCAGATGGAAAAGATACTCGATGTTCTGAAGTGTACCGATGAACAAAGGGTGTCATTTGCAACATTTATGTTTGAAGGGGAGGCCGAACATTGGTGGAGAATGACTAAGAGAATAAACGGGGAAAGGAATACTTACATAGGTTGGAATGATTTCTTAGTAATATTTTATGAGAAATATTTTTCGGAAACGGTGAAAGATGAAATGGAAGATGACTTCATGAGTCTGGTGCAAAGGAATATGACGGTTAGTCAATATGAGGCAAAGTGTAATACCCCGTGATTTTTAATGACTTTTAAAACGGGTTATATTTTAAATTAATGGATTAATTGGATTTTATTATTAATTAATTCATTTGGGTTTTATCCGGATTGTGGATATTAAAATGTATGATTCTGAATATTACTTAAAGATATTTAGGTAATATATGAATGTGATGATTATTGAAAAATTTCTATTCGGTAATTTGGATTTTTAGTCAGACGCGGTATGGGACGTGTCGGGACTAATTTATTAAATTAAAAAGGAAATTTATTTTCTATCGACCTTATAGTCATTTCGACTGCGTCGTTGCGTCCGGAAGGTTCGAAATAGTCAAAAAAGTCTACTTGGATGTTAATTTTGAGTCTCGGGTCATTTGGAAATGAATAGACAACCCAAAAGGGCATTTTGGTCATTTTTCTAGGGGGTGAATATTGATTTCGGATTTTGTCCTATTATATGTATTGGTAGATTAAGTGTACGTGGGTTATACATCTCCTCTTCACAAATTAGAGAAGTCATCTTCCTAGAGAGAGTGAAAGGGTGCTTGGGAAGAGAAGAGTTCACTTGGGAAGGAGAAGAACTAGGAACTAAGTGTCACCACCACCAACCACCACCGGAAGCTCACCGGAAAAGGGAGAACCACCTGAGATATACTACACCAAAGGATCAGACCTTCAGTAAAGGCAAGTGTTTGATAATGACAATTTACGTTTGTATATTGTCCACGTTAGAATAGTTATGAAAAGAGAAGATTATTCATATTTGGAAGAAATAATGGAGTTATTAAATGGATTTCTAGAAACTGAAATGATATAGGAATTAAACTCATGTTGTAGGTTGAAAATAATCCACGAAATATTCATGAATCTGTTGAAGAAATTATGAAAACCATGTATGTGTTCTTGAAGATGATATGTAGATAATTTTCTCGAAATAAGGATATAAACATGCTTTTTAATCCAATCTCTTGATGATTCTAGGATGTTTAGATCATTAGAAATCATTTGTATATGTTGATACATCATGTAGTAAGGATTATAAGTCATTTTGTACGTTAATATGAAGGATAGAATGAATAAAAATGGTGAAACCCGTAGTTGCAGAAATGCAGAAAACTGGGTTGTTACTGGAGGGATCGATCGATCGACCCCCTGCCTTCGATCGATCGACCTCCCCAGAATTTCTATAGTTGCTTCATTTTAAATGCTGATCCTTATCCCAAACCTTTTGTGGATCTTTGGTGATTATTATTTGGATATTATAGGACTTAGAAAATATCAGTGAGCCCTTGATAAGATTTGAATTAATTTAATTGGGAATTAATTGATTGGAATAATGATAATTAATTTAAAGGAATTTCGGTTGTTAGATTCATTTGTTGAATTCTAAATGGGGAAGTATGAGGATTAAAGATGGGACCAGTAGGGGTAATTTAATATAACACCTAGGTATCCTTAAGTTTACAATAGGGTTTAATCCTAAGTGAAAGAAGAGGTGTTGATAAGAGATTTGAAACTATCGGTTTTAACCCTAGTAAAAGGGAGAGTTTGATTCGTAGTCATTCGGGAGATATGACGATATGGACCAGTAGGATATTAGTGGATTCTTACTGAATATATGTTGAGTAAAAACCTATTTGAACATTGAGTAATGAGTGAGGATCGGGAATACTTAAATTAAGAAGTAAAGTTATGATATTGTAATACGTGGGATTTAAGGAAATATAATGCTACGTGTGGGAATAATCTAAGGGTAATATGTGTACCTTGTTGATAGTATACTATAGGTATGATAATACCTATTTGATTGATTAATGATTATGTGTATGACATACCTAGCTTACTTGCTATCGACGGGAGGTTTGTGCGTGAGGGCAGTCATATCCTGATGAATCCATGGGATCTTTGATTTGTCGCTCGAGAACATAGGTCTATGAAAGACTTATCGGGGAGTTGATAAGTCCGCTGACTGTGGGAACGTAGGTATGTGCGTGACCCATGGATACGAGAACTATGTTCGCCTCCAATTTGTTTGTTGATGTTTGTGGTTCAAGGAATTCTTACCGAACCTTTTGTCCCCTATTCGGCGACCAGCGATATTGGGACATGATAGCAGAGTAATGCATTGCACCGCAGCTATGACTCGGGGTGCCATATTATATATGAATATATATAATGGATTAAATGAATGAATGGATATATTGTGGTTAAATCATCTGATGTGTGATAAATTGTAGATAACGGTGAATAGAGAAAGACAATTGAATTAAGTTAATGAATGTTTATTGAAAAGCCTAATTCATATTAATGAGAAATGATTCATGTTAATGAGAAACGATGAGAAATGTAAATGAATAATAATGTGACGTATGGTATGGGACATACGGGGATTATGATATGGGAATGAAATTTTAATATGGAGACTAGAAAAGAGAAACCATTAACTAGGAGGTTAATAGGAAACGTTAAGTGTGCACTCTAGTTGAGAGGTGAGAATAGAAAGTGAGAGTTGGATCTAACATGTACATAATAAATGCTTTATTGCACTTGTTAAATACTTGATGTTTTAAAAATCATTTACATAATCGGGCTCTGACCCGTTTCCTTGCACATTTTCTTTTCTATTGTATCTCATATATCAGGTGTCCAGCAGCAGGGACGCCAACCTTAGCGGATTATGACAGGCTATGGATTTATGGAGTTTTGCTTAGACGCCTATCATCTTTTTTATTCACAGTATTCTTAGTTAGGGCATGTCGCCCTAAGGATTTCAGTCATCATTTTCCTATCGGGGTCAAATACTATTATATCCGTGTCTTTTTAATACATTTGATATTGTTGGGATTATTGTAATGGATTTATATTATTTGGAAATGTTTATTCCAATTGCATTTAAATTCCTTTGTGTTATCTATTTGGTTATCAATGTTGTAGAATAAAATATGTTGTGTTATTCTTAAACTGGAAATGGATTTTGTTGAAATTAAAATTTGAAAAGTTTTTAACGCCAGCTTAATTGAGTATTGGGTGAGTTATAAATGTTTTTGACAGTGATGCTAAGAATGAGCCAACTGTATATTCTGTTTTAATTTGGTATGGGGATGGCCACCCGGTATTTAATTAGGCGGGGCGTTACACAAAGTTTACTGAGTTATCCCGTTTTGGACGTCATGTTGTAGCAACTGATGTTTTAAGAGCGAAGAAGTTTGAGCGTGGGTTAAGGTTGAATATTTGTAGTCGAATTTTCATCCTGAAATTAACATCATATATTGATGTCGTGACCAGGGCTACAATAGCTGAGAGGGATGGTGAGGAGTGCAATCGAATTAGAGATGGAAAGAGGAAGTTTGGGGAACAAAAAGGAAAGAACCCGAATAATAGAAATTTCTTTAGGAACACATCCAATGTTGGGGGATCTAGTGATAACAAACAGTATAATAGCCAGACATGTCAGTAATGTGGAAAGATGCATGGAGGACGACCTTGTTATAAGGATTCAGGAGCTTGTTTTAGATGTGGACAGAAAGGATATCAGATAAAAGACTGCCCAAACCCAGCAAGGGTTCCGATAAAGCCTTTAAGTGCAAAGAAGGATCAAGACAGACATGGTAGAGTTTTCGGACTTTCTGATACCCAAGCTTCTAATGCGGTAGTGTCAGGTACACTTTCTATATGTGCACGGCCTTTTAAAGCTTTGATAGATCCTGGTTCTACCCATTCGTTCATATCTATACATGTATTAAATCGCTTTCATAAATTGCCTGAACCCTTGAATCATAACATAAATTGCCCCATAGATATTGATAGTCATAAACTATTTGTTGATTTGATAGTTTTAGACATTAAAGATTTTGAAATCATTTTGGGGATGGATTGGTTAGCATCACATCATGCTAAGGTAGACTGTTTTGAGAAGAGTGTTACTTTCTAAATTCCTCACCAACCAAAATTTAGTTTTGAAGGAACTGGCATAATATCTCCGGTGAGTATTATTTCTGCAGTGCAAGCCTATAGTTTTCTTAAGAGGGGATGTCAAGGATTTCTTGCAACTGTTACTATTTTGGAGATGATAGAGCCTAGATTAGAAGATATTCCTATTGCTAAGAAATTTATGGATGTTTTTCCAGATAATTTACCTGGTCTACCTCCTAATAGAGAAATAGAATTTACCATTGACCTTATTCCTGGAACTATACCAATCTCAAAACCACCATATCGTATGGAACCTTTAGAATTAAGAGAGTTAAAAGTTCAATTAGAAGACCTTTTAGACAAGGGTTATATCAGACCAAGTATATCGCCTTGGGGTGCTCCAGTGTTGTTTGTGAAAAAGAAGGATGGGACAATGAGACTATGTATATATTATCGTGAACTGAATAAGGTAACCATTAAGAATAAATACCCCTTACCTCGTATAAATGACTTATTTGATCAATTAGGAGGTGCACAAGTATTATCTGAGATTGACCTTAGGTCGGGCTATCATCAATTGAATATTAAGGATGATGATATTTCAAAATCAGCTTTTCGTACTAGATATGGTCACTATGAATTTCTTGTAATGCCATTTGGACTAACTAATGCACCAGCCGCTTTTATGGATATGATGAATAGGGTGTTTAGGAAATATTTAGATCAGTGTGTGGTTGTTTTCATTGATGACATCCTTATTTATTCCAAAATTATTGAAGAACACGAAAAGAATTTAGAGATGGTATTACAAATCCTTAGGAAAGAAAAATTATATGCAAAATTAAAGAAGTGTGAGATTTGGATGCCTAGTGTTTCTTGTCTAGGACATGTCATATCCAAAGAGGGAGTGTCAGTTGACCCTCAAAAGATTGAGGCTATACTAGATTGGCCCAGACCAACTAATGTGAGTGAGATTCGTAGTTACCTTGGATTAGCAGGTTATTACCGAAGATTTGTTGAAGGATTTTCTAGAATTGCCAAACCTTTATCTAGGTTAACACAAAAGAAGGTAAAATATGAATGGTCTGAGGAAGCAGAGAAAAGTTTTCAAGAACTTAAGAATCGATTAGTAACTGCCCCAATTTTGACTATTCCTTTCGGGACAGGGGGATTTGTGATTTATAGTGATGCTTCTAAAAATGGTTTGGGATGTGTGCTAATGCAAAATGGAAAAGTAGTAGCTTACGCCTCGAGACAGTTGAAAACCCATGAGCAGAACTATCCAACCCATGACCTAGAATTAGCAGCTGTATTTTTTGCTCTTAAGATTTGGAGGCACTATTTGTATGGTGAGACTTGTGAGATTTATACCGATCATGAGAGTTTGAAGTATATATTTACTCAGAAAGAGTTGAATATGAGACAAAGGAGGTGGTTAGAATTGATGAAGGATTATGATGTAAATATTCACTATCACCCGGGGAAAGCTAATGTCGTAGCCGATGCTTTAAGTAGGAAGTCTATACCAAATTTAGCATGTCTTATTACAAGCCAGGAAGCACTCTTAAGGGATTTGAGAAGTATGGAAATAGATGTATGTATCTACAGCAAAGGACTAATAATTACAAACTTACAAGTACAACCCATGTTGATGGAGAGGATCAAAATTGCACAAGTAAATGACCCACAACTGAAGAAGATTAGAGAAGAAGTAATCGAGGGTAAGAGAGCAGAATTTGCGATGCGAGATGATATATTGAGGTTTGGAAATAGAGTGTGTGTGCCATGTGATGCCCAACTAAAAAGGCAAATTTTGGAGGAAAGTCATTACTCAAGATTCACATTTCATCCCGGATGTACAAAAATGTATAGGGATCTTTGAGAAGTATTTTGGTGGAATAACATGAAGAGGGAGATATCAGAATTTATATCTCAGTGTTTGGTTTGTCAACATGTAAAGGCAGAACATCAAAAACCATCAGGATTACTGCAACCCCTACCTATCCCTGAGTGGAAATAGGAACATATAACTATGGATTTTGTGACAAGTTTACCAATGAGTTCAAGTGGTAATGATTCTATTTGGGTAATTATTGATAGGCTAACTAAATTTGCTCATTTTCTTGCCATTAAGATTACCCATTCTTCAGAAAAGTTAGCTAATTTGTATGTGAAGGAAATTATTAGGCTTCATGGAACCCCAATTTCAATTGTTTCTGACCGTGACCCTAGATTTGTGTCTCGCTTCTGGAAAACCTACAAGAAACCATGGGAACAAAATTGAATTTTAGCACTACTTTTCATCCTCAAACGGATGGACAATCAGAGAGAACTATTCAAACCTTAAAGGATATGCTTAGGGCATGTGCACTTGATTTAAAAAGGAATTGGGATGATCATTTACCGTTAGTGGAATTCGCATATAATATTAGCTATCAAGCAAGTATTCAAATGGCTCCGTATGAGGCACTCTATGGTAGAAGGTGTCGTTCCCCTACATGTTGGGTAGAAGTTGGGGAAAGAAAATTATTGGGACCAGAATTGATTCAGATCACAACAGAGAAGGTGAAATTAATACAAGACCAACTTCAAACCGCTCAAATCCGCCAAAAGAGTTATGTTGACAATCGACACCGACAGTTAGAATTCCAAAGAAGAGATTATGTGTTCTTGCGAGTATCGCCTGCAAAGGGAGTAATACGATTTGGTAAGAAAGGGAAGTTGATCCCAAGATACATAGGACCTTTTGAAATCCTTGAAAGGATAGGAGCTGTTGCGTATAAAATAGCCTTACCACCGGAACTCTCTAGTGTACATAATGTGTTTCATGTATCAATGATAAATAAATATGTCCTAGATCCAAAACATATCTTAAGTCATGAGCCTCTTCAAGTTAGAGAAGATTTATCGTACATTGAGCATCCAGTGGAAATTTTGGACCATAAAGATCAAATATTACAAACCAAGGTTATTCCACTAGTTAAAGTATTATGGCGGAATCATTCTGTTGAAGAAGCAACGTGGGAGCGGGAAGATGAGATAAAGGAGCGATATCCATACCTTTTTGAAAATTAATGTAAGTAAAGTTTAGGGACCAAACTTTTTATACGGAGGGTAGGATGTAATGATCCCACTTTTATATAGTTTGTTTTTACACTCTTGTGTTACTTATTATCTTATAAATGTTGCATTATTAGATATGTGGTATTATTGGCTATCAATATAACAAACCCCATTTTTAATTATGAAGAATCAACTGTAAATTGGATCAAATCGAATTCTTATGACATATCTTAAGGCAAATAATTAGTTTTGGGGTAGAAAAAATAATTTTATGAAACTTTAAGGACTAAAATAAAAATATAAATGGGCCATTTCGAAAATAAAATATTTTCAAGGACCTCTAAGAAATATTCAAAATATATAGTGTGAAATTACCAAAATACCCTTCATGTGTGAAATGACCCTTATACCCTTATCACCTTTCCACCACATGCTGGTCACTTCCACCTTCCACATGTCATCTGTAGAGAGAGAGCTAAAACACTTGTCATCATTTGATGATATTAACACTGCAAGACCACTCCGGATCACGACACCTCGGTGTTGAATCACCAATCTAAAAAACCTAGTCATTAGACACGTGTCAACACCGTAATACTTTTGGAAACCTATAAATAGGGCCATAGGGTTCATTTGAAACTCACACCAATTCCTTGAGAATTATAGTAAGAAAGAGTGATAGAAAGCTTGGGAAATATCTTAAGAAGGAGTTCTATAATTTCGAATAAAGAATTCATTTCGTAGGTATGATTTTATTTAAATGTTATAATGTATTTTTATAGTTTTAATTTTGTGTTTTAGAGCTTTACTTAGTAGTTATGCTGGTAAAATACACTAAGGACTTCACTAATGAAAACTTAAAGTTTAGAAGAAATCCAAGTTGATTTTATTTTCATGTAAACTTGTTTGAAATTGTATATACGCTTTTAAAAATGATTTTTTAAAAGTAATTGCTCATTATTATGGAATCCTATTTAAGTAATTCCAAAGTCAGGCCCGGTGAAATTCTGTCTAGACGAGATGGTATTTAAGTGGTGCCCCTGTGACCCTCCATCTCTACTGGGAATGAATTCGGCAATGTTCTGTCTAGAGGAGATGGTATTTAAGAGGTGCCCCTGTGACCCTCCATCTCTACTGGGAACCGACTGATTAGGAAGAATTATGAATTGAATCCTTTAATTACGATCAATAAGTTTTAAAAGTTAAGAAAATGGTTTTTGGTAATCCTTTGAAAAAAGTTACTATTAAAATACAATATATAGACTGGACCTTGTTTAGAACATATACTTAAACCTTTATCGTATTTGTTAGATTAACGTGCGACCGAAGACTCATTATCTATAATTTCGACCTCTATTTTAGGTGAGTGCTCCACGCAATTTCTTGAGCATTTTGATTATATTATATTATGCACACTATGTATATTTTGTGAAATTCTTTTATTCTCAAAATGCATCTGATACCGATGATTCCGTCGTTTGTTATATGTGTATGTCTCTCGATATATGCATCTGATTTGAATTCTAAAATTATTGATTCGGCCTATGGAAACTCTCTTACTATGTTGGCCTTGACTACCGGGTGAAAATATTTGGGTGGTACCTTCCCAACTGGTTTATCGCTGGTGTGCCCTAAACAAGGCGTTGTTCCAGAAATCATGATTATCTGTCTGTGTTGTTATCGGGTGGAAACATTTGGTTACACTATCTGTCTGGGTATTAGAGTGTACACGGCCACTAAAACTGAATAATTGACATATGCTCAATTATTTTATTTGCTCTGTTCTGAACTGTTTATTCTGAATATATATATTGTCATCTACTTTATATATATTACTTGAAATTCCTATCTTTATGTATATACTTTCTGTTCTAAATTAAATAGGTATCAATTTTCTGAAAAACACTGGAATGTATGGAGATTGAATCTCATTCGGCTTTTAGCTGACGTTGTATAAATAACCATTTTTCAGGAAATAATTAAGTTCGTGGATGGAACGAAAAAGGACTATGTTGAAGATTTCGCTTTTGTTACCTTAAGTAGAAGTTTGTTTAATTAGATAGAGCATGTTTAGCTCTTTGTGTCAAGTTGTAACTCGTTGATATTTTAATACAAATGAAGTTCCCTTTAGAAAGCTCTGATGATGTAATTCCTTCACTTTCAGTATTTTACGATTCATAACCATGTGATTATACTTCCGCTACATATATTTTAAAACAAAAAATTTAATGGCCAGAATAATTGGATGCCTTGTTTGCATGTCAAGACACTCGTTCCCTACTATTTTTGGGTCGGGGTCGAGACACATAGGGCTGTGAATGAGTTATTTGTGAGTTGATAAGTCAGCTGACCATAGGAGCGTAGGTATGTGCGTGACCCATGGGTTACTGGGTATGTGAACTATGTTCGCCTCCATTATGTGTGAATGTTGCTTATTAAGACGGCTCCGGAGAGATTCGGAATACGTGCCCTTATGTACGTGATGTTCCGGGACTCGATAGCAGAGTATGTGTGCACCACAGCTTAGCCTCGGGGTGCCAAAATTATATAATTATGATGAGATTTATAGACCTGTAATTGAAATAGACTATTTATTTAAATATAAGGGTGAGTACTTGTGACATTTTTAGTGGAGTTAAAAATGGAAATTTCACATAATAATTATTGTAAGAAAATCTTAGAAATAAAAAGGATGACACGCACAGGTTATATTAGAATGTCTTGCTTTGACTCTCATATTATAATGTAAGGTCAGGTGGTGAATTAAACTAGTTAGTTAGCGGCATAACTAGGACGGGTTACGAATACGTTAGATGTGCACAATTAGTTGAGAGGTGAGAAACTCATGTGAGTGCACGCAACTAACATGTATTTTATATTCACTGTTAAATGTTATTAAACACTTGCTATATTTTAAACTGTTTTCACATCGGGCTCTGATCTGTTTGCTTCCAAATCTATTTTCTTGTAAAAATCTTTTAGGTGCCCAGTCACAGGGACGCCAAGATTAGAAGTTCCATTCCAGTGACGTGTTGTAGCTACTGTGGAAGTTATAGGACCTCGATAGTAGACGCCTCCACTTTCTACATTGACTCCACTTCAGATTTTTTCATCTGTAGGGCATGTCGCCCCTTTTTCTTTAGAGACAACTTTATCTTATTCAGTTCCATTTCAGTTTTGGATTTTAATTAATTAATTATTCAGACTTTGTATTTGGTTTTATTCAGTCTTTGGATTGTTCAGGGGAGTGTTACTCCAGACTAAATTTTTATTCCAGCGTTTTATATTGTGATTGTGATATCTTTAGTTAATAATTTAATTGGATGCATGTTAATTTAATTTAATAAAATTGGACAACTCACCTTTTAAATATTAGGTGGTTAGAAATTTTCGATAAATGTTTTTAGACAGTGATGCTATGAACTGAACCAACTTGACATTTTGTATTAATTTGAATAAAGGAGTAGCTACCCGGTATTTAATTAGTCGGGGTGTCACAGAAAATTGGACTTAATATTAAAATTAAAAGCTGTCCAGATTTTTAGATAGATTTTGGACAAAATTTTTAAGCAATTTTGAGCTCAAATTTACGTGGGATCCACACTACGATAATTGTGGGACCATATACGAACGCGTTCTCCTCCGCAAGAAGATTAATGTAGTATATTCACATGTCTAATTTTATTAAGTTATGAATGATAAATATATCCCCAAAGTGACTCACAAAGCAATGAAAGTTAATGAATTGGGTATCTTTTAACTCTTATCCCACATTGGAAGAGTAGTGGAAAATTGGTAAGTTAATAACATCCCAAGTATGGACTAAGGCTTGGATGCTTTGGGGCATCCCAACTCTTTAAAGGGGAGATGGACTACACTATACATGTGTTGGGCTTGGCCCAAAAGTCCACACACGCGTGTCGGTCGGCTCGGTTCGGGCTTATAATTTCTTAAATTTTTGGTCCGTTTTAAATTAACTTTCTGGTCTTTAATTATTAATATTAATAAATTATTAGCAATTATTGCCAACAGTCAATAGTTAAATTCGTTTAACTGTTTTGACAGCTATTTTGAATAGTCACTTACTTTACTATAAATACAAATGCTTCCCTCCATTTTTAAAAAAATGAAAAATTCACTCTCCTATTTTCTTTCAACCCAAAATATTGTCAGTTCCAGAAACATATTTCTACCCTCCTGCATTCATTTGATAATTATTTTATCATACTGTTTGGTTGAGTAAAAACACAGAAATTGTGTTCGTCGAAATTAATTATTGTCGTGCTACAAAATTAATTAAAAAAAATCCTTCTATCTTGGGAGACAATATTCATCAATCTCAGAACACATTGGAGGGAATAAATTATTTTAAGGATACTGTGTTACACAGGGCTCGGATTCTTTTCTAGTTATATTATTTTCCTCCATACTCAAGTAAGTTATTAAATTTTCTGTAATTCATTTTTTCTTTTTGTAATTACTATCTATATAACAATATAAAAACTGTAGACCAAAATCATGTGAGACTGACACGTGGCAACTTAATAAATGATATCATAAATGAGAGTCTCTCACTAGAGAAGGATACGTGAAGATAATAACTCATCTTTCTCTACACTCCAATACAATGAATTTAGTCCATCTAACCGGCTTCCTATTCAATGTACTGCATTTTTAATTTTCTAAGAACCTACATTGAAATCTACAACCTATTCCTCTTCTTCTTCCTCTCTCTCTCTCCCCTTTAATATATGAACCATCCGTTAATGTAGGCAAAGAAAAAAAACACAAGCCCAAACATTTTCCTCAAACCTTTGGAGGTTCTTTCAGATCCTGAAGTTGAAACATCAGAAGAGTTGTTGACCAAAAAGTTTATGAGACAGGACCTGGAAAAGGTGCTCGACACGCTAACCCCAAGAGAAAACGCTGGACATTTGGGCTGGACGACGGGAGGATGAAAACGCTGCACGAGATCGTGGAGCTAATGGGTGTCACCAGAGAGAGAATCGGGCAAATTGAGTTTTGTGCGTTTCAAAAGTTGAAGAACAAGAAGAGAACCATAAATATTTGACTTCATGAGAATATTTATTCTACTAAAAAAATCCACAGCTTCCGTGAGGTTCAAAATGGTGTAGTAGTCTCTTCCATTTGTATTTATTTATTTTCCTTCTATTGAGAGTGAAAATGTATCTTCTTTAGAATCTTAGAAAATGTTTGTACATAAGAACAAAAAATTTTGTATTCAGATCAGTCATTTTTTTTACATACCAGAGGCAATAGTTTGGTAGACTGTTATGGGGATGAACTGATTAACTCTGTTGACTTGGAAGAAATACCATCTCCTTGCTATGTGGTTGAAAAATGCACTATCTTCTCCCCAAACCCATAAACAAAATCAAAAATCAAAATCAATACAACCTTCTTCAATCTCCATCTTCTCTCTCCCAAACCGAAACCACCATCGGAGAATTTCTTCTTAATTTATGTTCTTTTAATATATATATATATATATATATTCGACCATGCATCGCGTGCCTTCATGCTAGTATTATTCATAATTCTGTACTTTTGCACTATCAATATAGTAGACATAACAATTTAAACTTGATGAGTGATAAAGAAATTTATGTCATGGACAATGAAAATAGATATGTTATTGTTTGAATTTTCATTGATGCTTAGTTAATTAGTAGTAAAACTGATATAGATTAGGGACTTGGTGAATTATTCTGAATTTTAAGATTTATTTTTCACAAATTTGTACTATGAACTATATTTCTTGAATATCTAATGGCTTGTTTTATCTTAATCTCAACACATCGGGAATTTTTTTAATTAGTTCAAAAGGTACAATATTAGTCTAATGAGAACATTGATAGAGTCCATCTAGCTTAAAATAAAGAGGAAAACATATTTTATTTTGAATATGCTCTTATAAGAGGCAATTTAACGTATGTTATGAGCTGCACTCGACGGGATATAACATACACTATAAGCAATCCAACTTGATATGGAAGTAATATTAATTTACACCATAAGAAATCCATTTCTCAGTTTAGAGATATTGAAAATTATAGATTTTACTTTATAAAATATCCAAATGTACTTTAAGGGTACAATGATGCTAACTTGATGTTAAACTTGAATAACTTGTAATTTATTAATAGTTTGACTTTACCCTTATAAGTGCAATCATGTCTAAATTTTTTCTTAGAAATTGTGTATTTTTAGATCCACAATTAAATATTTGTTCATCCCCTCAAATCTGGTTTCGGGAAGAAGAAAAAGAGATTCACAACTTCTTACAGACATCTAAAGTTAGTCAAAATCTATACAAATAATATGTACGCATTGTGATAACCAACTAAGTGTTGGAATGGGAATATGATAATATGTATAAAGGCGCATCTCTATATAGACAAAAAAAAAAAGCATAAAAACAATTCTCTCATATGGAATTATTTCCTTTGCCTATTTGATGTCAAAACATAGTATTATATTTATGCATATAAAAGGTTTGATAAGAAAATTAGTAGAATTTTCATCAGTGGTAATGGGATAAAAGACACTGAACTAACCAAAATCCTAGGTAAAATAAAACCACCCTAGTGGATTGAGATTAAAATATCTCAGTTTAAAGGAATCACCGATCTAGGTTTGTGACTCAGTACACACCGAGGTATTTTAACTCCTACTTATTCCTCTATGATATAATGAAAATTTTCGATAATAATCTAAATAAAATATGATTTTATAACTTTGATAGATTCAATTTGAGTATTATAGAATCCTCTTTATAAGAACAACAAATCATATGGAAGTGGGACATGGAAATTCTTTTTCTTCCTATTGACATTTTTCAAATAGTCTTGCGCCTTTTTAAAACTTCCCCCTAACTCCAATACCTTGGAAGAACAAGTCACCTGATTTTGTCTTTTCTTCTTTGAGGTACCAACTAAAGAGCCCAATAAAATTGTAGATCGATTATCCTCACTTCCATCTTCTCTCAGTGAGCCCAGAGGCTCCAAGTCCCATGAAATGAAAGGCATACCCTAAGTCAACTTAGGTAGCCCACTAATATCTGAACGTACTTAAGATAGGGGTTGGTTTTAACAAACACCTCACCTCGAGGATATACGTCAAGGGGAGATTGGATTCCTTTCTTAAACCTCTTAGCTGATTGATTAGAGGTTCCCATAGGCCCCATGGTAACCAAGGTAATAAAATTACTAAAGCTAGAAATTTTGGGCCATTAATATGCTTCGAGGCCCACCATAATATCAGAAGTCTTAGACCGCTTAAGCACCTTGCTTCATTTGAAGTTGACAACTATAGACACCAACTTGTACCTAACCAGATGGCTCGTAATTTTCCTTTTAACTATATGATTAATCTCAGGACCTGTATAAAAAGACTAACGTTACAGACACATATATGAAGTGCAAAAGAAGTTAAATAAATCCATAAGGGGGTCAAAATGTTTTACTAATAATAGAGGCAAGTGCATCTTCAACACCGACGAAGTGCTCAAAGGTGGATAGGGTATTTGAAACCTTAGTAGGAGAAGCAAAATAATGTTTAAGATCTTCCTCCCCTTTGCTCCCCATTTGGACCTCTTAGTCTGAGTTCACCCTCTCATACACCACTAACCCGATAGTACTAATCTTAGTCTTGGCTAGAGCATAGGTGGAGTCCTCATCATTATCATTCGAATAAACCTCAGGAGTTTGGGGACTAATAAAGGGAAATCCTTGTATTTGACCTTGCAACTAGGGGTGTGCAGAAAAACCGACCGAACCGCTGAACCGACAAAACCGAACCGAACCGATGAAATCGGGTCGGTTTTTTTACATGGTCGGGTCGGTTCGGTTCAAGCAGCCAAAAAACCGATATATTCGGTTCGGTTTTCGGTTTAAACCTTATAGGGCCCGGTTAGAACCGAACCGAACCGCTCTTATTATAAAATATAATATATATATATATATATATATATAATATTTAAAATAAACACTTTACTTTAGAGACTTTAGGTTAAGCTGTAAAGTGGTAAACACTTTGTTCATTTCGTTTCCCTCCTCACTGTCTCAAGCTCAACTCAAGGGCGCATGCTCTCTCCCTCTCCCATCTCCGACGCCGATCTCTCCCATCTCCGGCGCGATCAGATTCCACCGCCGATCAAGGTTCCACCGCCGATCTCTCCCATCTCCGGCGCGATCAAGGTCGTTGAGGTCCGGTAAAACCGCCGCTCTCTCCCATCTCCGGCGCGACCAGGTTATCTCCGATCTGCAATTTTTTTTCATTTTTTGTTTCTGAAATCTATACATCTGTTCAGATAGAGTTTTTTTTCATTTTTTGTTTCTTAAATCTATACATCTGTTCCGATCTGTAAAGTTGTAAACACTTTGTTTCATTTCATTTTTTGTTTCTTAAATCTATATGCTCCCATAGAGTTTTTTTCATGCTTTTTGTTCTGATGTACCGCCGATCTGCCCTGCCGATCTCCGGCGCGATCAAGGCCGTTGATGCTTTTTGTTCTGATGTATACCCATACTGTTTTGTAATTAAATATTACTGATTTTTGTTCTTAAATATTACTATTTTTTTTTCAGTTTTAAGATCTATTCTTGATATTTTTTTTTATAAGAACAAAAATATTACTGTTTTTTTTCAATATTAAGATCTGTTCTTAATATTTTTTTTTATAAGATCTGTTCATATTAATTGTTGTATAGATCTGTTCATATTTCGTTATTTCATGCTTATTTTTTTTCAATATTAAGATCTGTTTTTTCATGTTTATTTTTTTAGGTCAAAACATATTTTTTTAATATTCTAACATACAGTGTTTGATCATTGTTCATTTCAGAGCTGATTCTAACATATTTTTTGTCCTCATTTTTCATTTTTATGCAGTGTTTGTGTTGGTGGGAAGAGAGATGCCGCCTACAGAAAATGTGGATGATCCAAAGTCTACCGAGGCGGTTGCGAAGGGTTAAAAGCCATCTCCAAAGAAGGTAAATGGGTCTAAACGAAAGGCTTGGTGTTGGGATCATTTTACAGAATTAAAAGACTCAAAGACACCTAGGGCATCGTGTAATTATTGTGGGATGACTTATGCTTGTGATTCTAAGAATAATGGAACCCGCAATTTGATAAATCACATAACAAGTAAATGCAAGGTCTACCAATATAGCAATGCGGACAAAAAACAAAAAATTTTGTCTTTTGAACAAAAGAAAGAGGAGGGCTGCAATCTTGTGTGCGTTAATTTCACCGTTGAAGGTTGTAGAAAACGCATTGCAGAAATGGTTATAATTGATGAGTTGCCATTTAGGTTTGTTGAGGGGGAGGGCTTTAGAAGATTAATGAACTATCTTCAACCTAAGATGACAAAACTTCCTAGTCGTACAACGGTAGCTCGAGATTGCCTTAATCTTTATTTGGACGAAAAGAAGGTGCTAAAAAATGCGTTACGGGGTCAAAGAATTTGTATTACTACGGATACTTGGACCTCAATTCAAAACATAAACTACATGTGCTTAACCGCTCATTTTATTGATAAACAATGGAACTTGCACAAAAAGATTCTTAATTTTTGTCAAGTTGAGACTCATAAGGGTGATGCGATAGGGAAGGTGGTTGAGGATTGTTTACTTGATTGGGGTATAGATAGCATTTGCACTGTAACAGTTGATAATGCAAGTTCCAATAATGGTACTATTCAATATTTGAAAAAAAAGACTAAAAGTAAGAAAAGTACCATTTTGGAACATGAATATATGCATGTAAGATGTTGTGCTCACATTCTCAACCTTATTGTGTGTGATGGTTTAAAGGAATTGGATGATTCAATAGTGAAGGTGCGTAATGCGGTTAGATATGTGAAGTCGTCCCCATCTCGATTGGCCAAATTTAAATTATGTGTTGAAAAGGAAAAAATTGAAAGCAAAAGTTTAGTGTGTTTAGACGTGCCAACTAGGTGGAATGCCACTTATATGATGTTGGAAGCGGCGGAAAAGTTTGAGAGAGCATTTGAGAGAATGGAGGATGATGATGATCATTACAAAAATTATTTTACCAATGTGGAGGAAGATGATGAGGAGGGGGGGGGGGGGGGAGAGGAAGAGTAGGAAGGGTGATATTGGGTCCTCCCCAAAGTATTGATTGGGTGAAAGTTAGGTTCCTAGTGAGGTTTCTTAAATTGTTTTATAATGCAACTTTGCGATTTTCTGGGTCATTGCATATTACCTCAAATGCTTTTTTCCATGAACTTGTTCTTATACAAAGTAAATTGGTCCAAATGAGCAAAAGTGATGACTATTTTCTTTCAACAATGGCGACAAATATGAAGGCTAAATTTGATAAGTATTGGAATGTTGAGAAAGTGAACTTTTTGTTGTTTGTTGCAATTGTCCTCGATCCTCGGTACAAGTTGATATATGTTAAGTTTTATTTTGATCAATTATTTGATATTGATGTGGCGAAGGATATGTCGAGGAAGGTGGAGGATGTGTTACATTCTTTGTATGGGTGGTATGATAAAAGCCATGGGCCCAAATCGAGTGGGACATCTTCACAAAAAGGGGGCATGGGGATGTCGGGTGTTAATGATGATGATGAGGATGGGCGTGCTTTTTTAGCTACTCAATTCAAGAGACATTTGGAGGAGGAAGATTCTTTGGCAAATAAATCCGAAGTTGATAGATTTTTGGCGGAGAGGTGTGAGGAAGATGTAGCCGATTTTGATGTTTTAGCTTGGTGGAAGAATAATTTATCCAAATATCGGGTTCTCTCTTTTGTTGCACGTGATGTATTAGCGATTCCTGTTTCAACCGTTGCATCCGAATCGGCTTTTAGTACGGGTGGTCGTATACTTGATCCTTTTCGTAGTTCAATGTTGCCTAGAACGGTGGAAGCCCTTATTTGCACACAAAATTGGATTCGTAATTCATCTACCCCGATTAATCTTCGTGATGCTATGGATGAGATTGAGGAATTAGAGCAACTAGATTCGGGTAATTTTTTATATTTCAAAATATTATTTTATGTTTGAATATAGTTGATACTTTAAAGTTAAGTTGCTAATATTTTTATTGTTTTATTTTTCAGAAATGTTGGGATGCCAAGAGAAAGAGAAAGAGAAAGAGAAAGAGAAAGATAGTGAAGCTTGAAGAATGCTTGGATGCTTACTTTGCTTTGCTTGAAGAAATATAGTTGAAGAATGCTTTGCTTGGATGTTTTTATTAGACTTTTATTTCATTTGGGACTGTTTTTTAACCCTTTTTAATGGGTGTTATTAGGCATGTTGGAGCTTTACTTGTTATGTTATGTTATGCACTATATTTTCATTTAGTTTGAGCTATTTAGAAATGTTGAACATTTTATTATATTATGTTGAAATCAAGTTGAAAAGTGATTTAACATACTTTTGAACCATTTTCTAAATTTGTTGCATATAAATAAAATATTGTTAGATGAATTTAGATGGAAAGTTTTTATAACAAAATAAAAAATATTTAAAAAAGCAGCCCTGTCAAAATCGGTTCGGTTTAACCGAACTGGCCCTGTCACTTTTAGCCCTGTCAAAAACCGATGGTTAAACCGAACCGGCCCTGTTAAGAACCGACCCTGTTCGGTTCGGTTAACCGATACAGCGGTTCGGTTTCGGTTCAAAAAATTCAAAAACCGATAAAGTCGGTTCGGTTCAAAAAATAGGCTCAAAACCGAACCGACCGACCCGTGCACAGCCCTACTTGCAACCAGTGTGAAGTACCCATTGTTGGATGATTTTAATATTAATGGGTATTAATGGTTAGAGAAAATGAAAGGTTAAAATCATTAATTAGTTGGAATAAGAAAAGACAAAGGGAAGTGGGAAAATCAAAGTCCCACATTGAAAAAGTGGGAAAAAGTTAGTGGGTTAATAAATGCTCTTGTGTCATAAGAGATTACTTGTGTGCATTGAAGTGTATGCTACTAGTATACACCTTAGGTCCAATGATGATTCTTTGCACCACCCGCACGCGTGTGCAAGAGTGCGATTGGGCGCTTTAGAGGCGCACTTCGCGCGAGGAGCAGTAGGAGCCTTTGATTTTTGACAACGTCAAAAGATCAAACGGTCCAGATTAAATCCATAATAAATGACACATAATTATGGCGCGAGTGGATCTGAACCGTCGGATTTTGGCGCCACTTCGTTAAGTGTTAATCCGTACAGTCGCACCTTTTTAGTTCAAATCTGAAACGTTCAAAATATAGTTATATATCCAAGGGCCGTGATTAAATGACCTTTGGATGTGGTGTCTGTTCATGAACAGACACCACAAGAGGCTGTATATAGAAGGCAAAATCATGTCATAAAATATTCCGAAAATTCTCTTTCTCTATTATTTCTTCTATAGAAGGCAAAATCGTGTCATAAAAAATTCCGAAAATTCTCTTTCTCTATTATTTCTTCTTACCAATTTCATAGAGTGTTCTGTGTTATTCTTCAAGTTTGCTACTTGAATAAATCCGTGGATTTGTTGTATCTTGGAGGTAATTTGCCTAGACCCATTAGCAAACTCTGTACGAGTGGGGGCAAATAACACCTTAAGGACGGTAGTTTATTACGCCTCAAATCCAATCATCTGTTCATATTTTTTGCATAATTAAAATTCCTTAACACCCATTAAATGTAATTAACACCATTATACATAATTTTCCATAGTTAAATCATTAACATATATAAATATCTAACATCCTAATTATCATTAGGTTCATTTGCCTTAATATAAGAATGGTGAGGTTTAAAATTTTAAACCTTGATCTCCTTCTTTTGTGGATCAAAATTCCTTCTTGAATTGCTTCCAATTTCTTATTGAATTACCTAAAATAAAAATGTCATCATCAAAGAGGCTATAGAGGTTTATGTGAAGAGAACATAGGGTTTTATAAGTGTATAGGGTTAATATAGGGCTTCACGGCGTCAAAAAGGGTTAAAATGGGATAACCATACATCTAAATTTCCATTAGGTTTGTAGTAACAAACAAAATATCATATACAGTGGGGTATACCTACATAATTGAGATACAATGGACCTTTAGAAAATTTCGATTCCTTTATATCGACCAAAATACTTGATATAATGGGGTCGTGCAAATTAGAAAACATATAGCGACTATGTAGCGACCTCCCTAGGATTTCTCCATTTTTGTCACTTAACTATGCACTAATCCAACTTTAGACCCCTAATTTCATTCTCAAGTCTTTACTAACATATCTAAATATTTCAAGGGTTAAAATATTAACCTAGACTTATTTCCACGTGTCATAACACTCCCACAATCCAACTCAACTTAAAGATTATCAAGAGAAATCTTATTTAAATAAATCCTTTAAAAACATGGGTATTGCCACTCGAACCACCATAACTATATATGATCGTTTAAATTTTAATTCGATATTGATTAATGGAAAAAATCATTTAAAAATCAATTTTCATAGTAAATTTACCATTAGGATCCAAGTTAAACCGTTGATTATACGTGGTCAAGCTTCAACATCCCTAATCGACAGGTGACGTTTAGCCCGTCATAAAAATGAACTAATATAACGTCGCCTCATTTATATTAGTTTATACTTCCTTATGTCAATAAGTGAAGAGAGTTAACCTAGTCACACATCAATGTTGTTTGTTGTGAAGATCATATAGCCAAATGCATAAAAGAATAATATCTCTAGGCATCATATATAATCCTTCGTGGCCTCATCCACCATAACTTATAACTGAAGGAAGTTTGCATGTGTAATATCCCTTGACGAGAGGTTAGTGATATATTTTTGGGTGTACTCATAGCTCCCGTGGTTCCTATTGAAGGGATTAAAGCCCCCGACCAACCATCAACACGGCTAGAATTGTGAAATCAAGAGTAAGGAATTATATATCCCAACAAGGGAAGCAAAATGTGTGGATCGTATCCTACCACCTTTCTGGAAATACAGGTGTCCATTTGAGTACAGGGCATAGTAATGATGAACTCGAAAATGATGCCAATGATCACCCTTTTAACCCACTCCTAGGCCTTCTCTTTTGTGACCACACTAAACCACCAAGAATGGGCGACCCGCGTGACAGACCTCATACCAAAGTCAGGAATGTGTTACATAATTAGCGGTAACAATGTCTTCGGTGATTGGGTAATGGGGGGTAATGCAATTTGTCATCCCTTGAGATAAATCTAAAGTTATAATTAACACGATAGCCGCACGTGATGATGATGCCTTGTGAAAATGGGCTTTTCTTCTGCAAATAAATTTTCGGTGTTGGTCCATTTGTATTGAATGCTTGATTGTTGCCGCAAATATGCCTAAAACCGTAAAACTGTGACATTCTTTATGTCGCACCTCCCACTAACGAACAAATATTCACTTAACTAAGTCAAAATTGGTTTGAAAATCCTTCATACCGATTTAATTTTACAATAATTTACAGTTTTTTTAGAGTTAATTACGTTGCTGGTCCTTGATCTTTGCACCTTTTAATGTTTTGGCTCACAAACTTTTTCTGTAAAGTTTAAACCCCTAAACTATATTAAATTTGCATCAATGGCCCTTTTGTTAAATATTTCCTTAAATCTTACACAATTAATTCAATGAGTTGCACCTTTAAGTTTAGAAATAACCTTTTCCTTTAAATTTAAAGTTTAGCCTATATGGAAAGAGTTAGCCGTATATTATTTAAAAAATAGAGAATTAAGGTTCGGGTCATGTTCCTTCCTATATTTGAATTTTTAGGACAGTAGTTTTCAGGTTTATAAATTTAGTCCCTGTAGTACAATAACATTTATTTGTAAGATATATTTATATTTATACCCTTAGTCATACTCATTTAAAATTCATTCTAAAAATAAACGCATAACCCTACCTCCATCCCCCCAATGATCGGAATCCGCGTCGGAACGCAGAAATCCTCGGCGGATTATTTATCTCTCCCTGTTTCACTCTCCCTTCGTCTATTTCTTTCTTTCTTTTTTTGTCCGCGCCAGTGGCACCATTGTCAGCGCCGGAAAAGAAGGTTTTTCGCCGAAAAAAATATAGTTTTCCGAGGAAAAAAAATTGAGTTTTAGTGAAATAGTAAACTTATCGGTTTCAATTTTTTGTCAAAAAATATCAAATATTGGTGTTGTTAGATAGATTTCGACGAGTAGATTTCAAATATATAAATTTTGTGAATTTTGGATTCGTAGATTTGAAGTTATAGAGTTTTAAAAATATAATGGTTTTTTTTTATGAGTTGTCAAAAGGTATATTGGTCCTTTTTCATGGTGTTAGTACACGTGCTAAGTGTATAAAATTATGTGGAGTGTCATATTTTATACACTTTGAGTTAGGTTGAACATTTCTCTAAAAACCCACTTAAAAAATGATCCAACTATATGGAACGAGTTAGTCATATAATTGAAAAAATGATCCAACTATAGGAACGAGTTAGCCGTATATTATTTAAAAAATGATCTAACTAATAACTATATGGAGTGAGTTGATTAGTCTACAGTATCACGTGTATTCCATCCCAATTAGACACAATATTTGATCAAGTAGTTTTCTTCCTTTTTTTTCTTTTTTAGAGCAGTATTATTTATTCCTTACAAATATAAGGAGTAAGCACTTCATTAATTGCTTAAATAAAAAAAAATTGATCATTTTGAGTGTATAAAAAAATATTTGTATCCGGCCCCCTTTTTAAATGGCTGCTGCTGGTAAACCAATATGTTTCATCTGTTTAAAGCAGTCTTACTCACCTGGTCTCTTCTTTTCACATTGATAAGCATTTTATTTGTTCCGAGACAAAAAATGAAAAGAAGAATGTAATCAAAGTAATCAAACATTGGAAATGGGGAAAGACATGGGGATTGAGAGATGGGATCTATTTAATTATCTCTTTACACAATCGTTTAATGACTTTATAATCACTTTCTTTAGTATTCACGTAAATACCAAACATTCCTAACGTTAAAAACAAAGTCTAGTCACCACACATTGTTTTTTCATGTTTCATTATCCTATTGCACACTTTAATGTCTCTCTTCTCTATAACATTTTGAAATGGGTTCTCATGTTCTTAATTATGTAAGTAATTTCATTTTAGTCTTTAAGTTAAAATTTTAACTAATTAAACCTCTAAATATTTAGTTGCAACAAATTTCGTCCTTTCGCTAAAAAAATGTTAAACTTAACGGCAAATATAGTTTAGGGCCACAGGGGTCAAAATACTTATATATTCTAATATATTTTTAAATGAGTATATTCATGCATTATATGTTTATATGTTATATATATAAGTTAAAACTATACGCTAAAACTATATGCGTTGAAACACAACATGAAATTATATTTTTTACCTAACACAAATCAATTAAAACGCGACACGATGCGATGAAAAATCATTTACTTTTTAACTACCAGAAGCACTACTCAAAAAAAATGTGACACAACGTGAAATTGTATTGATTTACCTAATACTAACACGACGTGATACAACACAATCTTGTTTTTTTACCTAACATGAAAACAGTTCAAACAAAACGCAACACGATACGAAATAGTGTTTTTTACCTAACATTAATATGATCCAACTATTTTTTTACCAAACACGAACTAGGGGCGGTTACGATACGATTTTACCGTACCATACCATTTTGATTCGAAACTTCATGGTTTTGGTTCACTACTTTTCATTACCGTAAACCAAATTTATCAAAAATTTGGTTGTTGGTTTTGGTTTACACATTTAAAAAATCGATTTACCAAAACTATCTTACCAAAATTAAATAGCGAAACTACCATTCAAAATACAGATTTATATGTCAAAAATATAAATTTATATTATATTTTTTAATTTATATCATTAGTTGAACTCATTTATAATAAAATTTAGTATCAAAATTGGGTGGTACTTTTATTTTTAGAAAATATATAAGATTCAAGTAAAGAATACATGCTTATTCAATTATTTTGTATTCAAGACAAACTCTTTTCAATTTTTATTTGAGGAATCTAGGTCTACACCTAGGTTATTCGATATATTAAATGTAGGACATATAACATATGTTTAGTTTATATATATTGCATTTGAGAATTTGAAAAATAATTGATAAGAAATAAAAATTGAGCAAAAAACTAAGAAAATGAAAACTAAAAATACCAAAAAAATCGAATTTACCGAAAGTAAAATTTACCGAAAATACCAAAAAATTCGAAATACCAAACGGTTTGATATTGGTAAGAGTTTTTTAAAACCCCGAAAATCAAAACTACCGAAACCAAATGTACCAAAAAATATTGGTATGGTATTGTTGCATGCCAAAAACTGATCAAACCAACCAATAAGCACCCTTAACACGAACCAAGTAAAATACGACACAACATGGACTTTTTTTCCTTAACATGAACCAATTATAACGCGACATGACATGAAATCATATTTTTTACTTAATCTGAATATGACCCAAATAAAACATGATCCAACACGAATTCTCCTTTTTTTTTAATAAAAACACGGCTGAAATAAAGCACGGCATGAGATCTTTTTCTAACCTATCACAAATACAACCAATTTAAATCGTAAAACGCATAAAATTATATTTTTTTTACCTAACATGAACACAATTTAGTTAAACACGACACAGCACGAAATTTATTTACTTTAGTCGAACACGACCAACTAAAACATGAAACAACACAAATTGTTTTTTCCTAACCTGAACACGACTCAACTAAAAACATGACACAACAAGAAATCATTTTTTCACCTAACACTAAATATTCAATTACAAATAATTCATTTCTTCTGTTTAAAAAATGTTAAAGTTAATGACAAATGTAGTTTTGGACCATACGAGTCAAAATACTAATATGTTTTAATATATTTTTATATTAATATATTTGTACATTATATGTTTATATGTTATATATTTGTTAAAAATATACGCTAAAAATATATGTGTTAAAACATGACACGGCATGAAATAAATTTTTTCCATCACACGAACCAATTAAAACATGACACAATGCGACGAGAAATATTTTCCTTTTTAACTAATATGAGCACGACCCAAATAAAATGTGACACGGCATGAAATTATATGGTTTTATCTAACACAAACTGCTAAACATGATTTAATTATCCAAACATTAATCGATTAATAAATTAATCATGCAATTATTTTTTATATTATATGATGTTGAATCATCATGAAAAAATCATTTTTAGCCTATATAAGAGATCAAGAATATATTCCTTGATCCATACTAATAAAAAAAATTAGATTGATTAAGAAGTTGAATAAGTCTCTAATCTTAGTGCCTTGAAATTGTTCCTTGTTATTTTCTTCAACACAATCAAACCACTCTATAAGAATTTTCGATTTCTCTCCCTTAGCTTATAGTTTCGCTATGTTGTTTTTCAGTGTGATTTAATTACGGAATTCAGCCACTTATTTATAGATATGGAGAGGAGTCAAGTCTCCAACAATCACTTAATCTGTCCAACACAGTAAATACCAAAAAGTTACAAGCTCGTATTTAATCATAGGTGACCATCCATTATCGTATTCAATAATAGGTGACCTTTCATTGCGAAATTAATTCTATGTTTGGCATTAGGAGTACCCTTTTTAATGAACCAAATATGACACTTGGTCCATAAATATCACAAGGCGCGCAATAAGTTCTAAGTCGCCCTTAAATGGTTCTTCATAAACACCTTAATCAAATAACATCAATGTGATTCACAATGGTTCCATACTAATTATTGAGCATGGTTCTATCCATGTACTATAAGATTAACAATTTGTTCAACAAGATAAATAATAAGAGTTATTATTTTGATCCAATAATTGTCCTATAAAAGACTATTTATATCACATTCGTTCACATGCATGTAAGCTTGTATTGTAAGACGGATTTTTAAAAATATACAGAATACACTTTCATTGATATCAAATATATTGTCAAATAAATAAGCATGATCCATCCACAACACTTATACTTTATTGGCTACAATCAAGAGTCATATCTTAAATATTCTTTGTAATATCTCAAATAATATTAATTAAAGTGGTCAAGCTTAACTAATAAATACTCAGAAGTGAAACAAATTAAAATATTATACTCATCATGTCCCTAAAATATAAGACAGCTTAAAAAATTTCTCAACAAGACTAATAGATGATAAACAACACTGAATAACCATGAATACATATTTTTTTCATTTATTGAAATACTGCAACTACATTCGGTTTAATCTCCAAATAATACAAAGTAGCTAAACCATAAAAGTGTTCTTCAGATACAGTGAATGGAAAGGAAAATTTAAAATCTACATAGGAATGCCCAAAGTCACAAATGTACTACCGTATTCCCAATACTACTCATGTTTCTAAAATTCATTATGCTCCACAATTGCAATTCAACTCTAACTCAAAAATTGAAATACTAGTCGACGAAGAAAGGGTCAAGACCCCATAAGTGTACCAACTACGTGACCAGATGAACTAATTACCACATTAGAGTCTTTTAATTAAATAAATAGTTTATAGCTACAAGGCATAAAAGAGAGAGGACTGACAGTAAATGAATCCTCACTGTCCATTTTTTCATAATTATGACGTTCCTTACAGTTCATTAGTTAACCATTATAATTTTTATTAAAAAAATCAAAATTTTCGTTAAAGTCCGTGAACGTATCTAGCCTCCCACTTTCCCTCGAGAAAACTAGTCCCATGTCATGCATAATAAAGTCTAACCTCCACTATAAACACCCCAAACATCATCATAAATTATCGTAATTGTGTGTGCCCCCAGTCCCTATTGGGATCATCAATCCCACGATACAAAAATTCAACCTCCATTATAGACAACCTAAGACCGTGATCATGTCTAGTCCCCCACACCCCTCGTGGTAACTAGTCCTGCAACACACAACCCATCATAACAAAATCCAACCTCCACCGTAGACAACCCATCACATCATCACAAAAAAGTTCAACCTCCATCATAGACACCTCAAGACCGTGATCGTGTCTAGTTCCCCACTTTCCATCTAAGTAACGAGCCCCGTGACACATAAACCATCATGTATAAGTAAACGAAATATACAAGTGTAATAGAATGTTCCCTCTTATCAAACAACTATGAGATAGTATATTACTACTCACTAATATCCATTCCCACTTCATTTATTTAGGAATTATCATCGGTATCGTGTTCACCACACTACACCAAATCTGCACTATTGTCAAGGTCATTGACCCTGACAAATCACCCTTGTCAAGGTCAATGACCGTGACATTTCGAGGCGAGATAACTTTTTTTGTCACGGTCGTGTCGCGGTCAACGACCGTGATACGTTTGTCACGGTTTATAACCGTGACAATGTCGTGACCCTTTTTTAAAAAATTGTCACGGTCAATGACCGTGACAATTCTGGGCAGAATTTAAAAAAAATCTGTTGGGCAGTATGGCCACTGCCACTGCCCAGCAGTATATTTGTACCTGTTATGGCAACGTCGTACCTGTTCCAAACATCATATATCCAAACAAACTAAAGATAATGCAAATATATATTCATGACGATATAATCCAAATATTCAAAATAGAAATAATATACATGACGATATAATCCAAATATAATTAAAATGGACAAACTTAAAAATAATGTTACTACATGTCTTGGGTAAATGTGAGGAGGTGAGTAGGCCACACGACATACGAATTGACGCACCCACTAATATACGTCGTGCTGCATTGTTCGCGCAATCACAATAGGGAGTTCTCCTTCCCGGGTATGACATGCGTGACGAGCACCCTGGACTCCATCTGTTGAAGCGCACGTCCATGAACTATTTCACCCTCGACGATATTCGGGTCCCTCAACCCCCGCCCTATCCGCTGGCCATAAAATATGTCCAATATGAACACGCTCGGTTCTCCAACCAAGTGTCGACAATGGTCTGTTGAAGGGAGCCAAATAAGGAAGTGGATCATCAAAGTACGAACGTGTCGGTGATGAAGCAGCGAGGTCCACATACTCGTCATCCTGCGCCTCGTCCTCCCGCACCTCCTCCTCCACCGCCTTCTCCTTCCCTTTCCCTTTCCCTTTACGGCCTCCGCCCAACGTACGCTTCATGAATGCGTACATATCTTGGACCGTCGCCTTCAAACGGGACAGCTTCGCATCGTGTGAATCCACCGTTCGAACCAACCCGGTGTCGCTCGTCTCCAATCCGATGATCCTAGATTTGGCCACCCGCGAGCTCACTCCCCTTGTCCTCAACTTGCGATCAGAGCCAAGCATTTGGCTGAGTGCGTCTGTGGACAAAGATGCCTTGTCGGCATCAGACTGCGACTCATGCACTTCCTTAAGCTTTGCCTGAAACGACAAAAAGCACATGATTAGTAAAATAAGTAAACTAAAAAATTATAACGTAATTAATAAAAATTAAACTGTCGGATTACTTACAATCGTGGTCGCGACGCTCGGGGACACCTCCTTGTCCTTCCCCTTCTTCGTCCGAAGAGCCACATAAGTATCGAGCCTATGTGGCTTACCCCCTGGCCCGCTCCTTACCCCTTAAAATAAAATAAAGAAAAGTAAAATTAGTATCGGCCCCGCAAAGTAAAATAATGAAGAATAATATATTTCTGTAGTTATAGAAAAATTAAATCTTACCTGCATCCTATGCTCCACCTCAGCGTAAGAGGTCCGGCCGGAGTAGTGCACGTCCGTCTTTTTTGCCCGATTTTCCCTCCCCGATTGGCGAGATGCCAATTGTCGATCCTCGATCTCATTGTCAATGAACTTCTGCCATTGTGCCAATGAGATCGGCTCCTTGGGCGGGACGGATTCACGCCATTGGATAATCGACTCTCTTGTTTTCCCAAAGTACCGTGCCCGCATATTTTTTTTCCACGACTTGAGTTGCTCCCCAATCTGCTCCAAGACGGGATCGCATAGCTTTGGATCCAAGTTGAATTGTTCGTGTCCAACAAATACAATGTTAGTTGCGAATAAATATAAATATAAATATAAATATAAATATGAAATTGAAATTGAAATTGAAATTGAAATATTCATATAAATATATTACCTGTAGTGCCGCCCAAACAGCTAACTTGAGCTCATATGGCACCTCCTTCCAACTCATAAACCCCGGGTCGATGACCGTCTTTAGCAGCTCGGGGGATCTCGCTAATAGCTCCGACTTGTTCTCGACGGTAATCCCAAATTTTCCATATTTGGGGAGCCTAGGGGCGGAGGAGCCCTCGTCGCCTCCGCTACCACCGAGCCCAGACAACATCATCATAAACAACATCATCATCTTCGCCTTAATATCTGAAGGAGACATTTTTGCTGTAAAAAAATGTTATTAGTACAGATAAAAAAAATGTTAATAGTACACATACACACAACCCTACCCCACCCCACCCCCACCGCACACACGCACACGTCATGCCACTTTTAAAACTAACCAACCCAACATTTCATCAATTAAACTAACAATTAAAGTATACAATTATTAATTTACTAATTTACAATGAGGGACAATCCTACTTTCATATGAAATTGGCACTAATTATTAATTTACTTTCATCTAAAACTATACAATTAAAATTACAATTAAAGCTATACAATTTCTTAATTAAAGATATACAATTGTTAAATTGAGAATTAAATCCAATTGAATTATAATTGGAGCATAAATTTCATTATCATAATATAACAAATCCAACCAAGTACAGAGATTCTACAAATTAAAGTGAGAATTAAATTTAATACTTTCTAACAACATGCATGTGTATGGATTCTAATGATATTACCAGTTGTATGGATTCTAACGAAAGTAACTAATGATATTCCTAAAAACATACAATTGGCAACATTTTGCGAATTAACTAAACTTTATATAATATTATCAAATTCTGTTAAAAAATTATCTAGGGCTTTACCTAATTGAATTAATTTCATGAATAAAATTATTATCAATTTAAATATTTATATAATTAAATTTAACTTATGAATTCTAGAACTTTTCTAACATTTACACAATTTTAACTATCACTAACATTTACACCATTCTAACTATCACTAACATTTACACATATATATACACACATACGCATATACATATACACACATATATATACACACATACACATACACATACATATAGAAATGAAAGAGAAAGAGAGGAAAAAAAATATACCTTAGAGAGAGAGAGAGCAGAAATCGCGGATGAGAGAGAGAGAGAGAGAGAGAAGGAAAACCAAAAGAGGTGGGAAAAAAAGAAGCCTACTTTTTTTGCTGTAAAAGTTGTCACGGTCGTGTCAAGGTCATTGACCGTGACACAAATCTCGCATTTTGCATCACGGTCATTGACCTTGACACGACCGTGACACAGAATTGTCACGGTCATTGACCGTAACACTGCCGTGACAAGTAAATTTGTCACGGCCTTGTCACGGTCAAAGATCGTGACAATTATGTGTCACGGTCGTGTCAAGGTCAATGACCGTGACACAAAACGCGAGATTTGTGTCACGGTCAATGACCTTGACAAGGGTGGTCGGCTGAAAGGTGACAATTTGGCCATTTTGGTGTAGTGCCAATTGTAACAAGAGTACGTACTTTAAATTGTACTTTCATGTTAGTCATTTTTATACTACGTTGCCCTTAGGTGTCCTTACCAAATTCCATATATATTTCTATCTAACATCATCATCTACTTTTGAAATTATCCTTTGAGCAATATATCACATAAATGAATAACCACAAGTCCCATAATCAGGACAACTACTTAAACAAGTTTCATTTATCGTACTCACATTTAACATCATATTCACGGATTAATTATATTTCATTTCCAACTTTATCTTCTCAAGAGATTAATAAATTAAACATTTTAAAACATAATTACCCATCATATAAAATCTTATTGCACCACCCTCATTATTTCCAAATCCTAACCAAATTAGACTTTATGTTAGGGTGTCTCATAAATAAAATCCAAACAATGACCCCCCTCCCAATACAATTTTGTCTAGTCTAGTTAGTCATACGGATCTAACTTGTGTCAAAAGTCACATTCCCCCGTGGCATTACTCATACTATTCATTATACACATAACTATTAAATATGTCATTCTTGTACCACTATCATCTTATCATTTTGTTTTTGAAAAATAATTACATATCACTTCCTATAACTATGACGCTAACTTCAACGAATCATCGTGCATCTAATCTTCTTCATACATTAAGTAAATCTTTTAATGAAATGTCTCATCATACTATTCTATTCATTTCCATTATCGTTCTTTATAGTTATTCTAGTGTAACCTAGATATTATGCTAATCTTATTCTTATGCCGTAACCAACGTTTGTACAACTTAAGCATATTATGACAACTTCCCCAAATTTTTAGATACATTCAATATTTTAAAGATTCCTATGATATTATATTCATTTATCACTTGAACTCATCCTATTAACTTGAATATCATTATTTGTTACATACTTCTGAACTATTACGTCTCTACCACTTACGTCATTATTTAGAAACTTTTTTATTTATATGAACTCTTGACTTATTAAGTGTGGGATTTGTGTATCAAAATCCTAAAACTTATTCTAACTACTTTTGATCGTCTTCAAGTCCCAAATAATTAAATATACTTATTCATTTTATGTGAGTCATTACAAAATCCATGAATTATATATTCTATTGAGACTTTAAGAAGAATTTCACTTTTATTTTATATTAGATCCCCTTTAACCCTAAACCGACCATATTTTAATTTCCTAAGCCTATTTTAGAATTTACTCATCACCCACATACTACATTAATGTACATTTTATTCATTTTATAACATATGCGCATATCCTCATCAATGTAGTAACACATTACACCAATAATATCCACCTACTTAAATCTACGGCAATCCTATGACCCGAATAATACTAAACGCATCTAAATCATTCCCTAAAAATCCATAACATCTTAACCATCATACCTTTATTTTATCCTAATGTATCTTCATCACATCATTTTAACAACACTAAGTTTGTATTCAACAATACCTTTCATTATCAATTTCCAATCAAGTTTCATAAATTCTAACATTTCTTACAAATTTCGAAAAAAAAAACTTCCTCTAAACATAATCTAATCCCAATCAATACTAACGTTCAAGTTACGTTTACATCATATCAAAGATAATTTCATATTTATTTCATTTTCAAGAACGTCCCCTAAATTTTTAACACTTCCATCAAAATTCCAAATTATCAATCCGAATTCCAAACTCTAAGTCCAACTTTATCAAATTTCATTCACCAGTATGAATATGACTAAACTCCAAATATTACCATCATGATTCTGAATCAACAATTCCAATTCCTAATCATAAGGCAAACTTTATCAATTTCATTCAATAATAAAAATACAAATAATTAGGTGATTCTTCCCTAAATTAAGTTTATATTCCTTTTTAAACTCAATTCGTATATAGTTTAAAAAATGTACCCCACCTTTGGAAAAAGGGGCATGAAATATTTATTATCAAGAATTAATCAATAAAGAGAGAAAAACACACTATGGATATGGTACATTGCCGAACCACGTACAAATTATCTTACTGTGTGATTGTGAACTTTTATTTTTTGCTCATCTTAATTGTGTTAAATTCATAACAGTAGAATTTTTCACCTATAGTAACTTTGGGGTTTCTATTGCTAGTTAATTGAGAGGGTAATTGGATTCTAATGTATTGAGTGATTACCTTAGTGAGGTGGTGGCCCCGAGGCAGGACTAGGAAGCAGCTCATTGGCATGTGCAATGTCTCCTCCCATTGGTGATAACAGACCTCGTATCCCCCAGTACCGAAGTGGGGTTTCACATCCGGTGGGTCCTTTTTTATGGATTTTACTTTGATCCAGATGCAGGCTTGGAACAGTTTGGCATTGGTTAAGATGTATGGGGAAATGCCTATGTTTTTTAAATGCGTAAGTGAGAGCTTTACTGGATTCACCTATTTGTGGAGGTATGTGTTTAGTATTTTTGTTATATTCTTTTTTAGTAGATTTCCTCCTGCTCTTTCTGAATAACGGTGATGTTTTTTACTTTTTCCCTTCTTCCAATTATGGTTCTATGTTTTCTTTTTCCCTTTCGATTTTTTTGATGATTTAGATGATCAAGTCCATATAGTTATGTCAAATGGGGTTCTGGCTCAATGGGGGTTGAAAGTCTCCAATCGAATAGTTAAGGGCCCAAGCGGTGGTTGAGGCATGTGGGATTTTATTGGGTTTTCTCTCCCTACCATTCCTAATCGTGTTACGAGTTCACCATAGCGGTCTCTAAGTAGAGTTAGAGATTTGGTGAAGTTTTCTAAGATATGACTATAGGAAGAACATTTCTAATCAATCGAGGTTGAAGGGTTGAGATAGTGTAACACCATCGAGGTCTTCCAAGGTGGCGACCTCTTCGGTGTTAATATTGGTCATATGGTAGGGTCCTCTAAGAATGCTTGTAGAGTGGTCCGATTTTATAGTTACGAATAACAATCATAAATTAGGTTACAAACAAACCAAATTGAACTTAATCTGATTTTATCTTGATTAATTGAATGAAACTAAACATGAAAGTTATTGAATTTAAATTGAACACAATAAACAAGAACCATGATATAAGGGGAAAATCCTTTCAAAAAAATCCATTTTCAGCACTGTTACAACTAAGAAATTACAGAATGACACAGACTGACTTACAGACTTAGGCTCCACTAAGTATCGCAGTCACGTCTCCTTTATTGTTGATAACAGAAGACAGTGCAGATCCAGTAACGCTCCATAGCAAGCTCCACTTGCTGAGGTGTCCACCGATAAGCCTCGAAAAACTCCTTTCCTATCTTCGAGAGATAGTGAGGCTTCGTTGAAATCTCTTTAAGTGAGAAACTTGTGTCAGTGGGTAGGGAAAAGATCGAGTTGGTCAATAAAATGGCTAGTTTTACGAGATATCTTCAAGCACCATTAGAGACTCGTGAGAAACCTAAATCCATATTTCCTAACTTCAGAAAGATCTCGAACGTGCCAGGGATGATAAATTCACCTTAGAGGACACATCCAAGAAAGTTAGAAAGATATTACTAGGTTCTGCTTAGGTTTTAAAGAGAGGTGTGGCATAAGTTACGAGGGTGCACCCACTTCCAATACCGCACCCGAACCGATAGACAAGTCTATATTAGATCCTAACGGGCCTCCACCTAACCCACCGAGAAATTATTGTAGGCTTTTTAACCAAGGTCGACCTAAAAAAATCTATGCCGGTACCCATTATAAATGAAGAGATCAACTTTGGGAATTTTTTTACAATCTAGAAAGAGTCTCTCACATACGTGATCCCACACACCTCCATAGCAACCTTGCTAATCTTAGAGATCAAGTTAATTTCTAATTCAATACATCTATATGTTTAAGGGAAGAATTTCAAAGGATGTAAATGCCTTTTGAGAACACTTTCAACATAATGACTAGTGCCAACAATGATAAGTATAAATAAGAGGTTAGTAGATATGATTTTCCTCACACTGATCCTTTGCACTCACAAATTGTGTCAAACCTCCTTTAGGTAATGAGGGCACGGGTGAGTATCTATTTTTTGCGTCATAAACTAGGGGTGCTTCATGTCATAACTTTGCTAGTCGTGGGTCTTTTTCTTCAAGTTTTGAATTTTTCTATATTGTGAGATGTTTTAGATATCCTTGATTAGATTAGTATATTTTTTCTTTTAGAAAAAACTTCATAAAAATTCAAAACTATATATTTTGATAAAAAAAAAGCTTCTAAAATTCAAAAAGATTTTGGTACTTTTTTACACCATATATGGATGAGCATTTAAGATGTTCGAATCAAAATTTCATTCCATCCATTCATGTGACATAATCATGGTGTTATTAGACTTTGCTTCATTTTTGTTGTTCTTAATAATGCATGTTTAGCATTATATTGTTCATTGTTGATTACTACCTTCATGCTAGGCTCATTATATCACCATGATTGCACACATGCATGAACTTTTGAACATTTTACTTGCTTGTCTTATGTTGAATAGGATGTTGCAATCTCAAAAATGCTTAATAGCGAACCAAGCGTACTAGGAACTAATTGTTCATGTAAAAATCATTGCCCGTATTTTTTATCGAAAAATTGATTGATTTATATTTAAGTAATGAAAAGGGGCTACGAAAGAAGAAACTTCTTTATGTCAAAAGACACCATTGGTAAGAGCCTAAAAGATGAATTCGACACATAAAAACAGAAGTGACAAGGCTCATTTCTTTTCATTGATGCTTCATTCAAATTGAAGAATATAATTTCTTCAAAAATTTGAGAGTTTATGCCTAAAATATAAGATTTTGAGGGTGTTATAAGTTGAAAATCAATGGGTTTGCACAATAAATATCCATCACAAATATTAAATAGTTTGGTGTTATTAATTTGAGATGCATTGAAATTTGAGACATTTTATATGAATTGAGTTAATTTCAATTTGATCAACATTTTTTTTTACACAAAGGGCTGAATTAAGTTATTTCTTTACAGTTGTCTCTTTGAATCCGTGCACCATTACTACTTATGTATATGTTGATTTTTCGTGCATTAATTTCATACTCATTCATTCCATATCCATGACTCGAATGTTTTTGTGCTACTCCATGATGTAATTATTTGTATTTATATGTATATTTTTAATTTCAAAAATTTCATAAATAACTTATTGGTTCGTTGAAGTTTCATCGCTTATGCTTAATTATATATTCTTCGTGATGATATTTCAAAAAAAATCCTCTTGAATCTAACTTTTTTGGCTTATCTTCAATCGTTTTGTCTATTACGGACAAAAAGGGGGAGAACATATTAAGACGGAGTTGTTATTTTTTAAAATCCATATGTGACAGTATTTACATTGGTTGGTGTGTGTCGGTTTCTTTTCCGCATTGATGATCTTATGGGCTACACGTTGAAGATTTTTAGTTGAGATGATGTTGCAAGTGACTTTTCTTCTTCGAGTTTGGGAGGGATATTAGTTGAACATATCATAAGGGTTATTTTTTTCAATTTTGTGTTTTGTACCGAAATAGCTAAAGGGGGAGATTTGTAAGATAAAATTTTATAATTGCTCATTATTAATTTTTAGTTTCGCATATCCCGTTACGCCTGTACATCATCACATACAATCTCAAGAGCTTCAAATCAAAGACAAATTAGTGACCGAATATGATAATTAAAGATCGAAGAGTTAAGATCATCACTACAATCATCGGAGAAGAAATGTGAGGTTGATATTTTATAATTATTATGTTCAGGGGTATCTTAAAAGTGTTTGAAGATATAAAATATCTTTTGAAATTTTTTTAATCAAAAAATCATTTTTAAGGCAGCTTGATAACTTGACTTTTCTACATCCCCGGCAACGGCGCCATTTGATAACATGACTTTTGCGTGTGGTCGTTGTTTGAAGTCAAGTTAATCAAAATCCTCAAATACCTACAAAAATATATAAACTCAAGTGTAGAGGTAAGTAAGGGTATCAATCCACTTCCTAGGGAGTAAGCTAGAGACAAATTCAATTATAATTCACTTTTTATTTTCTTTTTGTGCTTTTTTACTTTTCAACTTTTTTTTTAGCTTTTTCAAATATTAAAACAATTGGGCGAGGTGAGGTCTAAACTAAATTAAAGATCTAAACAACTAACTAGAAATTGACTAAAATGAATAATAAAGTCTAAACTAAAATAAAAGATAAAGTGAGGTAAATAATTGTGAGAACAATCAAGGAGTGGGATTACACCACAAATTTTAATTATTCTAATTAATTAATTTAATTATTTGAATTCTCCAAAATTAATATTAAAATTACAAACCAACTCTCGTTGCAAGTGTAATTAGAATAGTAATCTTTTATAAAGTTAAAATTAACACCCCACAACTCTAAAAAATTAGATCTACACTCCTTTTAATTAATCACCCGCTAGGATCGATCAATTAGAATTTATGTCAATCTTAGAAATTAAATTTAGAGTTGAAATTCAAATGATAATACCCCACTTAAGAAACCCCTATCTCTAGTTCGAATCTAAAATGGGTATTATCATTAGAATTTTGATTTTCTCTCGAAAATCATTTACCCTCTCTCGAGGTGTAAATCCAAGGGTGAGGGATCAAATTTAACATTCAAATGGAAATTTCAAGTAAGCAAACTAATTAAACTAAAATAATATCAAATAAGGGTTTCACCCCACCCCTTAAAGGGGTTTTAGCCTAACATGATATGAAACATGACAAATTAATATTCAAAGGGATAAAATAATAAAAGAAGGGAAGAGAACAATCAAACCAAATCTCTTTGATTAAGTTGAACTACAATCCTTGAAATTGAAGCATACACCTCTTAATTGATCATCCAAATGATATGAAATTAAAATATCCACTCAATTAATTTTCTAATAATATTTAATCTCACAAATATCTAACAAAAATAAAAAGAATAAAATAAAACTATATACAAAAGGTGTTTTTCCCTACAATTCTCTCTCTAGAATTTTCCTATCTAAGCTCTTCTTTATTTTTTATTTTTTTGAGGTCTTCATCTTCATTATATAGGGCATGGAGCATGGAGGTTATTTTTGGGAATTAGCTTGGGTGAACATGTGAGAAAGGTGAAAGCATATATGCGTGGGTAGGCCTGTCAATGGATCGGATTTTATCCGAATCCGAATCCGAATCCGATCCGTTTAAGCGGATATGGATCATGCCTAAAATCCGATTATCCGATTACCCGATTATCCGTTTATTAAATGGAGCGGATTTGGATTCATATGCTCCGATCCGTTAATAATCTGATCCGATTAATATTTTTAATATACATATATAAATTATATATAATATATTTTTCATTAATATATATTGTATTTAATAATATTTTATATACATATTTTACATATTTATTATAATAGTTCTCTATTTCATTATCTATTTTTATGGAACATTTGCAAAATAAATTTATGAAATAAGAGTTGAAAATAAAAATGTTGCAAATCAAGTTTAAGATAAATGGATAATCGGATAATCGGATCCGATCCGAATCCGTTTAATATTAACGGATATGGATTTGGATTTGCCTGATCCGATCCGATTAATAAACGGATCAGATCCGAATCCGTTTAACATAAACGGATATGGATTTGGATTTGCCTGATCCGGTCCGAATCCGATCCGTTTACAGGCCTATGCATGGGGGTATTTTTTGGATTGGTCACACATGTGTTTTAAATGGTGGTGTGAGGTGAGAATAAATTCGCATTTGGTTTGAGGGGTATTTTGGGAGTTTGGTTAGAAGAGGTTAGTTAGAGGGTATAATAGAAAAAATGGTTAAAAGGTTTAATGGGTTTATTGGCACATGGGTTTTTTGTCTTTTGGTTTGCTTTGGGTTGTGATTTTTGACAGCACACGGATTTGTTCATGGGTTGAAATGGTCTTTGGTGGAGCTTGGATGCATAGGGGATGGGTATGGGGTTTTGGGTAAATGGGTTGGAAAGGTGGACGCCGGCGGGTAGAAGGGCTGGCCGACTGTGGGTGCCGCCGTGTGTCTGCGAAGAGAGGGAGAGAGGTCGTGGTAGTGGATGCGGTCATAGGTCGGTCGGTTTGGACCAGGAGGTCGAGACGCCGGAGGTATACCGGAGCAGCGGTTGGGTTATGGTGTGGTGGTCGAGACGGGTGCTGCCAGATTAGCGCCGGCGAGGGGTGCGAGGTGGCCGGAACTGGCGAGAGAGAGAGACCGGAGATGGGTATCGGCTTCGCCTGGAACAGGGCTTTTGGTTGGTGGGCGACGCCGGCGCTGGTCGCAGCGGGTTGGAGCTCGCTGGGTGGTGGGTGGCTGGAGGTTGGTCTGAAAGGGACGCCGGCGGGTTCTGGGTAAGGGGCGACGGAGGGGCAGGTGGTATGGGGTCGGCTTTGGGTTTAAATGATGGATGAGAGAGAGGTGTGGTAGGTTGTTTTAATGGAGGAGAGAGAGTGTTGTGTGTTGTTAGGAGGAAGAAGATGAGTGGGGGTAGGATAGAGTGTAGGTGGGTATAGGCTTGTAAGGGTGTGGGAGAGGGTGTATGATAGGTTGGTGTGGGTATATGGGATAAGGGAATGTGTGTGTGTGTGAGGTGTTAGATAGGGTGCAGGTGAGTGTTTAATTTGGATTCTTAAAATAGTAAACACACAACTAAAATTAATAACAATAAAAATAAAAATAAAAAATAATAATAATAAAATTTAACTAAAAATAAATAAAAATATTAAAACTAAAAAATAAAATTCTAAGCTATATAAAAACTAAAATAAAATAAAAGAAATAAAAAATGAAAAATCTAATAAAAACTAAAGTCCTAAAAAATATAAAATCTAATAAGTTAAAAATAAACAACTAAAACTAATCCTAATAAAATAAGACTAAACTAAAAGCTAAAAACTAATAGAATAAAATCAAAATACTAAATAAAAAGAAATATAAAAATAGAAAATAAATTTTAGAAATTCTAAATATATCTAAAATAAATCCTAAAAATAAAAATGACTCAAACTAAAAATCTAAAAATAATAAGAAAAAGGGACAACTTAGACACACACGGGATTTAGGCTAGGATTAGGCTCGGGTAAGGGTTTAGGTTGGTTTAGGGACAAGGGTATTTAGCTCTATTTATGCGCAATTGCTTTGATTTAAACGCTTGAACTCTGCAATGCACAATTGACCTACAAGATAAACATTTAAGCACATAAGACCCATATTACCGAGAATTAGCAACTAAAATACACTATTTAGGGGTATAAATTGTACAGTTTTGGGTGTTTATCACAGCTTATTAGAATGAGGTATGGAGGATCGTTCGAACGAGATTCTTACACTCGTTTGATATGAGTTATTCGAACGAAACTTTAAATGATCCAATCTCCTCATCACTTTGGATTGTTATTCGATGTGGTTCAAATGAATTTACATAGATCGTTCGAATGAGGCCGATTTTATTCGATTGATCCTATGAAAAATTATTTTTTACTTAATTTCAAACGCAATCTTTTCAAGTCTATTTCTTGGAGATTTTTCTCCCGATTTAATAAATACGAACTTGCTCTTCTTTGCAAGTCTTTTTACACAAATTTTATTATCAAACACTTTGGTTTTTCAAATCCAAATCCCTTTGGTGTTTTATGATCACTTTATCAAACTTTAAAGAACACGTCATACGTTTATATCCCAGTAGAGTTGATTCTTCACTGCTAAAGATAGGAAAGGAGTTTCATGAGGCTGGAAGATACTAAGGCAAGTGGAGATTGTTATGGAGTGTTGTTGAATATTCACCACTTTATGTTATTAAAAGGGAGGAGAAATAACTGCGATACTTAGTGGATTCTAAGTCTGAAGTCAGTCAGTCGGTGTCGTCTTGTGATATCTTAGGTGTAACACTACCAAAAAGGGGGGGTTCTCGAAATAGTTTTTCCTTCTATCATGTGTTTTATATTAAATATCTAACATGTTTAGTTTCACTTAATTAATCAAGATAGAATTAGATTAATTTAAAGTTGGCTTATCTGTGACCTAATCTACAATTTCTATCTTTAACTATATAAGTGGACCACTCTACACGCATTTTCATCCTCCCAATTGGCTACAAACTTTTCTATGGGTATCAAAGTGAAAAGGTTTTCTTCGAGAACTAAGTCGTTTTCTTGGGTGTTTCATTTTTTCACATTTCTTTTGAAGGTCTTGGCGGACCATCATTAGTACCATTAGTCGTGGTAGGCGAATCTAAGCCATTTTTTATCGAGTAATGCAAGTTCATCATATATGGCATGGACCCAATCATCTTCGATGACATGGATTTAAAATATGACTCTAAGAGAAGGAACTTATAATTTTATCGGAAAGACTATTTCCAAATTATAAACTAAAGAATATGGGCTGCCCTGATGGAGTTTCGTTGTGTGGTTCGATAGCCCTAGAGGGCTTATGGTAGATTTTCTTTCTAATCACTATAGGTTTCTATAATTTTGCAAATAATTTTTTTCAGTTTTTCTTGATGACCTCGACCGCACCATTGGTCAGTAGTCAGTAGGGGATGACTTGTGTCTAAGGGTCCCATAATCGTGTAACATATTGGAGGTTTTTTTTCTTAAAAAGGTGCCATTGTCAAACACCAGTTCATGCATTATGAAGAATCGACATATTATATTTCATCGTATGAATTTAGCCCCTCTCTTAATGTTGAGTACTTCTTAGGTTTAGGCTTTGACCTACTTAGTGAAGTAGGCTATGGATACCAGGATGAATTCATCTGATGAAGGATTTTGAGGTTACTTTGTCGATGATGTTGATCCTCTAGGAGGAGACAGGCTACGGTGAGGTCATGTAATAGTGATATCGGGGTGGTAGATTCTGCGTAGGAGCATATAAATGGCATTTAAGGCACCCCTGACATAGTTTGCAAAATCCTCCTATATATATATATATATATATGTGTGTGTGTGTGTGTGTGTGTGTGTATCCAATAGCAGGCTTGTTAAAGTATTTTATGGAGAGGGTATAATCGCTCATGTGTGGCTTGCATTCCTCATTGTGAATTTTGTCCACGATCTAAGCGATTTCATTTCTAGTTATGCATCTTAGGTGTATGTCATCGAAGCCTCTGAGCATGATTTGGTCAGTAGTTTACTGATTCAAGGTGATCAAGTTCCAAATGTTATAATACCAAACCATGGGATCGATCATATATTTTCTTCCGAATTGATTGAAAATCGGTACATGGGTTTATCTCAATCTTTTATAGAAAAAACTATTAATGTGCTACCGTAGGGATGTCGATCATTAGAACTATGGTGGAAAGAGCATCTGCAAAGTTTTTCTTTGCCCGGGGAAGGAAGTTGAACTTGAGGTGTTCGAACTTGGAGGAAACTTTATCGAGATAAGTGTGGAAAGTTTGGAGATTTTCTTCCTTAATCTTCCATTTTCCCTGGATTTGACTAATAACTAATATAGAATCTCCATAAACCTCTAATTTAATGCTCACTTCCAAAATGATCTCTAGGCTAGTGATACAAGCTTCATATTCTACCACGTTATTGGTACATTCATAGGCGATCTTGATAGCGGTGGGGAGATGACGTGTGTTAATAGATATGAGGACCATCCATATATCGAAGCCCTTTTTTTAGAAACGTCATCAAAATAGAGTATCCATCTTAGTAAGTAAGTGAGTTTAAAGAGGTTTTCATAGGGTAATTCTACCATACCATTTTCAATATTCTTTGCTAGGAAGTCTAATATGGCTTTGCATTAGCTAACTTTTGGGTGACATATGTGATTCCACTTGGCCATCCGACTGGAGAAGGAAAGTTTATCAAATAGGTACTTAAAGGGATCTATTTTAGGGGTATACTACTATTTAAGTACAACATTTAGTGTATAAGTGTTCGGGTGAGCCAGACTAGGAAGACACAAGCATTTTCTAAGGCTGTGTAATTGAGTACATGGGATATCACCTTTTGGCTGACATAGTAGATAGTGCATTCCTTCCAGGCCATTTCCAGGTATTGACTAATTAAAGCTTCGACTGTAGTGTATGTGATAGTAATCTATTGGAGAAATGATTTCCCTAGCTGAGGTAACGCTATGATGGGCGGATGGGCGAGGTATTCATTAATCTTCTCAAAGGCCTTTTGGCATTAAGCATCCAGAATTTGGGTGAATCCTTATTTATGATCTTGAAAATGGACTCGCACATGTTAGTGAGTTAGTTGATGAAAAGACTAATAAACTGTAACTGCCCTAGAATCCTTATACCACCCATTATATATCAGGAGATGGCATCTCCCGAATGACTTCAACTTTGGTTAGATATACTAGTTATATTACTTTTTTCTGATGATGAAACTGATGACCTTTCCTTTGGTGACCCCGAAGACGCACTTAATGGGTTAAGCCTCATCTTGAATTCGCAAAGATTTTGAAATAACATTTGAAGTGTAGGTATCTATCCTACTCGATCTTTGGATTTAATGATCATGTCATCAACTTAGACCTCCACCTCTTTATGGATAAAATCATGTAAGATGATGAACACCGCCCTCTAGTAAGTAGCTTCGACATTCTTTATCCTAAAAGGTGACAGTGTAGCAGGTTCCCTCACGACATGATGAAGGAAGTCTTCTCTTGGTGGTCTATATGCATTTTAATCTAGAAGTATCTGATAAAATAGTCTAAGGAGGATTTATGTGAAAACCCGATCGTGTATCAATAAGTAGTTTGATGTTATGTAAGGGGAAGTCGTCCTTAGGGGAAGCTTCATTGAGGTCCTAATATTTTACACACATGCGGACTTTGCCACTATCCTATGGTACAAAGAAGATGTTGACGAGCTAAGTTGTGTATTCCACAACCCTGATGAAACTGATGTTGAGATACATTTAAACTTCTTCTTGAATTTTAATTACCATTTCGGGATGAGCTTGTGCAATTATTTATTGGCCAAATTTGTCTTTGGGATAGTGTGGATCTCATGCATGATGATGTCAGGATTTATTTAAAGCATATCGGCCTATAACGAGGCAAACACATCCACAAAATTAGAGAGGAGTGTAACACCCCTATTTTCCATGCCATGTTGATCAGGATGTACGCCGAACACAAGGATTGTTTTTATATCATTCTCAAAATCAACGATAAATAAATAAAAAGATAGTAAATAAAAAACCACCCACGAGATAAGAATAATAATGAACAACAGAATAACTGAAATGAATAAAATAAATCACCAATAAAAATAAAAGCCACTAATAAAGCTTCTAAAATACAAAAGTCTCTAACTGAAAAGTAAATGAAATTCCTAAATACAGGAACAACTGGAGTAACAACTGAAAAGAAATTAAAACCTACACTAAGTATGATGAACTCGATGTTCGATAATCTGCAACTCTGATTGCTCAGTCCAAGTCTAACTACTCAATCATATTGCTCCTGTATAACAATAATAATACGTGGGAGAAAAGGTTTTATAGATTTGGATTAGTGCCCTAATGCTGCAATAAATATTATATTGATTAACAATAGTAAAATGCGACCAATTTATGCACCCGCGACATCACCCGACGGCACTCATGCATACATACCACATATATCCTCAATCTTGATATAGTTCGAACTAGTCGTACCTAGTCGAAGTCATATTTCATAACATTAAGGACAATAATCATCATAAGTACGGATAATAATCATCATAAGTACTACACTAAATAGTAACTAGCAGTATTGTGCCTCACCATCTCCCAACTCCCAACTTTACTAAGCTTCGTGTGTTGGACATCTCGTAAGCGAAATCCAAACAAGTAACACCCCGCACCCGGATACACTTCTTCTTAGAAAAAATGATCGCTAAGATTCCATTTTCCCAAGACTCACAAATAAAATCCACATAAATCAATCAACTATAATAATTAAGTCATTCGGACCTAACACCAAACGGCCCTTAACTCCCAATAGAACTAGACTTCATGCATGGGACGTCTCGTTAGTGAAATCCAAATAAGTAACCCTCGATACACTTATGTATAGCCATCTCGTTTGTTTGAGACAATGGTGAGAGTCTCCCTAGCCTAATACCTAGCATACAATATGTATATGCCCACAATATACATATAACATGTCGGCTCAGGGAAATCAACCACCACGAACTGGACCACCACAAGCAGTATTAACCTAACTCATAATATTTATCTTCAAATAGATATACATAATAAAATGTATTCACTAACTCGAACAAGTTGTCGCCCCAACAGATGGTTCCAAAACTCAATTGTCCACCAACCGAGCGATATCCTAACTCAGAAGCCACACTAATCCATAACAAGAGTGCCACTTCTCTAAATAAATCCAATCACAAAGGATATACAAATTCACACATTGTTAATCATTATATACACATTTTGATTATCCCATCCCCAGTGCATTATAAAAGTTTTCACTACTTAGTTACACCAACATTAATTACATTTACATTTACCAATGTATTTCCAAATTAGTCTTTTAGCATCAGTTGAATACTAAGTATAAAATAACTATATTAATCAACTATAGCCACTGAGATATAACGTATCCAATATACCCAAAATCTAGACGTATATGTATTTAATGTTCATGTATTTTGTTCAAAACCGAACTAAATATCCACACATATATAGACGTTGATTGCATAACCGTGACTAATTCCCATAGTCTAATAAATTTATAATTATATATATGTACCCACTATTATACATATATATATATATATATATATATATATATATATATATAGTCGAGACTAAATCATAGTCTAAGAACATCAAAACTCATATATACCCACCTATGTATACATATATATATCGATCGAAGAGTAAGGCACAACACCCCCAAACTCCTAATAATTACAAAATAATTGCTACCTTACACGATGGGTACAACTATATCCTCACCTCAAAAGTGATCAACATTATCGCTAAATGTTAGTTGACTTAACAAATTACGAGTCAAATTTTAAGGTCCTTAAACAAGTTTTCTACACTCAAATCTACCTCCTATAAACTCATCTCAATTGATTACAACCCTAAAACAAATACCCAATAAAAACCCTAACTAAATGGACACAACACAAAGCCTAAATCCAATATATATATATATATATATATATATATATATATATATATATATATATATATATATATATAAAGGCGATACCAACTCATAGTCTAAGAACATCCATACACACACACACATATATATGCATCTATATACTGACCAAAGCGTAAGATACAACACCACAAACTCCTACAGCTACAAAGTCTATGTATTGTGTCACTTAACATTCAATATAATGATTCTAAAACAATCGTTACCTTACTCAATGAATCACAACTACATCCTCACCTCAATTGATTATAACCACTAAATAGCTACCTAATAAAAATACTAATCAAATGAACACAACATAAATCCCAAACCCAAAATGGCCAACCCGAAATTACAGCCATGTGCACTATTGGGAAAATATACCTAAGATATATATATATATATATATATATATATATATATATATATATATATATGAAACTAGAGCCCATACATTCCTAATTAGATAATCTACAATTTACATGGGTCGAATCGATCAGGACTTGGGTGATATTTGTAATGCCCGCCCCGAATTTATAGGTTACTCATAGCCAACTCGGGCCAACTCAAACGTTAGGTGTGAAGTGCGATGAGATAACCTAGATAATGTTGCTAATCGAGTTTTAATTTAGTTAACATTTCACATGTTTAGCATGCGATAATCGTCCCCGGAGTTCAAGCATGAAGAGTTACTAAAGTAAAATAAAAAGGATACTTACCTGTACAACGCTCACAAAATACGAAACCACCCCAACCCGCCATTACAAAGATGAGTAATTTGGGCCTAATGGCCACTTCAAAAATACAACAATACAATATAGAATCGAACGGTAGAAAAAATAGACTCTAATATATTATATCTATGTGCACATACAACTAACTTGTGTGTGTGTGTGTGTGTGTGTGTGCATATATATATATATACTTTAATGCATGAAGCCATTTTTATTTTAAAAACGTTATTTATTTCGATTAATTCGCCTTAATCTTATAAAAGAATCCTTATTTATTGACTTGATATTTATTTCTTGATTTAACAAATCCGATTAAATACTTTAAATATATACCCTTTGTTTAAGGAAAATCATTTATGTCAGCGAAATTACCCCTTTACTCACACAAAATTAACTTTAGTTTTTTCATTGAAAATTACCTTTCAACACACGCAAGTACCATATTAGAAAATACTTATTTTTTCTTGAAAATCTTTCATAAATACACTCTTGTATCAATTATAGGTTTATCCTATTTATGTTACTTAGTTACCGGTGCAATCACTTTACTTTTCCCTTACTTTTATTTCATGGACAATACCCAATTTCTTACATTACCTGTCCACATTATCTTTCAACCGGAACATTTATCATTTGCATTCAAGTTAGGTAGTCTTTTTTTATACTCACCCCACAACCCATTTCCTAATATATTCCACTTTTCATTATCTTTTCTCGAAATCTTCCAAATATCTATATAGTTTAATGGGTTCCTCCCCGCTGACTATATTACCATATGCTCTGACCAGTCATTTTGAGTCTTTCACTCTAGGGCTCTAGATCGGCCCTCTTTAACTATCCTCATGTCATTTGAGTCCACATTATTGTGTTTTAACACTTATCAAATATCCAAATTATTCAACTTTTACCGGCCAAACCCAAAATTCGAGGATTTCACTCCACCTTGTGTTACACTTTGAAAATCACTATCTTTTTCCCTTTTTACGTATGCATTGATTTTATCCCAAAATCACTTTCATTTACGACTACTTGTGTAACACCATTTTTTTTAGTATTTTTATCTCATAAAAATGTTCCACTTTACCTAAAATTATCATTTTACCTATTTATTTCCAAACTTTCCCTTTCCACCATTGTTACAAGTGTTATTTTCTCCAAAAATATTATTAAGTTATACACAACAACTTCTCCAATGTTCTTAACTCATTAATATTTATTTTATCACTTTGGAGTGCCATGCTTTACATGTTGGAAATCTCTTCATTTCAATACTTTCTTTCTTTAAGAAATCTTTGAATATTTTTAAGACTACTTTTACAAGAAAAACATTATTTTTCTTTATTAATACATGTAGTCTTAGGACCATACGCTTATTAGATTTTCAACACTTACTCACACACTTTAACGGCTGAAATTTCAATTTTTTATATTCCAAGTTAATACTCATTAAAACATCCATTAAACTTGTGTATAAGCCTATCATCCATATACTACAATTTTATGCACGTGGGAAGAGGGATTTTAAGTCCAAAAATCTAAAAAAATGAGTTTAACACGTGATTTATTCAAGAAATTTCATAATGTTTACAACAACATGCTTTTCAAGACTAATAACATTTTTTATCCTTCAAAACTTGAATAAATTCTTATCTTTATGAAAATCCCAAATTTTATATATATATAAAAAATTATAACATTTGTTCATAAATATATTTAACAAGATAAATATTATTTTCAAAACATTTTATTTCATAAAATATTTAACATCAAGTTTTCTTGAAATATCATCTTACTCAACATTCTTAAAATCCTTTATATGACTTTTTACACTAAACTATAACAAATACTTTCTTACATCATTCATCCATCCTACTCTTGTAAACAACAACAATAAGACAATTGCTATGAAGGAATAGAGTTCTTAAACTAAGAGTAAAATAAGGTGATGGCAACCCTCCACCTCCTAAGGTCGACTCAAGGAGGTTGACTAGGTCCACAAGCATGCTTCATGAAACCTCTAAGAAAATAACCATTCGAACTATATTAATTTCTACTTCTTATTAAAAACCCCCAATAATATCTCCAAAAATCTCCATCTTGCTTAATAAAACACACTTCTAACCTAAATCAATCTTGTAAAGGAAGAATTAGTCTTGGTAATAGTGTATTATGGTGGTGGCATTGTGTAACAATTATGGGACAGGCTTGGGGAAGGTGGAATCCTCTTGAAACGAGAGAGAGAGAGAGAGAGAGAGAGAGAGAGAGAGAGAGAGAGAGAGATGCTAATAGAAATGGTGGGGGAAGAGCCTTCCCATCGCTCTCTTCTTATAACCCCCAAAAACACATAAGATTATTTTAAAGACCAAGGGAAACACCCTAAATATGTTTTGGGGAATCTAGTGCCTCCATAGATCGACACATTGTCAAATCAAGGGCCTAAAACTCGACAGCATGCAAGGGTAATCAACATCTTAAATTTTCTGATGATCCAAGGTAGTGGAGGTTTATTCGATCTTTGTTAGAATCCTATTTCAAACGAGATGGGCTTCCCATTCAAACCAAAAGTTTCTTTGTTCGAACGACTCTCATTCTCATTTAAACCTCATAATCCCTTCAAAATTCTGAATTCTCCCAATAATTTCCATAAGGCTCACAAGAACATACAATTACCAACAACCATCCATTTAATTATTGTTCTGAATTCCCAAGGCTTATACAAAATTACAAATTACATAGAGAAGTGACAAAATCTCAGGCACAGGTGTCACAAGATCGATTCGACGGGATAAGATCTCCTTCTTCTTCAACCTCTAGTGCAGCCATAAATAAAAACTTTCAAACCCTACAGCCTCTATAACACCAAATTAGCCCTTTTCCTTCACATACAACCAACATATGAATACTAGGAACCTATTTCTACAAGGTTTACATGATTAACAACTCATATAAATCTCTAAACCAAATAATCATTAATGAAACCCTAGGCTTAAGTTCTTCATAACAATGGTTTAATTAGCCTATGAACTTACATTAATTAACATGAATAAAATATGGTTTTTATAACTTAAATCATGTACGATTCACATCTAATAATATATAAGTTAGATTTCAATGATTCAAGTCTCAATTGGTTGATTCTTTATCAATATTACATGAGTTATTTAATACAAAATTAGTGTTCATCAATTAATTAGTCCTAATTATGAATTAAAGTTTTATTCTGATAAAAATTAGATTATACGAATCTAAATCATATCCAATATCCTAAGAACTTGCTTCTGATCCATTAGTTCATTGTAAATCAATTACATATTAACACAGTAAGCAAGGTAGTATTTTTTGCCTTAAAAAATCTTTCATCTTGATTCTTGGTTCGTTCCTCTTGAATGTTCTACTTCCTCTCCCAAGGCATGCCTCTTAAAACTAAGTGTTGATACCAAATTTAATCTACTGACGTGGACCAATAATAACAAGACACGTGGCAATCTACATGGCACAATACCCCGAGGAACTACAATACCCCGAGGAACTACAACACCCCGAGGAACTACATCATCCCGAGATACTCTAAGCACTCCGAGGAACTCTTGATCAACGAGCAACTAAGGCGGTCCGAACTGCATCTCGGCCGTATCATTAATTACCAGACGGACAACTGTTCAACTATTCATTATATTCTTGACGCACACGCTGCATTAAATGTATTACCCTTTCATATGTATATCATTTAATGTACCACCCTTTCATATGTAAGCCTCAGGGCTATAAATACATTGTATCTCCCTCATTCAAAGGGACCGGAATTTCTTGAGAGATCTTGTAATCAAGAATTCCACAAACACTCAGCAATAACATAACAGTGGACGTAGGCTTTATTCCTAGCCGAACCACTTTAAAAATCTTTGTCTTATTTATTTATCTGTGATTGAAAAATTAGAGCGATCTAGTTTTTTACATCAACAGATTGGCGCCGTCTGTGGGAACGTGTTACAAGCGTTGTTCTCCACCAAAAGCTAAGTTTTTATTTTCTCTACATATAATCAATTATACATACATCTTTTGATTGAATCGTGATTTTTATGTTTATATACATAAATTAATTGTCCAATTTTTATCTGCAAAATGTTGCATATCATGATTTTTAAATCATAACTGTTAGATTCACCCTTATTTAGAAATCTGAAAAAATAGTAGATTTCATAAGTCATAATTCTTCGCTTGATTCTCAAGTTTTAATTTTATATCATGAAATAAATATTTTAAATGATTATATATGCCAATATATACGACGATGATAAGATTTGATCATTTTCATTATTGATTTTGAAATAAATTTTATAAGATATTTGATGTCTATTCAAATTCCCATCATATTTTTAATAAAAGAATGGGAAAAGGTTAAAGACAATGAAAAGTCTTCTCATGAAAATCATGACCCAGATCTATTTTCTCTCTCTTCAAGTTTGAGTCTCTTTGCATTCACAAGTTTGAGTCTCTTTGCATTCACTTTTATGAACTATATAATTAATTTGGTTCATCTTCCATCTATGTCAATAAAGTCAAATTGATTGATTTTTTATATAAATTTGGTAATGACTTTAATCATTGACCATATTTTTATCTCTCCAAATTGGAAATAGGAAGGGACCAATATAAAAAATAATTTTCTCTCACCTGAAAAATCATTACCCACCTCTTGTAAAAGAGGATCAGTAAAACAATCATGACCATATCAAGACTCTGGGCACAAATTTGATATGTTAGCCCCTCGTTCATCACATCACATGGTTTCTTTATCGGAATCACACGATCTAGTGGGTTATATATTTATTCATTTAATTAACAGTCTCAAGGCTTAAATTTTACATTGAATGTTATTTTTGATCTAAAGATGCGAGATATTCTAGTCATCCAACCATATATTCTATAATTTGAGATATCCTTAAATGTTGGTCGGCAACATCCATGTCGTTTGTCGTCAGCAGTATAATCTTGGGGTATTAAAAAAAAATGTTAAGCACCCCTGATATTTCTTTAAACACGAGTTCGGCTTGGGGACAAGCAGGGGGCTTAAGTCTTTTTAACTTATGATCACCCCAAAAATATTTTTAAACAGCAACTAATACCTGATTGGTTGTTGGAGATTAAATAAATTTACAAAAAACTTTACGTCTTATTTATGATGCATATTTGATAATAATTTGTCCATCTCACACACATTTGGCATAAAACATATTATTTCATATTTTGAAATTTTTATGCTGATACATATCATATATTGATTGGATGAGTAAATTATTCTCATGACTAATCAATTCAGCCTACACATATGGTATAGCAAATTATTAATTTTTACAGGCACAAGATTCAATGCCGACGAATGCTGAAGCACAAATTATTCTATATCCGTACGGATTCATATTTTATATTTATCTCAGCATGGAGCTCGAAAAATTTCTTCTCTCTATATATATTCGGCTCCGAGGAAACGCTACAACAGTTATTATATTTCACCCCCAACGGATAGTTGGTCGGGGTAATTCTTATTTATATTCGGGCCCAGATATCTGCTCCAGCACAAATGATTCTATATATCCATTGGGATTCATATTCTATATTCATCTCAACATGGAGCACGGAGATATTCTTATTATCATATTCAGCTCTGAGGAGAACTGTAACATTTATTATATTTCACCCCCAACGGATAGTTGGTCGGGGTAATTCTTATTTATATGCAGGCCCAGCAAAGTTCTCGGCCATATTCTTATGTTCTGGAAAATATTATTCTTATTCGGCATTCTACAATTATGCCTCGACAAGATATTTATTCAGCTTTAAGGAGAATTACAACATTCGTTCGGATAATTCTTATTTATATTCAGGCCTGACAACGTTCTCGGCCATATTCTTATGTTCTGAAAGATCTTATTCTTGTTCGGCATTATATGATTTTACCTCGACGGATCGGCGAGGCACTTTACTATTTTTAATTATTCTTTATATCTATTTGGATGCATATTCTATTCTCATTTCAGCAGGGATGTCTCCAGCATTTATTATATTTTATTCAGCTCCAAGGATATCTCCAGCATTTATTATATTTTATTCCCAGCAAATCTGTTGGTCATCGCCGAGGAGGTATCCTGCATTTATATTATATCTTATTCCCAACAATCTGTTGGTCACCGCCGAGGAGGAATCCTGCATTTATATTATCTTATTCCCAACAAATCTGTTGGTCAGCGCCGAGGAGGTCTCCAACATTTATATTATCTTATTCCCAACAATCTGTTGGTCAGCTCCGAGGAAGTCTTCATCATTTATTATCAATTACCACCAACTCCGGTTGGTAGATAAAATCCAACTCCGGTTGGTAGACAAAATCCAACTCCGGTTGGTAGACAAAATCCAACTCCGGTTGGTAGATAAAATCCAACTCCGGTTGGTATTGGTCGATAAATCTCATTCAAAGTTCACATTCCACAGTTGGGGGCTTCTATTATAAATATATTTGTTCATTTGGTGGCACATTCTTATATCATCATGCAGTCGAGCATCAAATTCAACCCCGACTAATCACTTTCTCAGGAGGAATATTGAAGTTCAGGAGGTATATTGAAGTTCAGGAGGAATATTGAAGTTCAGGAGGAATATTGAAGTTCAGGAGGTATATTGAAGTTCAGGAGGAATATTGAAGTTCAGGAGGTATATCGAAATTCAAGAGGTGTATTCAGAACTATCAGGACATGATGAAAGAAAGCGAAAAGTATTCCACCAAGGAACTCTGTCAGACCAGAAATTAGAAGACAAATTGCCTATATGGAGACTATATGTAGATGGCTCATCTTGCACTACAGGCTGTGGGGCAGGGATCGTTTTGAACAGCCCAGACGAGGTCGACATGGAATACGCCCTACGTTTCTAATTCAAAGCTTCTAATAATGAGGTTGAGTATGAGGCCATGGTTGCAGGTCTTAATTTGTCAAATACTATGGAGGCACAACAGGTTATTGTCTTCAGTGATTCTCAATTGATCGTAAACCAAATGTTGGGAATATATGCATCCAAAGGAGAATTGATGATCAAGTATCAAGCAAAGGTGATGGAGTTGGTATCAGAGTTTGTTGCTGTTCAACTGGTAAGAATATCAAGAACGGAGAATGTGAGAGCATACGCCTTGTCCCGATTAGCATCAGCTACTCGTACCGAGCTGCGATTGAAGCATTAGAAAGCCGGAGCATAGATGAAGACCTGACGATGAATATTATTACCCTTGATTTAGGAACATCTTGGATGGATCCTATCAGAGCATATATTAAGGAGGAACAATTACCGGAGGATAAGCTCGCTGCTAAGGAACCAAAGTTTAAAGCTGCTCGGTATAATGGTATTCGGAAGATAAGCTCGCTGCCAAGAAATGGAAGTTTAAAGCTGCTCGACGAGGAATTATGGCAGGTTTGCAAAGATGTGTACATCCCTCCGAGGTGAATTGATTAAAGAGATCCATGAAGGGTCCTGTGGAGCCCATGTAGCAGGTCGAATACTTTTGCAAAAGGTGATGACGCAGAGATACTACTGGCCGACGATGAGAGCTGATTGTATAGCTTATGCCAAGAAATGTGACAAGTGCCAACGCTTTTCCTCCATCAGAAGAACTTCACAAACATTATTGACATCCATCATTTATCCTTGGCCATTTTCTATGTGGGGATTGATTTGGTTGGACCATTGCCGACGACTCGAGGAAGATTCAAATACCTCGTCATCACAGTAGATTATTTTACTAAGTGGATAGAAGCTGAGCCACTTATTGACATGACATACGAGAAGAAGAGCATCCAGCCCCGAGAAGAATCAAGCTACACAAGAGGAAATGAAGACCGAGCCAAAGAGAGATCTAGATCTCCTCGTCGGGCAGAAGAAAAACAATAAATGGAGAATGTGTGTTGATTTCACCGATCTCAACAAAACATCGAATGCTACCTCGGGACACGAGCTGCTCATGGATACTTACTCCTCTGGCTACCACCAGATCAAAATGAAACCTGAAGACAAAGAGCGACATAACAGTGGCTGATGAACAAGGTTTTTGCCGAGCAAATCAGTTGTAATATGGAAGTCTATGTCAACGATATGCTTAACCCGACGAAGTCCACATTTGGAGTATGAGAAGGAATGTTCCTCGGGTACATTATCAACCAGCGAGACGTTGAAGCGAATCCAGAAACGATCAAAGCTCTTTTAAAGTTGCGATCTCCAACGACGAAGGAAGAGGTGTAGAGATCAGATACCCAAAGTAGGAAAAATTGGCATGGGCATTCATTAATACAAGCTGTAGCAGAGTTTAATGATCCTAATACTCCCGAGAAACAAAAGTTGCTCGCTGATCAACCTGTGGATGTTACAGGATGCAATGCAGAAATGGTTGGGAGGATTCCTAATACTCCCGAGAAACAAAAGTTGCTCGCTGATCAACCTGTGGATGTTACAGGATGCAATGCAGAAATGGTTGGGAGGATTCCTAATACTCCCGAGAAACAAAAGTTGCTCGCTGATCAACCTGTGGATGTTACAGGATGCAATGCAGAAATGGTTGGGAGGATTCCTAATACTCCCGAGAAACAAAAGTTGTTCGCTGATCAACCTGTGGATGTTACAGGATCAACCAAGAAGACTGCTCTAAGGAGCCATGCTCTACGGAGCCATGCTCTACGGAGCCACGCTCTACGGAGCAAAAGTGCTATAAGTAGCCAACCTCCTTTGGTTAGGAGGACACGCTCTACGGAGCAAAAGTGCTATAAGTAGCCAACCTCCTTTGGTTAGGAGGACACGCTCTACGGAGCAAAAGTGCTATAAGTAGCCAACCTCCTTTGGTTAGGAGGACACGCTCTACGGAGCAAAAGTGCTATAAGTAGCCAACCTCCTTTGGTTAGGAGGACATGCTCTACGGAGCCATGCTCTACGGAGCCATGCTCTACGGAGCCACGCTCTAAGGAGCCATGCTCTAAGGAGCCAAAAAGTTCGAAAGAACCCTACTACTCCTTTGGCTAGGAGGTATACACCAGCATGATCAACTACGGTTGGTAAGACTTTATATATTCTCGCATTACAACTTATGTTGGTCGGGAGGTAACATTATTACAAAAAGTTCTTTAAAGAACAAAATATTCCAAACTATACCAAGTATGGTTGGTCGGGGATAAAAACCCACTAACTGTAGTTGGTCGACAAGCATAATTTAACAACCTTGATTGGTTGGAAAAATTCTAAACATTTTTTCATTACTTTATTATTAAGTGATCAAGCAACATTGATACTTGTAACTTTTTTGGTCGATGAACCATACAATATTGTTATGCAAGCACAAATAATAAAGTGTTTGATATTTACAAAACAATAGCAAATTCAAATTTGCGAACAAAAATGAAATTCTTTCACTGAATTCAAAATGAATTATGCAAATTTATTACATTGATATTAAATTGTGTACTAACTATTACATTGAGATTCCTACTCTATTGGTTTCTCTCCCTCTGATTTTGAAACAGGTTCCTCACCAGCAGGAGGATCATATAAAATATAAGAGAAGTTTATGAAGTTAAGACCTTTCAACATTCTGATATTCAGCACAGATGATCTATCCAAGAAGCTTTAGCTCATTCCCGAGAAGCACTTGCTCGTTCCCGAGAACCTCTTATTCGTCCCCGAGCAGAAGTAGAAGTCAAAATCAGCATCTACAGCATTCAGATCTTTACTACTACTGTCTCAACCAACATAGAAGAAGTTGCAAGAAAATGTTTCAAAGTCCACCACTAGCTCACAGAATGCAGTAGGTCGGATAGCAAACCAATCAACATACTTGAAGATTATGACAAGCTACAAACGGCATCATATGTCGTCCAAAAGATAATGCACTTTATGTTGAACAAATCAAGAAGGTAGATCAAGAATGTCACGAGCACCGAGCAACATTGCAGAATAAATACTCCATCCTTTCAAGTAACCCATCAAGCATGAAGCATTGGGGGCTTCTGTTGATACCAAATTTAATCTACTGACGTGGACCAATAATAACAAGACACGTGGCAATCTACATGGCACAATACCCCGAGGAACTACAATACCCCGAGGAACTACAACACCCCGAGGAACTACATCATCCCGAGATACTCTAAGCACTCCGAGGAACTCTTGATCAACGAGCAACTAAGGCGGTCCGAACTGCATCTCGGCCGTATCATTAATTACCAGACGGACAACTGTTCAACTATTCATTATATTCTTGACGCACACGCTGCATTAAATGTATTACCCTTTCATATGTATATCATTTAATGTACCACCCTTTCATATGTAAGCCTCAAGGCTATAAATACATTGTATCTCCCTCATTCAAAGGGACCGGAATTTCTTGAGAGATCTTGTAATCAAGAATTCCACAAACACTCAGCAATAACATAACAGTGGACGTAGGCTTTATTCCTAGCCGAACCACTTTAAAAATCTTTGTCTTATTTATTTATCTGTGATTGAAAAATTAGAGCGATCTAGTTTTTTACATCAACACTAAGGTTTTGATTATGTTAAGTTATGATGTTTAATGATGGAAATAAACCTATTAAAGACCTTAATTCTGCAAGTCTACAATGGGCATTTATTTGGACTCCCAAGTAAGAAAATCACTAACTAAATACTCTTAAAACATAGCTCAAAAGTATACTTACCCCTAGGACCCGATTTGCAACATTATAGACACTATTTTGGGTCTTTGTACACCCCTAGAGTCCCATTCAAACATACCAATCCGAAATATCAAATTACTTACAACCGGGTTAATTTAATTTATGAGTCATTAATAAATTATTAAAAAATCTCATTTTAAATTTTGGTTAGCAATCAAAACCAAGTAAGACTAATAAATTACCAATTAATTCACCTGAGTACATATTAATTAATAATTAAATAATAATTTATTTAATTCTAAAAAATAAACGGTATTACAAGTAATTTGAAGAATGTTTCTCTCTCGATATCGTCTAAGGAGGAACCTATACGGAGGTTCTTGGAGCTTTCTAAAGTGACCAGTTTTATGATCGTCGTCTCATCGTTGTTAGGACTTACTCAATCATTTTGATCTTGGTCAAGATTTTATAAGTGTTTTAAGTAATTTTGTTCTGCAAATTCATCGTTATTATTAGATGTGTTTTTTTACCCATTTAAGGGTTCATTATTGCAACATATGGAACGCGAGAGCAAGTAATCACAAATTATTACGCCATCAAAGGGACGAAAAATAAAATTTATTATGACATAAAAGGGAGGTAAAATAAGAGGCAGGGAGACAGAACAATCTTCCTCGTAGGGGAATATAGTAATGACCAATAGGAGTTGTCGGGGATATGACCGATGCCTACTTGTTTAATTAGGCATACCTGATGATGTTTGAGATGAGCCTATAGGGATATTTTAGGCGGCTCTTAGTCTTGGATCTCTGGTGGGTTAGCACAATGATGGCTATTTCGATAAGGTTGGAGAGTGGGTCGCAGAATTTGGCATTCCCTATAAGTTTGAGTTTAGGGGGTCTTTTAGTACTTTTTGGTTACATCCATATTGGGTTGACATATGGGGTCTCCTGAACAAGTTTATGTCTTAAGACTTGTTGTTTGGCCTCTTTCCACTGACAATTCCAAAAGGGGTGAAGGAAAACATCCCCAGGGGATTTTATGTGAGTCAGTACATGAAACCCCATTAGTACTCGGAGGTACATATTGAGTGTCAAGATGCGGATGAAGTTACTTCTTATTCTAAATGGGTCGAGGTAGGATGATTCACTACCCAAGAATTTAGGAACTCTTCATAGGTTTCTTTGAATGAATTTAGCATGCCTACTTGGGTGACTTTCTCTATGAAGGATTGCCACACCCCGTAAAATCTGACAGACGGGATGGCCAGCCACCGCCTCCGAACTACATCAGCGTAAACTGAATAAATACCATTCTTAGGATGAGACAAATATGAGACATAAATAAATCATTTGTGACACCCCGCCTAATTAAATACCGGGCGATCACTCCTTTATTAAATTAAAATCAAGGTGAACAGTTGGTTCATTCTTAGCATCACTGTCGTGAAAATAAATTTTTCCAAATTAACACCCTAATTAATTAAGCTAAGTGTCAAAACCATTTACAACATTACTAACCAATTTTATTTTTAAGGAAAAATTATTTATTAATTAGTAACAACAATTACAATAAGTAAAAATCATACCACAATTATCCTGGAACATAATCCAATTAATTTAAACATCCAACATTCAAAATCCCAACATTTAAAACCTAAAGTAAAACATACATGCTGAATAAATCCCAAAGTAAAAGTACTAGAAATAACTGAAATACAAATGTCCCAACAAAACAGATAAATAGTGAAAAGGGCGACACATGCCCAATGAGGAGAATGATAGAAGTGGAATCAAGTAAATAAAATCGTCTAAGAAAGTGGCCTGCAACTCCCACCTAAGCTGCAGCACGTTCCTTCCAAGGGATCCTAAGCAAGACGTCCTTGTGGCTGGGCACCTGTAGTACATACATATATATACAAGAGAGAGAGAGAGAGAGAGGGAGAGAAACGGGTCAGAGCCCGATAGTGTATATGATTTAAAAATTGTTTAGCAAGTATTTAAATTGATACAGGCCAATGCAATAACATATTAGTGCAACACACTCTTGAGAAATTCTCACCTCTCTTCTAATGTGCACACCTATCGCACTAACCTTCCCAGTGGTCTATCTCATCATATATCACGCTATCCTTTCCCAATGGTTTAACTTATCTTAGGTTATTCGCAGGATTCAAAATTTAACGATTCAATTGTTTGAAAAGAATATTTCTATTAGTAACCAAAGTTCTCATTTTAACTTTATTAATCAATAAAGTTTTCCAGTGACATATTATACTTTCTCAAAACAAGTATTTACAATTTGAGTCATCAACCACGTCCTACATATCAAATCACAGTAGGCAGTTCCAAATTTCAGAATTTCACATATATATTAACTACTCGTAAAATATATATATATATATATATATATATATCATAACAGCACCCCAAATAAAAACTAGGGTGCGGGCATACTTTAATATCCAAACCCCGTATCACTCATATTAAGGGAAATACAAATTCGGAATCACTCTCGAATTGTATTAACACATACACAAACAATATTGAGGCGAAGCATAGATTCCAAGTCTCTAAGAGGATGGCACATACCCGCGTCTCTTAGGACCGTCTGAACTATCGATTCGATAGCCTGTACCAAGGATATCTAGCTTCTAGGGTACAAGTCAATATCCCCCATAAAGGTCCCATCGAGATAAGACTGTCCCAGCGCGGTAACCTCAGGGATAGCAAGTAGCGTGGGCATGTTTTCACACATAGATAGCATATGCATACACAATCATATAACTATACTAATATTACCAGGTCAATATTGGGTATATTCCCAAATCCCATAGTTACGACTTTTATCCATATTATCATATTTTAGTAAACACTTATAACGGTTCGTTTCTAACCTTGATTCGGTATTATTCCAACGTACCACACAACTCTCATGACTTTATTCTCCAAATTATAAAATTCAGTAGGTATACACATTTGTCCCAAAGTAACTCTCTTACGTGTCTCTCTCTTTAAATCATAAATTCTCCGACCCTTATGTAATTATCCCAAAATACAATCTTTGCCCGACATCAAGGGTCCCAAACTTTATTCACATGTCCTACTGGTCTTCCCTATCCCCCAAAACATTTTATTAAGGATGCCCAAGAATTATTTCACAATAAATTGAACTTAACTAATTTAGAAAGGGAAATAGGAGTCTGCAAGGAGGCTCGATCGATCGAGGTCTGGGGCTCGATCGATCGAACCTTCGATCGATCGAAGCTCTGGGCTCGATCGATCGATCAAGCAGGTATTGCGATTTCTGCAGTTTTGCAGTTACGGGTTCTAACACATTTCGTCATCCAAATTCAAGTTTTACATTCCCAAACGTCCAAAGATTCATACTACTAACATTATACCTCCATATTAGGTATTTCCAACGTAAAGCATGTGGATTTCTATCATTATACATGGATTTACAGCCCAAAAATTATCATAATTATCAAGAACCCTAGAATTCTCTTAAACATGGTTCTAACAAGTATTTCCAGAAATTTCTTCTTATAAACATCATAATTTCGTGGGAAATTCCTCTACATGGCAAGGGTTTCTAGAATTATCAATTTATCCATCACTACATGCAATTCCTATCTCAAATCTTTGGTTTTCTTCCATAAAAACTCATTCTAATTACTCCTAACCTAATATGAAAGATGCACCAACGAAATAAGCAAGATAAACACTTGCCTGGGATTTTCGACGTTCTGGTTTGCGAATGATTTTGGTGTGGTTGCGTTCTCCGTCGCGCGATCTACGCGTTGGTGGCGGTGGCGGTGGCGGTGCAAACGGATGGATTTTGGGCCTTGAATTTGCCTTGAGAGCTCTCTCCTTCCTCTCCTATGGCCGTTCTTGTGTTTGAGTTTTCTAACCCTAGCTGACTAACCTAAATGGCTAATATAGATTACTGATTTTCGTGGGTTTAATTACCCAAAAATGTGAAATGTCCAAAACGCCCTCTCGGGGTACAAATTAGGCCTAAAAACGCCCGAGACCCAAACTAAACCCCCGGGTACACTTTTCTGACTATCTCGACCCTTCCGGAAGTGTTGGCGCACTCAAAACTACCATACGAACAACTTATAAAATATTCACTTTTATTTATCAATATTTAGTTCCGACGCGACGCGGGCGCGTCCCGACCAAAATTGTCATTTTATTCACTCGTGACATTCAATATAACCAATATTGCATATTACTTTGCTCATTAGTAATATTCAACAAATTTACCATAATTACTAACTCCCGTCACGTTAATAATTATAACATAATTAATTTCCGATAATTACTGACTCTCGTCACGTTAATAATTATAACATAATTAATTTCCGGATTTTTTTTATTAAATAATTAACTCACATTAAATTTGATAAATCCCCAAATTAATATAGCATAAAAATACGGGGTATTACATACTTCCCCCCTAATAACGGAATTTCGTCCCGAAATTCGAAAAATAAGGCATACCTGGTAAGAACAATTCTGGATATCTCTCGTGCATATAGGCATCGCGCTCCCAAGTGGATTCCTCCATATTATGATGCTCCCACTGGACTCGCACAAGTGGAACTATCTTAGACCTCAATCTCCTCTCACCATAGTCTAGGATAGCCACCGGTCTCTCCTCGTAAGAGCTATCAGGCTGTAAGTCTATCTCATCTATCGCAATGTGAGTATGGGCCATATCATCCCGAAGATACCGTCTCAACAATGAGATGTGGAATACATCGTGAATGCGATGCAAATGTTCTGGCAGTCCCAATCTGTATGCTACCGGCCCAATCCTCTCGATGATGGGAAATGGTCCCACGTACCTCGGGGCCAATTTCCCTTTCTTCCCGAACCTCATCACTCCTTTCATAGGAGATACACGCAGTAACACTTGGTCCCCCACATTAAACTCCCGGAAGAACCGTTTCGCATCGGCGTAGCTCTTCTGCCTGTCCTGAGCTACTCGAATGCAACTCCTGATCATCTCAATCCTCGCGGAGGTTTCCTGAATCACCTCCGGTCCTAGCAACTTGTTATCCCCCACCTCGAGCCAACAAGTTGGAGAACGACAAGGCCTGCCATACAAAACCTCAAATGGAGCCATACCAATCGTAAACTGATAAGATTTATTATAAGCACACTCTACTAGTGGAAGATGTGGCTCCCAACCTCCTCCAAAATCAAGAACACACATGCGTAGCATATCCTCTAACATCTGATTAGTACGATCTGTCTGTCCATCTGTCTGTGGGTGATAAGCTGAACTCAACCTCAACTCAGTACCCATAGCCTCCTGAAAGCTTTCCCAGAAACGTGACACGAAAATCTTATCTCTATCTGACACAATATTCAGGGGCACCCCGTGTAATCTGACCACCTCAGCAATGAACAACTGAGCATACTGACCCGTGGTATAGTCTGTCCGCACCGGCAGAAAATGAGCCACCTTGGTCAAACGGTCTACAATCACCCGGATAGAATCGTGGCCCCGCTGTGATGTAGGCAACCCTGTAATAAAATCCATGGAAATACTCTCCCACTTCCACGCGGGTACTTCCAATGGCTGAAGCAACCCCGACGGTTTCTGATGGTCCACTTTCACCAACTGGCAGGTAGGACACTTGGACACAAATTCAGCAATGTCCTTCTTCATCCCACTCCACCAGTATTGTCTCCTCATATCCTGGTACATCTTATCTCCTCCAGGATGCACTGTAAATCGGGACCCGTGAGATTGGGTCATCACTGCATGACGCAATTCTGCCCCTTCTGGAACCACCAATCTCCCATTAAACCTCAAACCCCCGTCAGAACTAACAGAATAGGACTCAGCACCTTCAGCTAAAAGTCGTACAATCTGCTCCTGGAAAAACGGGTCTGTGGTATGTGCCTGTATCACCCTCGTAACAATCTCGGGTGTGACTGTCATAACAAATATGAAGGAACGGGCTACTGCGTCCTGGTGACCTAACTCTTTCCACTTCTCTTTCCAGACATCCGCTACCTCATTTACCGCTCTACGGCTCAACGCATCAGCAACTACGTTGGCTTTCCCCGGATGGTATTGTATGTCGAACTGATAGTCCTTCACAAACTCTAACCAACTGCGCTGATGCATATTCAGCTCTCGCTGAGTGAACAGGTACTGCAGTGATTTGTGGTCTGTGAACAAGAGAAACTTCTCCCCCAATAAATAGTGTCTCCATATCCTCAATGCAAAGACGATCGCTGCTAACTCCAAGTCGTGGGTGGGGTAATTCTTCTCATGTGGCTTAAGATTGCTGGAGGCAAAAGCTATAGCCTTCTCCTCCTGCTGAAGTACTCCCCCAAATCCTCGTAAAGAGGCATCGGTGTAAACCAGGTACTCCACACCCGGCTTCGGTAAAGCAAAGACTGGTGCTGAAGTAAGCTTGTCTTTTAACTCGTCGAAAGCCAATTGACAAGCATCATCCCAAACATATGGTACCCCTTTGCGAGTCAGATTCGTCAATGGACCCGCTATTTTGGAGAATCCCCGAATGAATCTCCTGTAGTATCCGGCTAACCCCAAGAAACTACGCACTTCCGTCGGTGTCGTGGGCTGTCCCCACTCCCTCACCGCTGACACTTTACTCGGGCAACTGATATCCCCTTCTCAGAAACAACATGCCCCAAGAACTGTACTTCTCGCAACCAGAATCCACACTTCTCGTATTTAGCATAAAATTGATGCTCTCGTAAAGTCTGAAGAACCTGCCCCAAGTGCTCGGCGTGCTCCTCCTCGGAGTGTGAATATATCAAAATGTCATCTATGAAGACGATGACAAACTGATCCAAGAACTCTCTGAATACTCGGTTCATTAAGTCCATGAATACGGCTGGAGCATTTGTGAGACCAAATGGCATCACTCTGAACTCGTAAGACCCATATCTCGTCAAGAAGGCAGTCTTTGAAACATCCTGCTCTCTAATACGTAGCTGATGGTACCCCGACCTCAGATCTATTTTCGAAAAGAAAGTTGCTCCCCTCAGTTGGTCGAACAGATCATCGATTCGAGGCAACGGATACTTATTCCGTATCGTGACCTTGTTTAACTCCCGGTAGTCTACACACAACCTCAGTGAACTCTTTTCTTCACAAACAGAACTGGAGCGCCCCAAGGTGAGGTACTTCTGCGAATGAAGCCCTGACCTAACAGCTGCTCTATCTGATCTCGTAACTCTCGCATCTCCGTCGGAGACATACGGTATGGAGCGCATGCTATAGGTCTAGTATCTGGCAATAAATCTATAACAAAGTCTATCTCTCGACTGGGGGGTAGGCCTGGTATTTCCTGAAACACATCAGAATACTCACGAACAACTGGAATCGAGTCTAACGGAATCACAACCTCCTTAGAGGTATCCTCCTCTATATAACACAAATGAGTGGTCGAACCTCCCTATGGACGAGGCATCACCACTACAAACATCTCTTGCCCCGGAATGGCAAAAATAATGCTCCCACCGAAGCAATCAATCACAGCTCTATAAGCTGCGAGCCAATCCATACCGATAATAACATCATGCTCATGCATATCTAAGACTAACATGTCTGCAGGTAATACCAAACTACCAATCTCTACCCCCACTCCTCGGCATATAAAGAAGATAAGCGACCCACTCCCCAGTGGTGAGTCTACACACGTCACTGTGCTCTCTGCTGTGGCTAACAACCCTGAGGCCTTCGTAAAATGTGTAGCTATAAAACAATGAGTCGCCCCAGTATCAAACAAAACCCGACCCATAGTACCATGGATAAGAAACATACCCTAAATCGCGGGTGGTGCCTGTGGGGCTGTCGCCTGGTGAACGTTATAGACATGTCCATATTGTAACTGCCCCTGCTGCACTGGAGCTGCTGGAACGGCTGGTAGGGCTGGCACCTGGGCTGGAGCTGGGAGGGCGGGTGGAAAAAGTGGTCTCTGCGGCTCATTACGGGCACCCTGCTGCAGTGGGGCCCTATCTCCCTCCGGACAATCCTGGCGCCTATGGCCGTGCTTGCCACACACAAAACATCGGCCTCTGAAGTTACTCCCCCTCTGACCCTGCTGCTGACGGTGTCGACCTTGCTGACTTGGGACTTTATTCCTCTTTCGAAACTGCTTCACTTTACCAAGTTGTTGACTAGACTCACTTTTTCCTTGGTCTTGCTGGCCTTGAGAGGAAATTTGCGGAAAAACTATGTCAGGGTGCGGACAATCCATCCACTTGTGACCCGGCTGTACACATTTATAGCAGAGTTTCGAAATTCTTCGCTGGTCGGATTGTAGTTTATCCCCAGTCTGATTCGGACAAGATTTACGTTTGTGATCGTCCATTCCACAACTGAAACACCTCTTTGTGACTTCACTCGGACCTTGGCTTTGTTGACCCTGACGCTTTTGGGTTTCCCCACACAATTTGTTACCCTCGTGGCTCTTATGGGCCTGAAGAGCTTGTTGTTACGATTTTTGTGTCTTCACACACTTGTTATTGCCAGTCACGACAGACTGACTGTACTCTCTAGATCTTTTTTGCCCCCCATGAGCTATGTGTTGCGTTCTTGATACTGCAAGACCGCAGTGGTAACTGCTTGTGCCACGATACCTGCTAACTCTGCGGTTGATATTCTCTCTGGGGATACCCGAGGTGTGAGTCTATTTTGCTCGTTGCCTCCCCCAATCGTTTTAGCTAGTTCTTCTCGACGATCCATCTGAAAATTTAAGTAAATTTAGATGAGTTCATCATTCGTATAAACAATCGCAGAAGCATGAATTCCCAATGTATAGAGATGAACACAACATTCCTAATATTTAGGGCTCTATATCAAAGAAAGCAACGCTGAAAGCATAATAAGCCGCACAGATCCTAAAGGACACTAGAACCCGATGCTCTGATACCACCTGTGACACCCCGCCTAATTATATACCGGGTGATCACTCTTTTATTAAATGAAAATCAAGGTGAACAGTTGGTTCATTCTTAGCATCACTGTCATGAAAATAAATTTTTCCAAATTAACACCCTAATTAATTAAGCTAAGTGTCAAAACCATTTACAACATTACTAACCAATTTTATTTTTAAAGAAAAATTATTTATTTAATTAGTAACAACAATTACAATAAGTAAGAATCATACCACAATTATCCTGGAACATAATCCAATTAATTTAAACATCCAACATTCAAAATCCCAACATTTAAAACCTAAAGTAAAACATACATGCTGAATAAATTCCAAAGTAACAGTACTAGAAATAACTGAAATACAAATGTCCCAACAAAACAGATAAATAGTGAAAAGGGCGACACATGCCCAATGAGGAGAATGATAGAAGTGGAATCAAGTAAATGAAATCGTCTAAGCAAGTGGCCTGCAACTCCCACCTAAGGTGCAGCACGTTCCTTCCAAGGGATCCTAAGCAAGACGCCCCTGTGGCTGGGCACCTGTAGTACATACATATATATACAAGAGAGAGAGAGAGAGAAAAAAACGGGTCAGAGCCCGATAGTGTATATGATTTAAAAATTGTTTAGCAGTATTTAAATTGATACAGGCCAATGCAACAACATATTAATGCGACACTCTCTTGAGAAATTCTCACCTCTCTTCTAATGTGCACACCTATCGCACTAACCTTCCCAGTGGACTATCTCATCATATATCACGCTATCCTTTCCCAATGGTTTAACTTATCTTAGGTTATTCGCAGGATTCAAAATTTAACGATTCAATTGTTTGAAAAAAAATATTTCAATTAGTAACCAAAGTTCTCATTTTAACTTTGTTAATCAATAAAGTTTTCCAGTGTCATATTGTACTTTCTCAAAACAAGTATTTACAATTTGAGTCATCAACCATGTCCTACATATCAAATCACAGTAGGCAGTTCCAGATTTCAGAATTTCATATATACATTAACTACTCGTAAAATATATATATATCATAACAGCACCCCAAATAAAAACTATGATGTGGGCATACTCTACTATTTAAACCCTGTATCACTCATATTAAGGGGAATACAAATTCGGAATCACTCTCGAATTTTATTAACACATACACAAACAATATTGAGACGAAGTATAGATTCCAAGTCTCTAAGAGGATGGCACATACTCGCGTCTCTTAGGACCGTCTGAACTATCGATTCGATAGCCTGTACCAAGGATATCTAGCTTCTAGGGTACAAGTCAATATCCCCCATAAAGGTCCCATCGAGATAAGATTATCCCAGCGCGGTAACCTCAGGGATAGCAAGTAGCGTGGGCATGTTTTCACACATAGATAGCATATGCATACACAATCATATAACTATACTAATATTACCAGGTCAATATTGGGTATATTCCCAAATCCCATAGTTACGACTTTTATCCATATTATCATATTTTAGTAAACACTTATAACGGTTCATTTCTAACCTTGATTCGGTATTATTCCAACGTACCACACAACTCTCATGACTTTATTCTCCAAATTATAAAATTCAGTAGGTATACACATTATCCCAAAGTAACTCTCTTACGTGTCTCTCTCTTTAAATCATAAATTCACCGACCCTTATGTAATTATCCCAAAATACAATCTTTGCCCGACATCAAGGGTCCCAAACTTTATTCACATGTCCTACTGGTCTTCCCTATCCCCCAAAACATTTTATTAAGGATGCCCAAGAATTGTTTCACAATAAATTGATCTTAACTAATTTAGAAAGGGAAATAGGAGTTTGCCAGGAGGGGTCGATCGATCGAGGTGTGGGGCTCGATCGATCGAACCTTCGATCGATCGAAGCTCTGGGCTCGATCGATCGATCAAGCAGGTATTGCGATTTCTGTAGTTTTGCAGTTACGGGTTCTAACACATTTCTTCATCCAAATTCAAGTTTTACATTCCCAAACGTCCAAAGATTCATACAACTAACATTATATCTCCATATTAGGTATTTCCAACGTAAAGCATGTGGATTTCTATCATTATACATGGATTAACAGCCCAAAAATTATCATAATTATCAAGAACCCTAGAATTCTCTTAAACATGGTTTTAACAAGTATTTCCAGAAATTTCTTCTTATAAACATCATAATTTCATGGGAAATTCCTCTACATGGCAAGGGTTTCCAGAATTATCAATTTATCCATCACTATATGCAATTCCTATCTCAAATCTTTGGTTTTCATCCATAAAAACTCATTCTAATTACTCCTAAACTAATATAAAAGATGCACCAACGAAATAAGCAAGATAAACACTTGCCTGCGATTTTCCACGTTCTGGTTTGCGGATGATATTGGTGTAGTTGTGTTCCCCGTCGCGCGATCTACGCGTTGGTGGGGGTGGCGGTGCAAACGGATGGATTTTGGGCCTTGAATTTGCCTTGAGAGCTCTCTCCTTCCTCTCTAATGGCCGTTCTTGTGTTTGAGTTTTCTAACCCTAGCTGACTAACCTAAATGGCTGATATAGATTACTGATTTTCGTGGGTTTAATTACCCAAAAATGTGAAATGTCCAAAACGCCCTCCCGGGGTACCAATTAGGCCTAAAAACGTCCCGAGACCCAAACTAAACCCCCGGGTATATTTTTCTGACTATCTCAACCCTTCCGGACGCGTTGGCGCACTCAAAATGACCATACGAACAACTTATAAAATATTCACTTTTATTTATCAATATTTAGTCCCGATGCGACACGGGCGCGTCCCGACCAAAATTGTCATTTTATTCACTCGTGACATTCAATATAACCAATATTGCATATTACTTTGCTCATTAGTAACATTCAACAAATTTACCAGAATTACTAACTCTCGTCACGTTAATAATTATAACATAATTAATTTCCGATAATTACTAACTCTCGTCACGTTAATAATTATAACATAATTAATTTCCGGATTTTTTTTTATGAAATAATTAACTCACATTAAATTTAATAAATCCCCAAATTAATATAGCATAAAAATACGGGGTATTACATCATTCCATAAGATAATTAATTGAATCAGTCCCATTTGATCATAAACAACTGAGCGATAAAAGATCCATCACATACTAAAACTCTAATTAATTTCAATCTTTAATAACGATTAAATAAAATTTTGAATAATAAACCGACTGAATAATCCAACTGATATCCTCTAACAACTTTGAAACCGAATGGCCCAATAAAAACTCAAATCAAGTCTCATAATTAAATACGACTGGAAAAAAAAGTCTAACTAAATAAAGCAATAAAACGTATAAACTCCTGTTGCACCTCTAAATAATAAACTTCGATAATCCTATGCATCTTCACCAAAAATTATCCTGAAAAAGTTTGTCAACGCACGAGGTCAGAGCCCCGAGCATGAATACACACTACTCCCCTCAAATGGGATCCTTGAATCCAGACAGTAGCATTATTCGCAATAAATATAATAATAGAATATTTTTAAATTACACGGGATAATTAATGCGATAAGAATAAATCACTAACTAACCGCAGAAATCCCCATTTAAAAAGGCACACCAATATGATTTTAAATTCCCAAGGCCCGCAATTTTAATTTAATTAAATTAACCAAATTGTATTATTGTTCTCACTTTTTATTATGGCGGTCCACCCATCCCGGGTCATAATTTCCACCAAAGTGCCACACTTTTCCTTGCCAAAACGTTAGCCGAATCCGTTTAAATTTTTTATCACCCGCAATTTGACAAGGTTCCACACACGACACGACATAAAATGCCAGTCGAATCCGATTAAACTGTCGATCCCCCGCAATTTATGTCACCACCAATTTTAATACCCGTTTTTATCTTCGGCATTAATTCTCAATTTCTCAATTTCACCGTTTATAAATTACCCCACCCTTTTAATCGATGTGAGATCCTCAAAATACCCCTTAGTCCCATACCTAAGGGTCCCCAAGTTATCAAAATGTCCTAGCCTATGTATAGGATGAATTCCTAACAAAATCTCGACCTAGTTTCATGCCTAGGCTAGCATAACGATGACAAAGTATTAAAAATCCGCCCACCCCCGAAATAATAAAATCGTAACAATCTACCATCACTAGTCCCATACCTAGAAGGCGTAAATCATCAAAAGGCCTACCCACTAGTCCCATACCTAGAAGGACTCCTAAAATATAGGGAGAGCATAAGATACCCAACAATCCATCGTCATAAAGGTAATATAATAATACCAATAAGTCACACAATCTAGCATAATTAATCAACGTGTAAAACTACGCATGATAGACCAATTCAATTAATTCTTAATTAAATTTTCACATAGCCATAAACATCCAATTAATCCCATTTAATTATTTTTAATAAAATACATCGAGATTTCATCATTAATATAATAAAATTCTAATTTCATCATCTCTACACAACTTACTTGAGTAATACGTTCTCAAATTCATTTAAATCCAAACTAGGGTTTTTCTACATGCAACCTACACCTATAAATCCCAAAATTCACTCATGAATCCTACGTACCCAAGGGTTATGAATATTACTCATATTAAAAGGTTTCATAAAAACAACCCCAAGTTTTATGTGTCCACTTTCTCTAATTAGGTTGCTAATTGAATTTAAGAAAAATATTAAATTAAGGTTTAGACAACACTTAAAATGCATAATACTAAAGGAAAAGAATAGAGTATTCATGTCTGAAATTAGTTGGATAGAAATCTGAGTAGAAGGTTGAACTCCGCTTGAGAAAACATCAATTGAATCTTCAAAACTTGTTCAAAGTTGGGGCTAGGGGTTGAAGACGAGAGAAATATGTTTTGAGAACCTTACTGGAGAAAGTTTGAGAGAAAAAGTTTTTTTTAAATCCTAGCCCCGTATCAGTTTCATATATAAAGGGTTTAAGAGATGAAACCTGATTAGGAATCTCTAATCCATCTACCGCCCCTGTTGTTCGAACGAGATGCTACGTCGTTCGAATGACATGCGTTGTCGTTTGAACGACCTCAACATCAAAAACCAAATCTTTTAAAATCCGACTATATAATCTGATAAATATTCTTAAAAACGCACCTGCCAGTTAAACGATAAAAATCCTTATAACCTTTTTATAAAAGACCCAAATTAAATCCCGATTGAAAAATTTTAATAATAAAACCAAGTCAAATACTTAATGACCATTAAATCCAAAATTTTATTTTCTCCGAATTAATTAAAAATCAATAATTAAAACCCGGGGTGTTGCAAGAATAATCTCTATTACCGATTGCATCTTGTTCTGCTGTTCGTACTACCAAGGATCGTGTAACCCATGGTAGGTGAAAGTGATCATTCCACTGGTGACACCCGAATTTTCTTTGTGGGTGGTCCTTATTATCCTATACCTCTCGTGCCTTGGTATACTAGTGGCGCGAATACCTTAAGGCCGGTAATGTAACCTATTTTTTGAATCATTCAGGTGGGAATATCATCAACAGTCATTTGTTCTTTGATAGTTTTCATTAGAAGGACGAGCATCAATCCTTTCAAACATAGGTCACAACTGTTATGGGTGATACTTAGGTATGGAACTATGATCATACTGGTGACAGTGGCCCAACCATCATCACTTTGAATGGTGATGACTTCTTTATCACATGAAAACCTAACTTTCGTATAGAGGGATGGGGGTGATGCCCCATCATAATAATTCATGCATGTTCTAATAACAGGTTAAATTTAAATGGAAATTCGAGTATTTAAAACTCAACACCGTATTTTCTTGGTCCGATGATCAGCTTGAGTACAATAAACCCGAGGACTTGCTAACATGTGTTATCATGGTAGTTGATAGTTGTAGTGGATTGTCGAAAATTTGAAGCAGTGTATCTTAAACCGGAGTTCGTGCGCAGTGGGCATATCTTCATCTAAGAAGTTGATATATCATTGTATGGTGATGGAGCTAATGGTGGAAAATATGTTAGTGGGTGACAAGTCTTTTGATACATCTTCTCATGATGTTAGTTCCTACATGGAGATGTTGGCGGAGGTTTGTTTAAGTTGATCTTGTATTTTTAAATCTTTTTTGTTAAAACTCGGGGAAGGTTTGGTTTAGGGTTCCTTAATCTAGTTTGTGCTGATAAATGGGTCAGATTGGTGTCATGACTGGCTATGGAAGTCAACCTCTTCTTTGAGGAACACTAAATGTTCCTCAGTTTTCCTTTCAAGCTACTCTAAGTATTATTAGAGATGTGCTAAGGATATCGACTCTGTGAGAAGTCTAGTACTGGGTGGTATATTGAAATTATTGCCTAATATATCATAGGTGGGGCCTTTTATGGCCTTGATTGTACTTTTTTCGCTTTTGGAGAGGTAGAGCGGCTTCAACTGACTATGTCGTTAACCCTATGTTCTCACATATTTGTCTCGAATGTCAACACATTGATCTTTGCGGCCGCAACCTTAACTTTAAATTCATTAAAGGTATTCCCCTCAGAAGGCAATATCACCGATTATCCTTGTAAATACTATTTAGGGTCGTATATATCTTCAGATATGTTTTTTCTTCGAACTGTTTGTATCGAAATAGGATCCATAGATGATATATTTCACAATCTAACCGACCTCACAAAAGATTCCAAGATGAATGTCGTAGGTTTTTGGTGATCCCACTACCAAGATGAATGAATACCATCATTGTGGGGGGACTTATTGTGGTGGGAAGCACTGACTCATCATTTCATCTTGTAGTTTAGTGATGTTGATGATGTGGTCAGCTTTTGAGCACATCTTTCTAAATTTTTCCATGTTACGTATGGTTGTTGGTTGGCGAGGAGGTTCCATGGACAAAGAGGTCACAGTCCAGCGGGTGGATTCGGTGGTCAATCTAATTTTTGGGATCCTTTGTCTATTTCTCTTTCATGGTTTCATCTTTATCGGAGGAGGTGTGATCTATTACTGACCAAGTACCGAATTCAAGTGACCCGCGTGTAGGTTCATATCGACTTCCGAAGTGATCATTTGTGGAGGTATGTGGCTCCCCTTAATCATCACATCCCACATTTCTTGGTCAAGTGATAATTTGTTTCTACATCTAGACATTTCCAAAACATTGATAATGAGGACATTATAGAAATTCTTTTTTGTAATACCCCCAAATGGATTTATAAGGTAAACTAGTTCTGACTCCTGAAAGTTCTCTTTGTCGATAGGTGTCATAAGTGGGGGGACTGATGGCTGATCTACCTTGCTTTGAACAATTGAGAGGGGTTAATGCTATATTTAGAGTCGATAGAGATCATACAAATGATGTCATTTGATGACAAGGTATTTTTGAGTTTGTATGAGGAGGGCGCACTCAGCGAAAATTCTTTAGTATTCCCATAGATTAGGTCATAAGCTTTGTAAAACCTCAATATCCTTAGCAAGCCCTGATGGTTTTTGGTATAAATAACCTTGTTAACCAAGTAGAATCCATATTCTATAATGAATGGATTTGGTCCTAGGCATGCCAAAATAGGCTTGTACTTTACTTCAGTAAATCTTTTGTAGTGGGAATAATTGTATTAATATTTGAGATGTACAAAATTATTCATATTCAGGGTTTTAAGTAATATCTTATTCGTATAGTTGATTTCATTCTAATTTATTTCACTCTTATGTTACTCAACTTTCTTATAAAGTTGTTAGTTGTTCAACCCTCGCAAACTTAAATTTAGAATTGATCAACCTAATATCAAATTTAATGGGTGTCATAATTGGTATCAAAGTATGGTTTAGAGTCCTAGGATTTATGCGAATATATTCTTTTTTTTGCCAAGTAATCTTTGATATGATTAAAGCCTACTATTATGTCGTGATGATGTGTGCCAACGTTGTTCATCTCCGAATCGGGAATTTGTGAACTTGAGCAGACGTTAATTTTCAAATAACTGAGTGATAAGTATCCATTATAGAATTAAGGTTCTAGGATGTACCAAGTGATTAGGAAAGAACGTTTTCCATATTTAATGAAGATAATTAATTTAGTGATTATTGTTCGAGGTAAGAATGTGTTTTGGTGATTTTCAAGTGCTAAATTTGAATTTTAAGAGATGGGAAACATTAGAATTTTGGGGTTCCATGCATGTTGTAATTGTTGTTAGTGGTAGGAAGTCTAAAGAGACACGTCCATATGATTGCTTGAATTGATGTGTAAAAAATTTTGATTGATACGTAGTAGAAAAGAGACTTTATGTAAGATAGATAAGCAAGTGTATATTCATTGAGAAGATTATTTTAAGTTACATCCGCTTTGAACTAAGTACGATTATCAGTATTGTCCGATCAGAACACAAAAAAAGCTAATTGTCATGGTTGATGTGCCCAAAATATACCTGACAGCTCAGAGATACTAACCTCGGCAAAATGTTGGCCGAGGCAGTAAGGGGTCTAAATTGGCGTTGGTGATCTCGTCCAACATAAGGTCGGCTACGACCGACGTTATTAGTACCCCATTACCAGGGAGCAGTTGAGGTCTACATGGCTTATATTGTCAGTTATACAACAGGTCATCCACAGCTGACATCACGTCTTCATATGTCAGCCGAGGTCAGTAAAGATTACCAGGGTCATCATGATCAACCTCGGCTAGGAATCAGTCGATGTTCCAACTATGCTTGCGTAACCTCGGCCCAGGCCGACGTTATAATTCCGCTCTTCTTACCTCGGATTTCTATTGGGCTGAGCTCATCGTGAATAACCTCGGATAAGGTAGTAGTAGTAGTTAGATTTCCCCAACCTCGTACTCTTCGAGGCCGAGGTTGTACCTGCTAGGGACAGGGCCGAGCATTCACAAGCATATGCAAGGGAAGGAACATGTGGACAAAATCAGTTGTAACCGAATCAACCCCCTCACGTGAGGGAATATTTCATCATCATTCTCTACATGTGACATGGACAGATGTCTTCATCAAATTGGCTAGATCAACACATACATAGTCATCGCATGCATGGGGGGTACATGACACCCCCCAAACACTATATATACTGGTCTTCTCCTACCTTGAGGAGGATCCAAAATTTACACCCTAGCTAAAACTCTGTCAAATTATACGGTAGAGAGAGAAAGCTTTAGAGATTGTATCCATGTCCATTAGTGCCTTCATTCAGTGATATTACTCACACACACTCATAGTGGACATAGGACAAATTGGCTGAACCACTTATATTTAAGTGTTCATCCTCTTATCATCACCTCCTTCTATATATATATATATATATTCTCCTGTGCTTTCATTGTTATCACTTGCTTGAGCTTGTCAACACCTTATCTGGTGGTGCTGTTTCCAGCATCATCATTTTGGCGCCGTCTGTGGGAGCGAGAAGTAGTCTCTTCCTCTTTTTCTGCTTAACCTCACCAGAGACTCTGGTGGTGAACCAGGTCGTACCTCCTGCGTGGAGTTATTTCACCATTGAAAGAGGTCCTTTATGGTACTAAGTTAATTTCCTTCACAAGCTCCTTAGTTTTAACACATGGCACCGAAGTTACTACCACCTCCTCTACCACCTGGTGCTGGAGGGCCTAGTTCCAGCCAGGCACCACCCCAGTCTGAAATGGTTGAGGGGGCGGCAGCCTTAAAGTCCTTAGCAGCGGCGTAGCAAGCGATGAAGGAGAAATTTGCCCAGCTCAATCAAAATATGATGAGGCCACCTGGGGTCTCATCGGAGATGATTACTCCGACAGTTGTTCAACCCCATCCAAAAGCCAGAGGACCACCCACGCACCGCGAAATGACCAACCTACTCCTCATCCGAGGAGGGACGTTGCAGATCCTAGGCGTTTACGCCTGGGGAGGTAAGGACACCCTTTCCCAGAGGATAAGTATGATGACATGGAGGCAGAAGATGCTCCGGAAGACTTATGGGAGCTGTATGAGGTTTCAAATAACACGATACGTCCTATCCAATAGAGTAGAGGTTATGGGGGCAGAAGAGATGAAGGTGTCCAACAAAGGGGGTCGGCTTTTGATCGCTTGAGCAGAGTTCGGCCTTTGAAAAGTTAGGCCCAGTAAATTACCTTAGACAGAGGTTATCAAGATCAAGAAGTGCAGCAGGGTCACAAAGGGGAAATGATGAACATCGGCCTTAGCATCGCCGACCCCAACATGGTTGAGACCGTGGCCAGGAGGTGAACAACAGACGTTGTGCTGCGACTGGGGAACCCTTACTCCACCCCTTAGAGGTGGCTGGGGATAACCTCGGCCAGGCCGACGTTACTAGGCCATGGAATGACTCCATCCAACGTCTTAAAGAGAAGATAGGAGACCTCATCAAAAGTCGAGACCCACAATAAAGAGATTTCTCAGAGGGCTCACCATTCATGGATAAGATATTGAACTTCCCAACCCCTGCTAAGTTCAAATCGCCTACGGTGTCTCCCAAATATGATGGTAGTACCAACCTTGTGCATCATATCGAGATATTTTAGTCTACAGCAGATATTTATTCGATCCCAGATGAGATGAGGTTTTGGGCCTTCTTTGTGACTTTGACGGGAGCTGCACACATCTGGTTTACCTCTATTCCCAAGAACTCTATCGAGAGCTTTAAGGGCTTGGCCGAACAGTTCATTCATAATTTTTATTTTGGGGTAAGACCTCAAAAGAAGACCACTCATCTCCTGTACATAAAACAAGGCATGAACGAGAGCCTAAGAGACTGCATTAACAGATTCAATAAAGAAAAATTAGAGGTTGAAGATTACGAAGAGAATATATCCATGACAGCCCTCATTGGAGGACTCCAGAAGGGGAAGTTACTATGGAAACTTATGGGAGACCCTCCTAAGTCTATGGCAGAGCTATTGGCAACTGCAGGGAAAGTCATAAACACCGAAGAGGCCATGGCCGTGAAGTATGAGGATGAGAATGGAAGTGGCAGCGAAAAATTCCAAAGAAAGAAAAATGGAAAGAAGAGGTCAGTCGACGACAAGTTTGCATGCTATACTCCTCTAACTGTGTGTTGCGAACACATCCTCAATGAGATCAAGAATGACCAATCTCTGAGATGGCCAGATAAGCTGAAGGCTCCTTCGCAAAAGAGGAACAAGAACTTGTGGTGTGAGTCCCACCAAGACCACGACCATGTGACAGACAAGTGCTTCGCCTTAAACGATGAGATCAAGAAGATGTTGAAATCCAGGAAGTTGAGGAAATATGTTGATGGTAAGGCTCCTAAGAGGGGAAGAGATAACCTTAAAAATAAGAGAAATGATAGATGTCGAGGTGATACCCCAGCAAGAAGAGATGATGACTCAGATGGGAATGATGAAGACGATCCAGACCTCCCTCCAAAATACTATAACGCCCCGGTGAAGAGGGTTGGAATGATCTCCTTTGGAGTTAGACCCATCAGTGGAGGACTTGCTAAAGGTGGCTCTAAAGTAGCTGACCGAAGAGCTCATGTGGCAGAGGCCAAAGTGACCAAAGTAGAGGTTGTAAATCTCGCGTCTTCAGATGCAAAGCAGAAGAGAAAGAAGGTAGATATGGATACTCTTATAGTTGGATTCTCTCCACTCAATTTTAAGGGTATCATATCCCCACATGATGACCCTTTGGTAAAAACAACAAGAGTGCACAGATGTGAGGTGCAGAGAATCCTCGTAGATGGAGGAAGTTCGGCGGACGTGATGTTCTGGCCCTGCTTTAAGAGCCTAGGTCTTAGCAAAGCTAGGATAGTACCTTATCACCATCCGTTGATGGGATTTAGTGGGGAGAAGGTCCATCCGTTGGGCATGTATGAGATGGATGTGCGAATGGGGGACGAGTGGCCTAAGACATTGACCCGGAAGATTTTTTTTTTATTATGAATGAAAGCGTTTTCTCGGCATACAACCTCATCATGGGACGAGTTGCCCTTAAGGAATTTGAAGTCGTGCCATCAACGGTCTACCAATGCTAAAATTCCTGACCCCCTGTCTGGTAGGGGAAGTCAGGGGGACCGGACGTCGGTGTGAGAATGTGACTTCAACTCGGTGTAAGAGAGGGAGGCCCATAAGAGGGAAATAAAAAACATATAGCATTGATACACTTGATCCTAGAGATGAAACAAAGTTGAAAAAAGGAGAGGCCGCGGAATAGGTAGAATCTATTGTCCTCAAAGAGGACGAACCACAAAAAAATGTCCAAATCGGTAAAGCCTTAAAACCGGAGATCAAGGATGAGCTGATAAGATTCTTAAAGAAGAGGCACAGTGTCTTCGCTTGGAGCCACGCAAACATGCCTGGCATCGACCCGGAGGTTATGTGCCACAAACTCAATGTCGTAGAAGATGCAAAGCCGATCAAACAAAGACTAAGAGTTTACTCCAGGGAAAAGTCTGACGTCATCAGAAAAGAGGTCAGAAAGTTGGAAGACACAGAATTCATCAAGGAGGTCATATACCCAGAGTGGTTATCAAACGCCGTCATTTTTCCCAATGCCAATGGAAAATGGAGGATGTGCATAAATTTCACCGACCTGAACAAGTTTTGCCCAAAAGAAAATTATTCCTTGCCTCAGATTGATCAAATGGTAGATGCCACGGTGGGGCATGAGCTCATGAGATTTATGGATGCGTATTCAGGCTATAATCAGATCTTCATGAATGCTGAAGACTCAGAGAAGACAGTCTTCATCACAGATAAGGGGACCTATTGCTATAAGTTCATGCCCTTCGGCTTGAAGAACACAGGGGAAACGTATAAACGTCTTATTAATAAGATGTTTAAAAATCAAATTGGCAAAACCATGGTGGTATATGTATATGATATGTTGATAAATATCTTGAAGGCCTCCACTCATGTGGCAGACATAGGGAGAACTTTCGATACCGTGGACTTATACAGGATGAAACTCAATCCCGCAAAGTGTGTCTTCGGAGTAGGAGCTGGAAATTTCTTAGCATCATTGTCAATCAAAGGGGAATAGAGTCCAATCCTGAGAAGATTAAGGCTTTGCTTGATATGAAGACACCCAGAAGTATAAAAGACGTTCAGAGGCTCACGGAAAGAATAGCTGTACTCAACAGATTTGTTTCTAGAGCTACGGACAAGTGTCTTTCATTTTTCAAGGTGCTTAGAAAGGCTTCGAATGGGATGAAGAGTGTGACAAGGCCTTTACGCAGCTCAAGTCCTACCTCGGATCCCCCCTTCTCTTATCTCATCCCATCATGGGGGAGAAGTTGTATGTTTATCTAGCAGTTTCAGAATCAGATATAAGTGCAGCCATAGTATGGGAAGACGTTGGGATACAAAGGCCTGTATAGTTCAATAGTAAGGCCCTTCAAGGGTCTGAATAAAACTACCTTAGGATAGAGAAATTAGCATACAATTTGATACACGCTTCCAGGAAGATGAAACCCTATTTCCAAGACCACTCTATGGCCATCCTCGCTGATTCCCCATTAAGGCAAGTCCTCCACAAGCCTGAGAAGTCAGGCAGATTGATGACCTGGGCCATCGATTTGGGAGAGTATGACCTTATTTATCAACCCAGGGTGGCCATTAAAGGGCAGGCTCTTACAGACTTTGTTGCTGAGTTCACGTGGGAAGAGACTAAGGTTGAGAACAGTCCTGTGATCGCAGAGGGATCAAATAGTAACGTCTTTCGAGACCTGGAAGAGGTTGTGTCCAACAGAGCCAAAAATGAAATAGTTGAGAATGAGGAAGACAGGTACCTCTTCAAGCAAGGAATCCTGTGAGAGGGGAGCTTCTCTTCGAATGAAGACATTTGGAACCTCTTCGTTGACGGGTCTTCTTGCGAAAGTGGAAGCAGTGTAGGGATGATACTCTGAGCTCCGGATGGTACCAACGTTGAATATGCACTAAGGTCCAATTTTTGACATGAAACAACGAGTCATAATATGAGGTCATGATAGTATATCTCTCCTTGGCAAAGACCCTTGGGGTTGGTCGACTCCTACTTCATAGCGACTCGAGGTTAGTTGTCAACCAAGTGTTTGGAGTTTATGAGTCCAAGGATGTAAGGATGGCCAGATACCTGAAGAGGGTAAGAATGATGTTAGAAAGCTTTGAAGAGGTAAAGATGAAGATAGTACCTTGACAAAATAATAGCCATGCAGATGGGCTAGCAAGGTTGGCCTCAGCAACAAGGACAGGCATCAAAAGGACAATATCGGTCGAGATCCTGCTCAAACCGACCATTGAGGAAGAAGAGGTTGCCAACTCTTGCCTCAACTTGAACCCAAGAGACTCGTGGATGGACCCCCTCGTTAGATATATCAGAGAGGGAGAGTTGCCGAAATCAAAGCTAGAAAGGAGGAAAATGAGGTTCAGAGCTGCAAAGTTCTCAATAATAGGAGATGTCCTATATAAGAAAGGATTTTTGTTACCTCTCCTCAAATGTGTTCATCCCACAGAGGTCCCCCGCATCCTACAGGAGGCACACAAGGGTTCTTGCTCCAGTCACATAGGAGGAAGAGCTTTAGCTAAGAGGATAATTATGCAGGGATATTATTGGGCGACCTTGGCTAAGGACACTGCAGCCTACGTGAAGAGGTGTGATAAGTGCCAAAAATTCTCCACTACACCCCATCAACCTCATCAACCTATGATGTCAATCAGTTCCCCTTGGCCATTCGCAGTATGGGGGATTGACTTGGTGGGTCCCTTGCCAAGGGCTATAAATAATTACCGATTTCTGATAGTAGCGATTGACTACTTCTACAAGTGGGTAGAGGCTGAGTTGATGATCATGATTACAGAGCAGAAGACCTTCCAATTCATCTGGAAGAGCATCATATGCAGACATGGCCTTCCAAACACCCTCATCTCAAAAAACAAAGCCCAGATCAAGAATTCTTCCTTAGAGAAGTATTACAAGAGAGTTAGGATCAAGTAATTTTTCTCTTCTCCTGGACGACCTCAGGCAAACAGACAGATCGAAGTCACCAACAAAACAATCCTCTACGGGATTAAGAAGAAGTTGGAAGAAGCTAAGGGGAGATGGACTGAAGAGGTTTATTTTGTGTTATGGGCCTACAGAACAACGGCTAGGAGACCAATGGGGGAGACCCCATTTATGTTAGCATATAGCTCAGAAGCCATCATACCAACAGAAGTAGAACTCCCCACTCACAGAGTTCAGACCTACGACCCTGAGAAGAATGGGGAAGAGAGAAGACTCGACCTAGATTTGATTGAGGAGATAAGGGAAGACGTCGAGATCAGACAGGCAGCCTACCAACAGATAACAATAAAATTCTACAATCAAAGGGTAAAATCGAGGCCTATAGCTGTAGGAGACCTGGTGCTGAAGAATACGTTACAGAAGGCAAACAAGCTTTACCCAAATTTGAATGGGCCTTACAAAGTGATCGAGGAGCTTGTACCCGGAACCTACAGGATAAAAAACCCTTAAAGGGGAACCTTTCTCCAATCCATGGAATGCTAATCATCTGAAAAAGTATTACATATGATGTTGCAATGGTTTCTATGTAAATGTATCATCTTATGAAGAGATTATTAATGAAAATATTAGTTCCTGGGTCAATTCTTAGTTCATTATGCTTTAGTGGAAAAAATTTGGGGGTAACATCTTAGTTTGATGACCTTAGACCTTAAACATCATAACTTGGTGACAAGGTCCTGACGTGAAACATCATATTTGGATGACCTTGGACCTTTAACATCATTAATTTGGTGAAATTTATGGGGATAACATCTTAGTTTGATGACCTCAGACCATAAACATCATAACTTGGTGACAGGGTCTGAGGTGAAACATCATATTTAGATGACCTCAGACCTTTAACATCATTAATTTGGTGAAATTTATGGGGGTAACATCTTAGTTTGATGACCTCAGACCTTTAACATCATAACTTGGTGACAAGGTCTAAGGTGAAACATCATATTTGGATGACCTCAGACCTTAAACATCATTAATTTGGTAAATTTTATGGGGGTAACATCTTAGTTTTATGACCTCAGACCTCAAACATCATAATTTAGTGATAGGGTCTGAGGTGAAACATCATATTTGGATGACCTCAGACCTTTAACATCATTAATTTGGTAAAATTTATGGGGTTAACATCTTAGTTTGATGACCTCAGACCTTAAACATTATAACTTGGTGACAGGGTCTGAGGTGAAACATCTTAGTTTGATGACCTCAGACCTTTAACATCATAACTTGGTGATAAGGTCTGAGGTGAAACATCATATTTGGATGACCTCAGACCTTAAACATCATTAATTTTGTGAAATTTATGGGGGTAACATCTTAGTTTGATGACCTCGGACCTTAAACATTATAACTTGGTGACACGGTCTGAGGTGAAACATCATATTTGGATGACCTCAGACCTTAAACATCATTAATTTGGTGAAATTTGTGGGGGTAACATCTTAGTTTGAAGGCCTCAAACCTTAAAACATCATAACTTGGTGACAAGGTCTGAGGTGAAACATCATATTTGGATGACCTCAGACTTTAAACATCATTAATATGGTGAAATTTATGGGGGTAACATCTTAGTTTGATGACCACAGACCTCGTAACCATTAATTTGGTAATATTTTATAAGGGTAACATCATAGTTTAGTAATGAAGCCATCAATGCACGACATATAAAAATATTCAAGGTCAAAAGAAGCAAAGTTCTCCTCAGAGAATGATATAGCACAGAAGTTAGAATCACAAGTCAAAATGTAATAGAAAATTTTATCAGAGGTTACAGACCAATATGAATCAGAAATAAAAATTACAAATAAGAGCTTCACAAAATACGACCTAAGTGTCTTTAATCTCAGGGTTAGTGGCCATGGCCCCACTTCCTAGGACAGTGTTAGTCACTTCTACACCATCATCATGTGGATTAACGTCTTCAGTCCCTATAGATTCTGGTTGAGAAGTCTCTACAGGCACAACATCTCCTTCCTCCTCGACCTCTTGTAAGGCCTGAGCAAACCGAGGATCAGCATAGCCCAGACCAACGAAGTCCGAGGCTGCCAGGCTCCCTGACTCCTTCTTTTTCATGGCAGCCCATTTTCTAGTGGCCTTAACACCTCTTTCGAGGTATTCAAAGCCGAAGCTTATGAATTGGTCAGAGACTTGATAGTCGGCTAACCACTTCTTAGAGGCATCCTCAAGGGCAGCCTTCACCGCAGCATCAACCTTTTGTTGGAGGACGACGTCCTTAGCCTTCAGGGCATAGGAGTGGTCTTTCTGAAGCTTTACAATATCCTTTTCCCCCTGCCTCACCTTGTTCTCAGACTCCTACAAGTCAGTCTTCAGACGCTCTACTTCAACATCTAGAGCGGCCTCCACTTTTTGGGCCTCTCTTCCCTTTTCAATCAGGGGTATCTTCCCCTGGGTCCACTCAACAAACCTATGCATGGCGAGTACACCCTACAACACAAAATCATATGTATAAGATCAAGACAATGCAAATCAAATATGAGGTTACACTTGGAACAGTCTTTACCTGGATAGACTTGTAAAGGAAAAACTCGGCCAGCAGATGAGTATCGATGGAGCGTAGGAAGCGCTTGTCAGCATCGGTCATCGTAGAGCTGATAGTATACATTACTTTTAGACTAAGACCTATAAGGCTATCACTAATCTTCAGCTATTCTAGACGAGCAACCAGTGCATCATCAGACGAGATGGGGATAGCGCGATCGCTCTTTTGGGCTTTGCTTTACCTCTGATCCTCTGGGGTAGTGGTGGAAGATTTCCTCTTTTTTGTAGCGTCGGACTTAGAAGTGCCGACGTTCTGATTAGACGGGGGAGGAGGGGGAGCATTGAGCCCATCTTTCTTCACCAGCTTAATAAGACTTGGCGCAAATATCTCCTAGAAGTCGTCTGAGATCCCTTCGGGGCGTTCTACAAAAATAAAAAACATGTCTGAGTTAGTAAATCAGAAACTTCAAAAGATCAGAGGTACAAATTAGAAAAATAAACACTTACGAAGTTCGGCTAAAGGACTTCCCCCCAGACCAGTCTCATAGAGGTAGTAAGGGGACATCAGGTGTTCGTACTTGACCAGCCGACCAAGCTCCCCCTGATCTTGAAGTTCCTTGACCTTTTGAAGGTTAACATGGCTTAGCCCAGGGCCAGATTTGGAAGCCAGTGATAGTTTTCCCCACCTCAGAGGGGTCCTTGGCTCTATAGATGAAGAGGGGGCACAAGTACAAAATTCCCAGGCCCCAGAAATAAAAAAGTATCATGGTTTCCAATTGTGATTTGATGTTTGGGTAACCAACAACATCTTCTTATCAGGCTTCCTAGCTAGGAAGTGGTAGTAGCTCAGATGGTTTCTAGCAGAGGAGGGCACATAGCACCTTGTGAAGACCCTGACAGGAAGGTCAGAATGATGAACTACCCTCCATAAGACGATGGCTCCAATCATCACTCTCTAGGCATTGGGAGACAACTGGGAAGGGGCCAGGTCGATATGGGACAATATGGCCATAATTGTTGGATGGATGGGGAGACGAAATCTTAACTTAAACATCTACTCATATACAGAGATCTCCCCATATCGGTCACCAAAGGCCCTCTCATCCCTTAGAGGTCTCCTAAGCTTAATAGAAGGACCGGTGGAATAAAGGTGCCTAAAAGCTAAGAGATCGAATTCATTGACAGTGCTCTCTATCTCGGCAGCCTTCGAGATGTTAACGTCACTTTCATGACCATCATCCTCATCCCTGGATATGTCGGCATGGGCAGGCATAGGAGCACCATCAGGGAACCTCTTAGCGAACTCAGACCCTGTGGCGGCCGACAGAGGAATCGCATCTATTATCGGTGGAATAGCCACACTCGGCCCTACAACTTCAACATTAGAAGAAGTCCATGAAGAGCTAGAACCATTGTGGGACAAGGCGCGACTCTCGACCTTGGCCTGATCAGGGACCTGATCTTGCCTAATGGAGAAATCCATTGCCTCCTGGAATGAGTCAAAAGACATGGGGTCTGAGGTGGATGACTCAGACTCAGACATTAGAGTGGGTTCCAACGGAGTCCCTACTGGCTCAACAGGTTCTGCTGGCTCAGGGAATATCACCCTCAAGGGCGGTGGAAAGATAGGTCTGAGAGGGAATGCTTCATACCTACGAGCTTCCTCTTGTGCTCGTTCAATTTGCCTAATCTTGTCTAGAGTCTTATCCCTAGGAGAAGGGAATTCCTCTAAGAGCCGATAAAGGGGTCTGAGCATATGAGTTAGACCTTACACTTGGGACAATAAATCAAAAATAAATAAGTTGGTAACTTAACTAAGGATCAAACTGGGATTTTAAAGCAAGAACGGTGAAGAACAGGGACCACTGGAAAACTCAATAAGTCACCGAAAAACCCATACGATCACCAGAAAATGATAACAGTTGTCGAAAAATATAAGAAATGAAGAAATAAGGTTGTAAATGGAAGGAAAGGTGAAGACAATATCTGAGGAAGTGCGAGATGAAGGATAAGAAGAGTAAGGGCAACGAAAATGCAGAGATCTGAGTGGCGATGAAACTCTAGGAGAGGAGAGAGAAGACACAGGACGCTCAGGCGGGAAAAAAAGAAGAAATGGGAAAAATAAGAAGGAAATGAGGTTTAAAACCCCCAAACCTATATGCACGCGCCCCAAGTCCCATCATTGCCTTGGGGGCCTAAAAAGAAACCATCATGGCACTTGGCCAACATGCTATCTACTGCAATACTTGACACTTGTCAAATGAATATTGGTGCACCATGCAGAAAGGACTCTAAGCTACATACCCCATAGTCACCCATTCACATAAGTAACCAAGGGTTAGGAGTGATCGATGTGATCAAAATATACCTGACAGCTCGGAGATACTAACCTCGGCAAAATGGTGGCCGAGGTAGCAAGGGGTCTAAATTGGCGATTGGCGATCTCGCCCAACATAAGGTCGGCTATGGCCGACGTTATTAGTACCCCTCTACCAGGGAGCAGGTGAGGTCTACATGGCTCATGTTGTCAGTTATCCAACAGGTCGTCCACAATAGACATCACGTCTACATCATACATTAACCTCGGTCGGGTGTCAGCCGAGATCAGTAAAGATTACCACAGTCATCATGATCAACCTCGGTTAGGAATCAGCCGACGTTCCAACTACGCCTGCATAACCTCGACCCAGGCCGACGTTACAACTCCTCTCTTCTTACCTCGGCTTTCTATTGGGCTGAGATCATCATGAATAACCTCGGATAAGGTAGTAGTCAGATTTCCCCAACCTCGTACTCTTCCAGGTCGAGATTGACCTGCTAGGGATAGGGCTGAGAATTCACAAGCATATGCAAGGGAAGGAACACGTGGATAAAATCAGTTGTAATTGAATCAACCCCCTCACCTGAGGTAACATTTCATCATCATTCTCTATGTGTGACAAGGACAGATGTCTTCATCAGATTGGCTAGATCAACACATACATGCTCATCGCATGCATGGGGGGAACATGACACCCCCAAAACACTATATATACTGGTCTTCTCCTACCTTGAGGAGGATCCAAAATTTACACCCTAGGTAAAACTCTGTTAAATTATACAGTAGAGAGAGAGAAAGATTTAGAGATTGTATCCATGGTCATTAGTGCCTTTATTCAGTGATACTACTCACACACACTCACAGTGGATGTAGGCCAGATTGGATGAACCACTTATATTTAAGTGTTCATCCTCTTATCCTCACCTCCTTCTACATATATACATATATATATATACATATATATATATACATATATATATATATATATATATATATATATATATATATATATATATATATATATATATATATATATATATTCTCATGTGCTTCCATTGTTATCACTTGCTTGAGCTTCTCAAGACCTTATCTGGTGGTACTGTTTCCAGCATCATCAACGGTCAAAGGCCATGAAAAATCATCCTTGTCACGGTCATGGGCCGCAACCATTTAGGGGGAGACAAAGGTTTATGCCACAGTTATTTACTGTGATAATATTTTCATGGGATTTATGTCACGAGTTTTTACCTTAAGAACTATTAACATTATCACAGTCATGTCATCGTTTAAGACCATGACAAACCTGAGTGAAATTTTTAAAAAAAAACTATGGCCAGTATGGCCACTGCTACTGCCCAGCAATATGATTTCTTCATTTTTCGGTTTACAAAATCAATAATACCTTCCAATGCAATCTAAACATGTATACAACTAAGTAATGTTTTCAAACCCAACCACAATCACATTAGATATCCAAATAATGTTATCAAACACAACCACAAACCATAAATCTGAAGTAAAATAATGTTATTAAACCACAAAACTAATGTTATCAAACCAATAATTACATAATATGTACTGAGACGATCTCTAAACATGTTAGGTGATTCACATAATAAATGAATCCAAACAGCCCTGAATGTTACTTACACCACATTGAGTATCGAATACTCATGACGTGGATCTTCCACCCGAAGGACTGAATTGGAGGGCCATGCACCAGATCATTCATTTGCATACTCATTTACTTTATCCCCATTGCAATTGTAACACCTCCATTCAAGTCGTAGAGGGCCATTGTCTCTTCATAAATAAAATATGGATTCTAGATAGAGGAGTAAAAGTCATAGGGAGAGGAATTTACAAGGAAGATTGGCGAGGGCGTGTGAGATGAAGTCTTGGTTCCCTCACCCACCACTTTTTTTCCCTTACCTTTAATATACCACCCAAATTCAGTTAAGGCTTCCTCGACCATGGACTCCACATTGTTCACATACTTTCTCGGACAGCCAAGACTTACTTACATCTTATTTTTAAAGTCATCTACCTTCAACGCCAATTCAGCCTACTCGTTGTCACCTCATTCACCTTTCTAACCTGAGAGCTGACGCCCCTAGTTCGGTCCATGTGATTGCATCTGAGCACCTAGATAAGTGCATCCACATCTATGGATGCCTTGTCGGTATCGCTCTGCGAGTTTTGGACCTCCCTCAACTTTTCCTGAAATAACAAAATATACCAGATTAGAGTTGAAATAACATATAAGTAAAAAGACTTAAATTAGCAACATAATTATAATTATAACTTACAAGTATTGCCTCGACATTTTGGGTTGGTATTTCCCTTGTTCGTCTGTATCACCATATAGGAATCAAGCCTATGTGGCCTACTCCCTAGGCCAGTCCATATCTCCAGAAATAAAATGAAATGAAATAAAAACATTGAATTAGTAATCACCTCCTACCAAGCAAACTAAAACTATACTTTTACTATGTACTTAACACCGCTCCTCCACCTCGGCGTATGATGTACACCCCGGTAGTTCACATCAACCTTTTTCACCCAATTTTTCTTTCCCAATTCACAGGAGGACAATTGTCATTCAAAAGTTTCATTATCTATAAACCATTACCAATTTGCCAATGAGATGGGCTCTTTCTCTGGCACTTTGTCCCTGAGACTCAATATGGAATAACGATCCTTCCAAAAATAACGAGCCCACATATTGTTCTTCCATGTTTTCCACTGGTCTCTCACTTATTCCGGTACAAAATCGCGATAAACATGGTTGAGGTTAAATTTCCCTTGTCCAACAAATACATAAAATAATAAAGTTAGTGAATTAGTGTTAAAATTAAAAAAAATATAGATATATAGCAACAATCATGCCCGTAGTACACCCCATACAACATATTCAAGCTCTGAGGGGACTTCTCTCTAATCGACAAATTCGGTACCGATAATGGTTTTGGCCAACTCTAGGGCCCTCCTTAGAATTTTAGTTTTGTTATCTAACGGTGCCCTAAGTTTGCCCTCCTCGCCCCCATAAATTATAAAAATTAAGTATCAGCATACATAAGCATAGAAATATGTTTACAGCAATACTTAACAATGTTATAAGAGATCTGGTGACAATGTCATAAAATGCGGTCATTATAATACAATATAGTAGATCATAATTATAGCACTAGATTGCAACACATTGAACACATTCAACCAGTGATTGACAGAAGATAGAACCAATAATTACCCCCGTTTAACAAGGTTCAAGTTACGCACCATTACAATTCAAGGATAAAGGGTCGTCCAATTATAATATATACAACAAAGCATTAAACTGTGAAAAATCAACAATGGCATTAGAAGAATACAAATTAACAATGACATTAGAAGAATACTAATCCATATCATAAATAAAAAAACTAAGAATTAATTTAAATAATTGGAATCCTTATTACAAATATAAGAATTATTTCAAATTCGGATTATCATCCCAAATGGATTGATATTTGATAAAAGAAACCAAGTCATCCACACTACTGGTTAGATGATTTGGCATGTGTAAGACAATTGACCACGGCTCGTTATGGATATACTCTAAGTAAAACACTGTTTTCACTTTTTAAAAAGCATAAACGAATGGCTCATTGCTCACATACTCATTGCTCTTCATCTTGGACAAATCAACCATGATTAAATTGGTACATGAATCAACTTTATGAGCATTTTGGTCCTCGACTCTTACCCAATCATTGTAAAACACAACCACTTTAAAGCTTATATATTCGAATTCAAATATATTTCTAATGACACCACGGTAAGTCATTTTCGCTTTAACAAGGTTTTTATCATTTTCACTCTCTCGAAAATAAGTAAAAGCCTTATATGAAATGCTCGAATTTCGTACATTAGAATTCTACTGGTACACCCTTGCACCGAATATATAACAGTTAAACGATACTTTTTGTAATTCTATGCCATGATATTAAGTCCAGTGGCTAGATGGTCAAACATTGATGTTGCATCACCCATCTTTAACAGCTGAGAGTTTTAAAGCTTTCTTGCAATTTGTCATTTTATAAGAGACATTATCATAACAATTACCTCATGTGACACCCGTAGCCTGAACTAATTTTCTGATTATGCCATCATTCGTATTTTATTATTCCCACGTGCATCATATTTCCTACATTGACCATGACAAACATATCATGAAGTTGATCAAGTATAAAAGTTAAAATAATGTAAAAAATTCAACATAACCTAACTTTTCCCATTCTTCTACTTCGTCATGAGTTTTAAATGGATAACGAGCTATTTGTTCATACTATAAACTTATTAATTTCACTCATATGCCCATTACATAACCACCCTCATCGATGAACTCATCACTATTATCTATAATGCTTAGGTCGGACATATATTTCCAAGCGAAGATTGATGACTCCACGGTAATTATTCCACTGCAATCAATCTTTAAATGTATCGTGTATTCTTGATATATTATTTGAAAACTTTCATCAACCTTTTAAACGGGTACATCCATCGATATCTAACTGGGCCGTAAAGAACTTCCCCATCGCATAAGTGTACCAACATGTGAATACTTATGTCAAAAAATAAAAGGGGTAAGCACTTATCTAATGCATAAATTGCTTTAACTATAGAAACTTTTATGGCCATGATGTGCTTTCGATTAACTAGTTTTGCACATAAAAGTGTGAAGCAGAAGCTAATTTGCATCATTGCCCTTCGCAAATCCTTATGCTTAAAGAAATAATACTTTTTGGTTAAAACTCGGGGAAGGTTTGATTTAGGATTCTATTATCTAGTTAGTGCTAATAAAGGGGTTAGATTAGTGTCATGACTAGGTAAAGAAGTCAACCTCTTTATTAAGAAACTCTAAATTCTCCTCGGTTTTCCTTTTAGACTACTCTAAGTATTATAGGAGATGTGCTAGGCTCTGTGAGAAATCTAGTATTGGTTGGTATATAGAAACTTATGTCTAATATATTATAGGTTGGTCCTTTATGGATTTGGTTATACTTTTTTAGTTTTGTAGAGGTAGGTTCGCCTCAACTGACTATGTTGTTTACCCACTGTACTCACATGTCTGTCTCACGTGTCAACACATTGATCTTTGCGGTCGTGACCATAACTTCACATTCATTAAAGGTGTTTCCCTCAGAAGGCGATATGGACAATGATCCCGTGAAATGTTATTTGGGGTCATGTATGTCTTCATTTATGTTTTTCCCTAAGAATTATCTGTATCGTAGGAGGATCCAAGGATGATATTTTTCACAATTTAAGCGACCTCACAAAAGATGTCGACGTATTAGTACCTAAGTTGTGCATTGTCTCACTGACAAACTTGAAAAAGGCTAGTGCTTTAATAAGCCATCTCAAATTAGAATGTCGGTGGTCACCCTTGTCGTAGGGTTTTGGCGATCCCACTATCAAGATAAATGAATACCATTATTGAGGTGGGACTTTTGGTGGTGGTATCCAGACTTATCATTTTGTCCTACAGATTAGTGATGTTGACGATGTGGTCGGCTTCTAAGTACAAGATTCTATAACTTTTTCCATTTTGCGTATGGTGGGGGGTTATCGAGGCGGTACTATAGACTAAGAACTCATAGTCCAGCAGGTGGATTCGGTGGTTTATCTAATTTCCGGGGTCCTTGGTCTATTTCTCTTTTATGGGTTCATCTTTATTAGAAGAGGTGTGATCGATGGACAATCGAGTACCAGAGTCAAGTGACCCGCATGTAGGTTCACATAGACTTCCCAAGTGGGTCATTCTTCCAAAAACATATTTTAGCAAAGTAAAAGCCATGTTCGTCTTTTTGATAAAAATTAAACATCCCAAATATGATTATATGAATTAATTCAAACTCTAAATCGTTTTAGATCTTTTAGGATATCAGGAAGTCTTCAAACTTGGAGATGCTTGAGTTCGATTCGTCTTGAGGGTGCGTGATGATTTGTAACGGGATACCCCAAAACTAGTCTAAAACTATGCTATGAACAATGTTTCAAAAATTGTTCTTACAAATCTCCCTTTTTGGCTATTCCGGGATAAAACAAACAAAATGACCGAACATCAAATTAAAATTAAAATCTCCTATTACAAAGATACTAATACCCTTCCCAACCCTAGAACGGAATGGCATAAGTTTCTTTGTCTTAAAAACTTCATCTTCTTAGCTTAATCTTTGTTTTCATCCATATGTCTTTCAATCCCTCTTTAAGTACCTACACACATGAGACAACAAACATAGACCCTCGTGACGCATCGAGTTTGAAACAAAATATAATTCATAAATAAATACACCACCATTATTCGAACTCATGAAACACTCCATTTTAATTTTCTCTCCTCAAAGAAGTAGAAACAATAAATACTAAGTGCGAAGCATCACGATGAAGAAAAGATGTCATCACAAAAGATGTAAATCAAGCATGTGTAATGATCATCTCAAAGGCAAACACAACCAACAATTTTTCAGATTTTTCAATTCTTTTTCAAAAAAATACAAATACAACAAACATACAATGTATAATATATGCATAATATATCAAAATAAATTCAGCACACATATATAGGTATAAACGGCCATCAAACATGATACAAAACACATAAGCTTTACACACTAGCACAGTGTCTATGTGTCCAAACATGTGGAATGGAATGAATGGGCGTGAATTAGAAGCAAAAGAATTATAATCCAAATACTCAAATATATTGAAGAAGTTCTAATTAACCATAAAACTTTATCAAACTAAGCTTTAGCCTCAAGTGATAAATAGAGTTGAACTTAATGAACAAAACAAACACAATGCACACAAGCCTAGAATTTAATGATTCTACATGTCAATAGCGTCATGACAAAATAAGCATAACTAGGATACATTGTCATTGTGCAAACCTGTTAATATCCCATGCAAATGCCCTCAAAATAATTATTTTATTTAATTTGAATGTTTATATCAAACAAAACAAATTGGCCCATTTTTGGCATAATATTCTTTTTATTGCCTTAATATTTTCTCGGGCTCTTTTCAGACAGTGGCTTTCACGACGAGATTATTATTCTCTCCCATCCCTTTTTCGTGCCTTCATCACCTTTTCAGTTCTAAACAAATTCCTCACGGGCAACGGTTCTTACATGCCCAACTCCTCCATAGTCAAATAAGCACGTAGATGACAAGATTTATGGTGAACATATCACCAAACTCAAATATACATATGAAGTAAAAATCCAACAATCTCGTACAAGTGTGTATAGGCATATACAAATTCGAATCCATTAAGCAAATCAAGTTCGAAACAACTCCATAAACATGGTTAATATAAATCTAAGCATCTAAAGTCATAACCAAATGTCCTAGCAACATGAAAATTTCGTAATGAATTTGGATTCAAACACACCAATATCCCATACCAAATGTGTAAAAGTAAAATATACAAAAACCGAAAATCTTTTTGAACTTTTCAAAAATATTTTTCAAAAATAAAATCTTTTCATATTTTTCAAATATGACTCAATGAAAGAAAAATATAAAAAAAAGTACACATGTCATAGCACTAGCAAGAATATATCAAGAAGCATAACTAGAGTATGACAAACAAATCATGCAAGCAATCATCCATAAAAAATAGCATGTGACGCATCATGTGCAAGCATGTGACGCATCATGTGCAAGCATGTGAGAATCAACCAATTTAACATTTACCATCTCCAAAATGGATTTCCTGATCCAAACATGTGTATGTCAAACTGGAGGTTTTATAGGAATCGACGAGACACTATCCTTAAATTTCCTAAGACCTCTTCTAAAATCATAACAAAAATGCCTCTGGTGACTTTTCCTGTCACAATGTGAACACGTGTAAACGGATGAAACGATACCTATGGGTTGACCTTTTCTAACGTCCTTGGTTTTGGTGGAACCTCCAAAACAAACAATGGTTTTGGATTTAACAACGGAAACATTAAAATAAGACAATCCATTACCATCACTACTCAAAATACTCGAGTCTTTAAAATCAACTTTTAACTTCAAAATTTTAGACTCAAGCAAAAAATTAGACTCTTCCAATTTTAGGGGAGCCTTTTTCAAATTTTCATCAATTTCTAAGAGGTTATCACACTCACCTTCAATAAAAGCAAACTTTTCCCTAAAAGTCTTCTCACGTGCCACAAAATCATTAATCAAAATATTTTTGTCCTCTTTGGCACAAACACAAAACCTAGAATTTTTCAAGTCCTCTAAAGTTTTTTTCAAAAATAGGACTCTATCATCACTCTCCTTTTTTAAAAATTTTAAAGATTTATTGTTATCATATAAAGAACCAAACTTCTCACGAACGATATCTCTTTGATTTTGAACTGTTTGCAAAAGTTTCAAAATATTTTTAAAATGATTTTCAAGAAATTCATTTTTTTGGCAAACTTCAATTTGGTAAGATATTGTGTTTGATCTTGTTTACTTGTTGTTTGGGTTGTTTATTCATCTCTCTTGTGTTTTATTTAATTTGAGAACGCAAAATAATTGCAACGGGTGATTTTTATTCGAACAAGGATTGCAATACGAATTTTAAACGTGGAAGCAAAATTTTAATTAATTTTATCTTTTTATCCTACACATGCATCTATGGTGATAAAACAGATAAATAAAACCATGCAAATACAACAAAGCTAAGTTTCAAGAAAAAAAAGGAAAAATCCATATTCACTTAGAAATTTACAAGAGAGTCAACATACAGACTACTTGATCCCCCACACGCATAACGCGTTATTCTTCAAAAATCTTTGAGGTATAACTATGATCCTCGTAAGAATCACATAATCTCAGTCCTCTGAATTAGCCTCAGCCTTTGTCTTCAGCAGTGAATCCCTGCATGTGTCACAAGTTAACAATGGAATGCCTCTCCACTAAGGAGTATACAAGAGATATAAAACTTTCTAGGGTTCTAAATTACTTCACAAGAACAATATTCGAGCATCGTTTTTGTGAATTAAAATAGTATTTTGGAAACACAAAACTTGAAGAAATTTTGCTGATATGCAGAAACGTGTTGGCAAAAATTTTAAACAATCTGATTTGCGAAATAGGTTCATATAAAAAAAAACTTAAGTCGGCGGGGTCATTCGAACGACTTTTTCATATCGTTCGAACGACTTCTTCATATCGTTTGAATGACAAGAGCATGTTATTTGAACGACTTTCACTGTCGTTTGAATTACAATGGAATGTCATTTGAATGACTAGGTAATGTCATTTGAATAATAGAACTGAAACTTTGAGATTTTAAAAACTTCGCCTACAAGCCTTCCAAAAACATATTTTTGCAAAGTAAAAGCCTTGTTCATCTTTTTGATAAAAATTAAACATTATAAATACGTTTCTATGAATTAATTCAAACTCTAAATCATTTTATACCATTTGGGATATCGGGAAGTCTTCAAATTTAGAGATTCTTCAGTTTGGTTTGTCTTAACGGTGCATGAGGATTTGTAACGGGATATGCCAAACTAGTCTAAAACTATGCTATGAACAATGTTAGAAAAATTATTCTACAGGATTCAGGAGAGATCACACGGATGATGTCGTTTGATAACAAAATATTTTTGAATTTTTATGAGGAGGGCGCACTTGGCGGATATTCTTTATGATTCCCATAGATTAGGTCATATGTTTTGTAAAACCTCAACATCTTTTGCAAGCCCTAGTTGCATTCAGTATAAATGGCCTAGCTAACCGAGTAGAATCCATATTCTATTAAGAATGGAGTTTGTCCTGGGCATGCCAAAATAGGCTTGTACTTTAATTCCATAAATCTTTTGTGTGGAAATAATTGTATTAATAATTGAGATGTGCAAATTTATTCATAAACAGGTTTTAAGTATTGATTTAACTCTTATTTATTTCACTCTTATGTTATTCAACTTTCTTATAAGGTTATTAGTTGTTCGACTCTCGTTCGAACCATGTTTTAAGTTTTGGCTTATTCGTATATATAACTCATTTGAACCGAGTTTTACATCTTTTTGGTAAAAACTCGGGGAAAGTTTGGTTTGGGGTTCCTTTATTTGGTTTGTACTGATAAATGGGTTAGATTGGTGTCACAAATGGGTAAGGAAGTCAACCTCTCCTTTGAATAACACTAAATGATCCTCAGTTTTCCTTTCAAACTACTCTAATTATTATAGGATATGTGCTAAGTATATCGGCTCTGTGAGAAGTCTCATACTGGGTGGTAAAAAGAAACTTGTGTTCAATATATCATAGTTGGGGCCTTTTATGGCTTTGGTTATACCTATTTTTCTTTTAAAGAGATTAGGCGACCTCAACTGACTACGTTGTTGACCCATTGTAGTCACATGTCTGTCTTGAATGTCAACACATTGATCTTTGCGGTCATAACCTTAACTTTAAATGCATTGAAGGTGTTTCACTCAAAAGTCGGGATAACCGATGATCCTAGTGAATGTTATTTAGGTTTGTATATGTCTTTATTCATGTTTTTCTCTTTAAAATTATATCTATCGGAGGAGGATCTAGGGATCAAATTTTTTACAATCTAAACGACCTGATAAAAGATGTAGACAGAGGAGTACCTGAGTTGTTCAATGGCTTCTCCCCATGGGGATTGCTCCTTGCCAAGCTTTAAGAAGAAATTAATTTGGGGTATAGGTAAGAAATTAATTTTTTCCAAAACTCTCAATGAAAATTGTTGCCCACACTCCTATTTATTAAAAAACTTGAAAATCAAGGCAGCGAAAAAAATGAGGCATTTTATTCAAACAAAAACAAAGGGTTATTTGAATGAGATTTCATATGTCGTTCGAACCAAAGAAGAAATCGTTCCGGGTGAATTGCCACATCTCGTTTGAACAAACTTCAATGACATTCAAACGAGTTTCTTTTGTCAAATAGAGATAATTCGTTTGATGTTCGTTCGAATGAAAAGATGAAACTCGTTCGAACCAGGCAACAATGTCGTTCAAATGAACACGTATTTTTATTTAAACAGGTTTAAAATCTCATTGGAATGACTTAGTTAAAGAACAAGTTTTTTTAAAAAAACATTTATGAAAAATGGCCTAAAACATTATTTCAAAAACAACACTCAATGAGATATCCAAGGATCAAAATAATATGCATTCATACTTTAGAAATCCATAAATATTGAAGACAAAATGTGATAGGAATCACAGCACAATGATCTAGACACTCTAAGTTGGATGGCAGGGTCATCAATCACTGACGTCATATGCTTTGAAGGATAAATGACTCAAGACCTAACCTATGGCTCAAACGGATTTGTCTAAATGGAATTAAGTCAATTACATATAAATTGACTCTATTGAATATTTGTCCTTACAACTTTACCATTATTCATAAGAACGCATCGTAACCCTTGATGTGAAATGTCAGTATAGATCATATAACACTCATTCCCACAAGAAATAGTAAGAACAATAACTAACACCAAGTGATTATTTAATTCTCCAAAAATTCTGTAGAATTCTTCATTTCACACAACTTTAACTTATTTATGAGTTAACTTTGTCAAGGGTACAGCTATCAATGAAAATATTTTCATAAATCTACGGGAGTAACCTAGCAAGCCCAGAAAACTCTTGACTTCATATACATTCTTTGGACTCTCCCATTCAATAATATTTTAAGTTTCATTGTAGCAATGTATTAAGAACACAATATGATTCAACCAAAAATCACACAAGCTAAACTTAGTGAATAATTTCCTTTTTCTTAAAATATGCAATACAAGTCTCGAATGCTTCTCACGCTCTTCCATATTACATGAATAAATGAACACATCGTATATAGACACGATCACAGATGAATTCACTATACCAAAATGGATAAATTGTCACCCTTCTAACGGCTAGCCTTGTCACGGTCATTGACCGTGATAAAAAAAAATAGGTGTTTTCTATCACGGTCATTGACCGTGACAAGGCCGTGACAACTGTACTTGTCATGGTCAATGACAATCTTTATAATATTGTCATGGTCAACGACCGTGACACGTCCGTGACAAATGTCTCAGTAAAAAACCCTTTCCCCTTCTTTTTTCCCCCGCCAATTCTTCCCTCCTTTTTCTCTCTCTCTCTCTCTCTACGCTGCTCTCCCTTTCTCTCTCTCTCTCCCTTCCATTTATATATATGTGTGTGTGTGAATATATATGTGCATGTGTGTGTGTGTGTGCATGTGTGTGGGGGATGGGGGTGGGGAGGGGGCGGGGGCGGGGGCGGGGGCGGGCAGGGTGGGGGGTTGTTGTGTGTGTGTGGTGTGTGTGCATGTGTGTGTAGTGTTGTGTGTGTGTTAGTGTGTGTGTGGTGGGGGAAGGGGGTGGGGCAAGGTAGGGGAGGGGGAAGGGGGTTGGGCAGGGTGGGGGGGAGGGGGCAGGGATGGGTGGGTGGGGTAGGGGTGGGGGACTGCGTGTGTGTATGTGAATGTGCACGGGTGTCTGTGTGTATGTGTGCGTGTGTGTATATGTGTGTGTATGTGCGCGTGTGTGTATATGTTTGTGCGTAATGTCCCTTGTAAACGAATTGATTGGTTATTAATTTTTTTAGTAAATTAATATATGATTGCCCCTCATTGTAAATTAGTAAATTAATATATGATTAATTATGAAAGTAGGATTGCCCCTCATTGTAAATTAGTAAATTATTAACTGTATACTTTAATTGTTAGTTTAATTGATGAAGATAATTAATTGAGTAGATGAATTAGAAGGAGTACGGGATACACATTTGTTGTTGACATTGCAATTGGATTATAGTGGATCGATGTTGTGTTGGTTAGTTTTAAAAGTGGCATGACCACTAGATTATTGTCCATATGGGGGTAGGATTTTTTAACATTTTTTGAAAATTACTTTGTATATAGAACAATATATATATAGTATGATAATTAAATGAAACATACTTGAAATTACATATGTACATGTGTGTGTGCGTGTGGGGGGGGTGGGGGTAGGGAGGGGGGTGGGGGAAGGGGGTGGGGCAAGGAGGGGGGTTGTTTGTGTGTGTGTGGTGTGTGTGCATGTGTGTGTAGTGGTGTGTGTGTGTGTGTGTGTGTGGTGTGTGTGCATGTGTGTGTAGTGGTGTGTGTGTGTGTGTGTGTGTGGTGGGGGTGGGGCAGGGTGGGGGAAGGGGGATGGGGGGAGGGGCAGGGATGGGTGGGGCAGGGGGGTAGGGGTGGGGGGCTGCATGTGTGTGTGTGTGTGAATGTTTGCGCGTGTGTGTGTGTGGTGTTTGACAGTAACAATTCATTTTTATTTGTAGTAATTGTACATATTTGCATGTCTTCTTTTAATTCATTTTGATATGTACTAATAAATTTTTTTTACAGCAAATGTCTCCTTCAGGTATTAAGGCGAGGATGATGATGCTTGTTATGATGATGTCGTCTCGGCTCGGTGGTAGCGGAGGCGACGAGGGCTCCTCGGACCCTAGGCTCCGCAAATATGGCAAATTGGGGATGGCCATCGAGAACAATTTGGGGCTATTAGCGAGATCCCTCGACCTGGTAAAGACGATCATCGGCCCGAGGTACATTAGTTGGAAGTAGGTGCCGTATGAGCTCAAGTTAGTTGTTTGGGTGGCACTACAGGTAATGTATTTATATTTATATTTATATTTATATTTATATTTATATTCATATGGATATTTCAATTTCGATTTCAACTTCATTTTATATTTATATTTATATTTATTTGCAACTAGCATTGTAGTTGTTGGACATGAACAATTCAGCCTGGATCCAAAGCTACGCGATTCCGTCTTGGAGAAGTTAAGGGAGCAACATAAGACGTGGAAGAAAAATATGCTGACCCGGTACTTTGGGAAGACACGAGAGTCCATTATCCAAAGGCGTGAATACGTCCCGCCGAAGGAGCCGATCTCGTTGGCACAATGGCAAAAGTTCATTGACAATGAGATCGGAGAGCGACAATTGGCATATTGCCAATCAGGGAGGGAAAACCGGGTAAAAAAGATGGACGTGCACTACTCCGATCGGACATCTTACGCCGAGGTGGAGCATAGGATGACGGTAAGATTTATTTTTTCTATAACTACAGATATTATTTTGCATTATTTTACTTTCCGGGGTCAATACTAATTTTACTTTATTTTATTTCAGGGGACAGGCAGTGGCCCTGGAGGTAGGCCACATAGGCTCGATACTTATGTGGATCTTCGGATGAAGAAGGGAAAGGACAAGGAGGTGTCCCCAAGCGTCGCGACCACGATTGTAAGTAATACGACAGTTTACTTTTTGTTAATTACATTATAATTTTTTAATTTACTTATTTTACTAATCATGTGATTTTTGTCGTTTCAGGCAAAGCTTAAGGAAGTGCATGAGTCGCTGTATGATGCCGACAAGGCATCTTTGTCCATAGACGCACTCAGCCAAGTGCTTGGCTCTTATCACAAGGGGAGGACAAGGGGGTGAGATCGCGGGTGGCCAAATCTAGGATCATCGGATCGGAGATGAGCAACATCGAGTTGGCTCGAACAGTGGACTCGCATGACGCGAAGCTATCCCGTTTGGAGGCGACGGTCCAAGATATGTTCTCATTCATGAAGCGTTCGTTGGGTGGCGAAAAATGCAAGGGGAAAGGGAAGGAGAAGGTGGGGGGAGGAGGTGCGGGAGGACGAGGTGCAGGATGACAAGGATGTGGACCTCGATGCTTCATCGCCGACAAGTGCAGACTTTGATGATCCACTTCCCTATTTGGCTCCCTTCGATCGACTGATGTCGACACTTGGTGGGTCGAGCGTGTTTATACTCGACATATTTGATGGCCAGCGGATAAGGCGGGGGTTGAGGGACCCGAATATCGTCCAGGGTGGACTAGTTCATGGACGTGAGCTTCAAGACATCGAGTCCAAGGTGCTCATCATGCAAGTGATACCCAGGAAGGAGAACTCCCCATTGTGGTTGCACGAATAATGCGGCACGATGTATATCAGTGGGTGTTTCAATTTGTATATCGTGTGACCTACTCACCTCCTCTGATTTAACCTTACCCAAGACATGTAGTGACATTATTTGAATTTAGTTGCATTGTTTTTAAGTTGGTACATTTGAATTGTTTTTAAGTTGGTACATTTGAATTATATTTGGATTATATCGTGATGCACATTGTTTCTATTTTGAATGTATATTTGTATTATCTCTAGTTTATTTGGATATATGATGTTTGAATAGGTACAACGTTGCTATAACATGTAAAAATATACTGCTAGGCAGTGGTAGTGGCCATACTGCCCAGCAAATTTTTTTTCAATTCTGCCCAGAATTATCACGGTCAATGACCATGATAATTTTTTTATAAACTGTCACGGGCTTATCATGGTCATAAACAGTGACAAGCTTGTCACGGTCAGGGGCCGTGACATGACCGTGATAATTCTAACAATCTTGTCACGGTCATTGACCGTGAGATGACCGTGACAAAAAAAGTTGTCTCACCCAGAATTGTCACGGTCATTGACCTTGACAAATTGAACTTGTCAAGGTTAATGACCGTGACAATTCGACAGATTTTGTGTAGTGATTATTGAAAGTATTAAATGCTGGGTTCATAAGATCTATCAAAAAATTTGGACCATTTGTTAGTCCAGATGACGATACTAAAAACTCATAATGACTATATCGAACCTGAAAAGTTATTTTAGAAATGTCATTATTTTTAACTTTTAACTAGTGATAACCTATTCAAATCAATCATTGAAAACACTGTGGCACTTTGTAATTGATTGAACAAATTATAGATATGAGGAAGTGGGTAATTTTTTCTATTGGTTAACTTATTCAGTTATTAATAATAAAAACATACACATTTGATTGATTTTAATAACAAAAACCTTGGATCGTTGTGGAACTAGGTCAATTTGATCCGGCCCTAGAAAGGTTATGTAGTTTGGTCCGTTTTTGTTATTTTTACCAATTTGTGCAACGGGTCTTTGTCTCGATTATTACCAACTCAGAATGGAGCATTTCCAGATATTTAATACATGAAGAACTCGAGACTGTAAAGAAGTTTACTTAGAGGATGATTCTTTTCTAAAAAGCAATCTACTTCAAGTGGAATTCTTGACCTTAAAGAACTCTACTTCAATAATAACTCCAGTCCAAGATGGAGAGGCAAATTTTATTCCTATTTAAACTGTAAGTGCATATTATTTTGCTTTGTTATGATCCACCATCTTTATCATGCGCTAATTAATTGATTAATTAGGATCCCAAATTATTATGGACAACATGGATTCTAACTGTGACCGGCCTAGATCACGTTTTTCTTGAAAATTAATTTTTATTTATTCTTGTCTAAATTGAATTTAATCGGGTAATTAATTAAAATGTATAAATTAAATTGTGATCACTTAGTTTTACTTTAATTTAAAAATTATTTCATTTTTGGGAAAGTAAAATAATGAGATTGAGATATTTAATTTATACAAGTAAATTAGCAACTAATAAGAGTTTTTATTCGAGCTTCAAGAGTCGAATGGATTGTTTTTCATAATACCCTCAAGTTTAAAATATTAAGTGATAGAGGGGTATCAACATAAATCCCATAGTCTTCATAGGTGTTTTAAGAATGTGATGTGATTACTTTCTCGCATCATCTTTCGTTTGGCCCCTCATTGAATGGATTTTAATCATCGCGTCCGATATTCTTAAGACTCTTAAGTGATAGTTCCTTAAAATTAAATGTGAGCGAGCTTGGTCCTCCAATCGAGGAAATTCTGGAAGAGCGAATTTAATTTAAATGAACGAACTAATGGTATACACTTAAACACAACTAATGACATAATCTCAATTGTAGACATTGTCATTAAATGTGGATCCAAAAATCGTTGGCTATTAAATTATATGGGATGAACGATTCTTCGAATGCCTGGAGAACATAATTAAAAGGTGAAAATTTGTTTAGTTTAAGTTGATGTGAAGGTGATGTGATTTAAACTCCCATCGAGAAATCTCGCTTCATTAGGGAACTAGGATACTCGATGGGATTAATTATTTATTGGAGATAAAACGATGCCAAATTAAAATTTAATCAAATTAATTATCGTATATTTAATTGGAAATTAAATTTTTCAATGATGATTCCAAGATTTCTTAAATGAGTTCAACCTTCACTCATTGGTTTTAGTCTTAATGTAAAAAAATGTTTAATTGGAATATAGTTCAAGTACTAAAATTGTATTTGGATATTGTTATAACTTAAGGGGATAATAAACTCATTTCAGTTTTGATTCATCATGTTATTATTTGTCTTTCCTCCCCATCAAATTTAGGGTTTGATTAGCCTTAGAGTTTAAGAGGCGTGGGAGAAAAAACTATTCTCATTTTTGTGAGGAGGGTTAGAGAGAGACCAACATATCTCAATCATAAGGAGGATCTTTAATCTCAAAAGGTGTCCACATACCTACCTATATTTAGGAAGGATCATACACTAGAAGATCCAAAGTTTTCATAATGTTAAGTAAGCTTTTGAAGATCCAAAAGAAGGTAGATCTTCATCATCAACAAATACAATTCTCCATATCAAATTACAGCCGGATCCACAAAGGTATTGTATTTTAAACCCTAGTCTTGCTCTTCAAACCTAGTTATTGGTTTTTGTGCCTTTTTATATTTTATTAATCAAATACCCATGGCTAAAAAAATTATTACACGTATAATGATCCCCGATAATTGGTTACTATTCTATGAACAATAACCAATTGTGATCATTAAACAGTTTCTACAAAACTATTCTATAAAAAAAATTGATTACTCTCTGGCGCAACTGCTTAAGGAAATCCAAGCTACGGAGAATAATAATAGGCATAAGACTGTGATTCAAGTTGCTGAGAAAGGCACATCTACTTCTATTCCGAACGGTAAGAAGAAGAAATGTAAATCTTATGGACAACCTAAAATTTTTAAGAAAAAATTCAAGCCCCTAAGTGGAGGTAAGAATATTATAGGGGGTTGTTATATATGCAAACGTGAAGTACACTGGAAGAAGTAATACCCCATATTCTTCGCCAAGAAGAATGGAAACGGTAATTTATTATACATCATGTTTTATGGTGCAATCCACTAGTACCTGGTGTGTAGATTCGGGAACCACTAATCATATTTGTAATTCTGTATAAGGGTCCCAATTAAGTAGCAGTAGTAGAGTAGGATATTTAGTTTTAAATTTTAGTGAAGATAATAATATTGTATTGGTAGATTATTTTTATGTTCCTAATATTAAAAAAAAATTGATTTCGATTTCTAAGCCTGTGATGAATGGATACCCGGTTTATTTTAATAAAGGATTTTTTTATTAAAAATGTCAAATCTCTTATTTGTTCTGGAACATTGAAAATGATCTTAATATTATGAAACATTTCTCACAATGGCTACTTAATATTGAATTGAATAACTTAAATGGAAATAACCTAAAGAGAAAGGGACCTTCGAAGATGAACCAACCATATATTTGGCACTTGCGATTAGGTCATATCAATTAAAGACGGATACAAAGACCGGTTTCAAATGGGTAATTAAGTTCATTGGAAGTGGAAACACTTCCAATCCGTGAATTCTTATTTATAGGTAAAGTTGATTAAGAGAGAGTTTATGACCAAGTTGTATAGAGCCAAAAATGTGTTGGAATTGGTTCATACTGACTTATGTGGGCCTATGACAATCTAGGTAAGAGGTGATTTCGAGTATTTCATCATTTTCATCGATGCTTACTTAAAGTTTGGATAAGTTTACCTAATGTGCCACAAGTCTGAAGCCTTTGATAAGTTCAAAGAGTATAAGGCTGAGGTGGATCGTTTTCATGATAAACTAGTCCATACTTTGTGTTTGATCATGGAGTAGAATATATTTTGGGAGAGTTTAGGAAACTCTTGTCAGAGTTGGGTATTATAACCCAATTGTTTTTACTGGACACTCCCCAGTAAAATGGTGTAGCGGACAAAATGAACATAACTATTTTAGATATGGTTAGATCCATGATAAGTTATTCATATCTTAAGAATTACTTTTGGGGTTATGCATTAAAGACGGCTATATATAAATAAAACTTAGTTCTATTTAAATTGGTCTCTTCAACTCTCGTAAAACTAAAGAAATGGTTAAATCCAAATCAAGCTCGCATTCGAATATTGAGGTGCGTAGCACACGTGCTGCGAAAGGAGCCAGGCAAGATGGAATCTAGGATGGATGTATGTCTCTTTGTGGGATATCCTAAAGGAACCAAGGGTGGACAATCTTATAATCCTAAGGATCGAAAAGTATTTGTTCGCTCAAATGTAAGGTTCTTGGAGGAAGATTATATGATTGACCATAAGCCGACCCGAGAGCAAATTTATCTTGTGATAACAAAGAGGAAAAGCGTAAGAAAACGCTTCAGGGCCACCAATACTAGAAGTAATATAGGTTGGTCTTGATAAGACACTACATAATGGTAGTGGTAATATATTTTCGATGCTCGGGATTCACGTGTCACTTATACTGAACCATATGTGGGGCTTTGTCATAGTGAGAGGGTCAGGCATCAACCCTTATAGGTTAGATATTTGGGAGAGAACTTCGGTGAAGTCCAGAAGGAACATGAACCGGATCCTAGTACCTATGATGAGGCACTCCAAGACAAGGATTTCGTGCTTTGTCTAAAGGCTATAAATACTAAAATGGATTTGATGTATATGAATCAAGGGTGGGAACTTAGAGACTTTCCTAATGGGTTAAAACCCATTGGGTGCAAGTGGATCTACAAGAGGAAGAGAGGGGTAGACAGGAAGGTCAAAACCTTAAAGAATGGATTATTGTGAAAGGGTTCACCTTGAAAGAGGGGATCGGTTTTGAGGAGACCTTTTTGTCGGTAGTCATGATTAAGTATAGCCAAATTTTCTTATACATTGTTTTGCATCTCAATTTTGAGATTTGTTAAATAGATGTCCAGATTAAGTTCTTGAATGTAAATCTTGACGAGTGCATCCATATAATGCAACCCACAATATTCATAACAAATATCCAAGAAAGAGAAGTGTGCAAACTTAAGATATCTATTTATGGACTTAATCAAACATCAAGCTCTTGGAATATCCTATTTGATCAGGTAATCAAATCATTTGGTTTTGATCAATGTTTGGATGAAACTTGTGTGTATAAGAAGAATGATGAAAGTTTTGTGGTATTTCTAATACTATACATAGATGATATTATCTTAATCAACAACGATGTGGGTGTATTATTTAGTCAGTTCGATATGAAGGACGTAGAAGAAGTCTGTCATATCTTATGGATAAAACTTCTGCGTGATCAGAAAATTATAATTTTAGGCTTATTCCAAGCCACTTATATCAACACAATACTCACAAGGTTTAGCATAGAGGATTCCAATAAAAGGTTTCTCCCTTTCAGGCATATAATTTCTTTATCTGAGGATTAGCATCCTAAGACACTTCATCAGATAGAGACGATAAGATATATGTTACTTATGCTTAAATGGTGGGTATACTCGTGTATGTTATGGTTTATACAACACCATATATTTCTTATGCCATTAGCATGGTCAGCAACTTCCAGTTTAATCTAGGTGAGGACCATTAGACTGCTGTGAAGCACATTCTCAAGTACGTAAAGAGGACTAAGAATTATGTGTTGGCTTACTCAGTAGATATTTTAGTACCCAATAGGTACACTAACTCAAATTTCTAGTTAGATAGGGGCTCTAAGAAATTGATCGAGGAATATGTGCTCACCCGAGGAGATGGAGCCATAAGTGGGAGGAGTATTAAGCAGTCGTGTATTTTTTATTTCACCATAGAAGTCGAGTATATTGCCATTTCGCAGGCAGCAAAGGAAGTTGTTTGGCAATGGAACATACTAAGTGATTTGTGTGTGGTTCCTTCAATATAATCGGTTATTACAGTTTATTGAGGCAATAGCAATGCGGCAAAAAATTCAAAAGAACTAAGGACTCATAAACAGTGAAGCACATTTAGTGTAAGTATCACCTGAATCGGGAGATCCTACAGAGGGGCGACGTCATAGTGACCAAGAATATCATTTGAGGACAACAGAAAGATCCTTTTACAAAGAGCTTACCAGCTAAGACTTTTGACAGTCACGAGAAAGGAATCATGAGTTGCTTCACTTTAGAAAGAATAATGTCTAGGAACTAGTCCCCCGACCTAGTAACACAAACGTGATAGGTACCAAGTGTGATACCCCGCCTAATAAAATACCGGATGATCAGTCATATACCAAATTAAAACAGGAATCCCAGTTGGTTCATTCTTAGCATCACTATCAAAAACCTTTATAAAAGTTACTAGCCACCTAGTATTCCAAAAAGCCAGTGCCAAATTTTAACTTTTTATTTAAACAAAAATACATACAAACCATTCAAAACAACTGAATCAAATTAACTAAATAAATAATTAAACTACTTGCCGAATAAATCATCGGCCACCAAAGTAAATAGTCCAGTAATAATCATCCAACAACTGAATAAATAAATCTAAAATCTCTATCGAAAAGTCTGGGTGACAATCCCTAAGTAAAACTGAAACTGATAGATGATTCCTACTCTAGGAAAGAAAGAACGATGCGACTAATCCAAGCTCCTGCTAGCATCCACATGTGTCGTAGCTACGTGTCCCTGGAATAGAATATCAAGTATGGCATCCCTGTGGCTGAACACCTAAAAGGTTTTGAAAATAGTTTTATAGCAAGGGTTAGAACCCAAAACATTTTGAAAATATTTAGCCAATGATTAACTTGCAGTAATAAAATATGCATGAATGTGCTTCTTATCTTAGTTAGGGTAGCACTCCCTTGAGGACATCCTCACCCCTCAACTAATGTGCACACCTAACGCCTTCTTTGTAGCCCGCCTAGTCCTCTACCCCAGATACTTGATATAACTCTTCCTAACCGCCCTACTCAATCCCGATTACTTTAAACGCATGATTTATAAGTTATTTACCACCTTAACTTAGTTAATCATCTTTCCTAGAAAGTCATATAACATTCACTAGTCATATAAATAATACAATTTTCTCCATGAATTTGGATTACCCGTATATAATCCTTCACCCCATTATATACGTAAAGTTATCTTACAACAATCACACGTATGTTGAATATGAATATAACCCATATATTATTATTTACAATTCACTACATGTATATAATGACCCGTATTTAACTATTTATCCCATTATATACATAAAACCATATTACAACATTCACACATATGTTGAATATAAATATAATCCATCCTCCCGAGTAATAACTCACCGGATGTATTCTCTAAAGTGCTATCACACTAGGTGTACTCGCATAACCTAGTTACCCCAAGTCAGAATTTCTCACTAACTTAGCAACAAATATACATAATGGAGGCGATCATATTCCTTCCCTGAAAGTGAGATTCCCCTCACCCATATAAGGGACGGTATGACCTGGGGATATACTTGCCCTACTCCTCAAGCTAGGGGATTCACCCACTACGCGCAACCTCCCCTAATAGCACTAGATATATCTATTACTAATTTCCAATCACTGATATTTAATAACACACAATATATATATATATATATATATATACACACACACACACACACACACTATCAGCACACCGTATATATACAATAGTTAGTTCCCCGCACAAAAATTCGTAGCACTAGCCTATATTTTCCCCGAGTCTATGGTCCGACTCTAATTTACCCATTAATTAATTCCTTACTTTCCCGAGTCTATGATCCGACTCTAAATTAACTAATTTATCCCTTAATTAATTTATTACCTTGGTGCCACTCAACCAATATACATGTACTCGCTCACGTGGCTCGAAATTAAATATCACCCGAGTCTAATCCCCGACTCCAAATTAATTAGTTTACCTCTATAATTAATTTAAATGAGTTCAGGACCTCCCTTAGAGCCTTAAAACACATATTAAATTTCACAAATCTCTACTTTTTCGAATTTGGGGAATTTTCGGGTCTTTACTCGTTCAGTCCCAATTTCATCTGTTTATCCCAAATTCGTTCATAAATCTCTACTGGGTTTTCACATCTGAATAAATTATTATTTCAGAACCATGTAACACAATGAATTCTCACATTAATTTTCCATTAATTTCATTAAAGTGTTCTATGTATAAAACTCCCCTTTTTGTACCGTTTTATACCCAAAATGAATTTTGATTTACACATCACAAAAATATGAATTGGATATCATAAAAAAACATCACAACAAGTTAACCACTTGCCTCTAATTGTTCGTAGAGTCTAATCCGTTGGTGCAGAGAAAGGGTTGATGAAGAACACCCAATTTGTCCTTCAATATATCACCAAAAAGTCCCCAATTTGTTCTTGATTTTTTTCCTCTATTTCTCTCTCAAACCCTAGGTTTATAATTGTGTTAACTGGCGTTCAACACTCCATCAATTTGGTTTAAAACCCCTAATCACGTTTTTAGTCACATGGGCCTAATTAAAATGGCCCAAATTCCCCGTGTGGCCCCAACTATGCCCACAAATGCCCCGAGACCTGATTACTACCTCCGGGTACTCTTTTCTGACTAACTCGACCCATTCGGACTCAATCGTGCACTCAGAATTGTCATCCAAAATACTTTATAACATTCTCCAATTTTTGCCTCGAAATACGACACACAAAATTTCGAACATTTAAACTTAAAGTTGTCAAATATAAATAATTCTTCCCACTCAAATAAATTTTCCAAATCGTAAATTTAAGTGTCTCCAATTTTCAATATTTTATTTCTCCCAAAAATAATTAAATACAAAATCCTCAAAATTACGGGGTGTTACATACTCTCCCCCCCCCCCCCCCCCCCCAAAGGAATTTCGTCCTCGAAATTAAGATAAGCCTAGTGCTCCAAGCCTCGAATATCACTCCACAGTCTTGTGCCTCTAAGCTCACTACATCTATTTCTCCCGCTTCTAACTATGAGTTGCACAAATATGCATTTTTAATTAATCAGGGCGCCCATACGCCATGTACCCATTCTTAACCGCACGAAAGTTAGCCTAGGGTGCCCATACACCCTGTCCCCGTGCTTAACCACATGAAAGTTACCCGACTATGCTAACCGTAACCCGTAATATAACTTTCAAACCGTAGTCATATCACATATATAAATTGTATCCAGGGTACCCAACCCATGTACTAACGACCAAACATCAACCCACTTCTAATGTTGCGCTAAGTTTCATGCGTGGGACATCACGCAAAGCGAAATCCAAATAAGGACCCCCCCGATACACTACTACCTAACATTGTCGGTCTTTGAGATTTGTTAGACCCTCATTCCATAGCACGTACCCCCAAATACTTGTCTCTTAACACAAAAGCATACACGCCTACTCTTATGCTACAAAAGACAACATAAATTACCGCACCCCTACTATCACTAGTTCTTGCGCAAAATAAATCTTGAGTCATCTCTCCCCGCTCGATAATAATTCTAACCACCCTAAATCGCTTCAGTATATATCCCTTCTTATCGGGAAAAATAGAATAACACAAGACATCCTTATATGTCTATCGTACCACATAATAAAACATATATATGCATATATATATATAGGCTAGACTCCCTCTCAGGTGACACCTAGCAAGAGTCATTCATACCCTGGTGTCATGAACACCAAAACTTACTGTCACTATCCTTAATAGTTCACACCCATCGCTAACCAATCCATACCCAGGAAAAATCATGCTTTCATAACACTCCTTAAAATGGGTAAATCTTATAAAATATACCCTCTCAGTTTTTACACCTGCGCCCTTGAAGATAAAACAAAAGAGAGCCCTGTTACCCCTTGGTAAACATATACTTAATAGTAACACTACTATACACCCACTAAACTCGTCCCCCACGTGGATATAGTGTTAAGAAGAATACTGTGACCACTCGTGTCAAAAGTTCACCCCATCTATCTGAGGATAAAACTCATACTTCCACTCGCCTATACACTGGCGGACCAAATGGATCCTGGACATAATACTCTCATCCAACCGAACCAAAACTTCATAATTGTTGTCCCTGTGGGACATACCACTCCTATCCCCTGACTCACCGTGGACATAATTAATTGTTGTGATCCCACTTTCCACACATAAGACACCTCTCCTAGTCAATCCCCAGCCTCTGGCCCCAATGTCCATTTAGGGGTTGTCCTCCGCACATACTTGGTCGTCTTGACCCTAATTGCTACCCTTGTTGTCCTTTTGGCTTCTTTATCCCTATGGGACTCGTTGCGGGCCTCGACGACTCGCATCAACCCCACCGTCAATAGGTAGGAATTTACTTAATTTAAAACGTCAAGATGGGTCCCTAATTAGGTATACCCTTCCGTCGTGCTTCACTAGCACCATTACAATTCACTTCATTCTTAGGTTACACTCTCTAACCTTATTGGCTCCTGTATCTTAGGAGCGTTAATGTAAGCTGGCAAATAAACAATATTGATGACCTCAACACTAGTCATCATAGTCGGATTTCCCATCCATCCTTGTTTATTCTCACACGGTTCATTATCCACTTGCGGGTTCCTTTATCCTTATCCGTATCTCCTTCATCGGTTACGTAGTTTGCTTATACAATTTATCGTCTCTCTCATGATCAGTTACAATCTTACCCATTTCATAAACTTTGAAATTTCACTCGAATCCCTATTTGAATAGCGGACAGACGGTCTCATGGTCACACCGTACCCAAAACATCTCGTTTGACTCCATATATTTTTTTTCCATCATACATGGTGACTTACGCTCTTACCACTACAACACAACCCCACCGGGCCCAAAATTTCATTCAAAATTTAGTCATGGGTGCCTCCGCACACCACCCTACACAATTGTCTTTGGATTATTTCCTCCCATTGACTTATCACGCTACTCTGCTACTCGAATCTTTATATATGGCCCTTCCAAAAATGGTCCTTCCACACTTTCCCCACCCCTTACTGACTACACTGGGTGAGACTGAAGTTGTACCACCGTTATCTACAACAGTCCTTTAGGAGACTATCGTTCCCGGGTGATTTTTCTATCATCAGCGGCCTGACCAACAATCAAGGTGGTTCCTACCACAATCACCATTTTCAGAATACCCCATGTCTTCTGTTGATCCTCTCCTCCTGTAATCCTCCTCTGGCCCTCATTGGTCATCCCAAAGAATATTCGGTGTATGAAGTCCAACCGAACTCGTGTATGAATCACATCACTATACTTGATAGCAGGAGAACGTGAGTCGCATATGTAGAGGAATACAACAATCTTATCATAAGGATCTACATCAAACAACGCTAAACTGAAACGTGAAAATCTGCATAGATCCTAAGGACACTAGATACTGATGCTCTGATACCATCTGTGACACCCCGCCTAATAAAAGATCGGGTGATCAGTCCAATGTCAAATTAAAACAGGAATCCCAATTGGTTCATTCTTAGCATCACTGTCAAAGACCTTTTTAAAAGTTACTAACCACCTAGTATTCCAAAAAGTCGGTGCCAAATTTGAACTTTTGATTTAAATGAGACAAAATGTGCGGAAAATACATATAAACCATTCACAACAACTGAATCAAATCAACTGAATAAATAATTAAACTACTTGATGAATAAAAAATTATCCACTAAAGTAAATAGTCCAACAATAATCATCCAACAACTGAATAAATAAATCTGAAAACTGTACTGAAAAGACTGGGCGACAGTCCCTAAGTAAAATTGAAACTGATAGATGATTCCTACTCTAGGAAAGAATGAACGATGCGTCTAATCCAAGCTCCTTCTAGCATCCACATGTGTCGCATCTATGTGTCCCTGTAATAGAATATCAAGTATGGCGTCCCTGTGGCTGGACACCTAAAAGGTTTTGAAAATAATTTTATAGAAAGGGTTAGAACCCAAAACATTTGGAAAATATTTAGTAAATGATTAATTTGCAGTAACAAAATATGCATGAATGCGCTTCATATTTTAATTAGTGTCACACTCCCTTGACAACAGACTCACCCCTCAACTAATGTGCACACCTAACGCCTTCTTTATAGCCCACCTAGTCCTCTACCCCGAAACTAGATACTTGATATAACTCTTGCCCACCACCCTACTCAATCCTGATTATTTTAAACGCATGATTTAAAAGTTATTTACCACCTTAACTTAGTTAATAATCTTTCCTTGAAAGTCATATAACATTCACTAGTCATATAAATAATACAATTTTCTCCATGAATTTGGATTACCCGTATATAATCCTTCACCCCATTATATACGTAAAGTTATCTTACAACAATCACACGTATGTTGAATATGAATATACCCTATATATTATTACTTACAATTCACTACATGTATTTAATTACCCGTATTTAACTATTTATCCCATTATATACGTAGAACCATATTACAACATTCACACATATGTTGAATATAAATATAACCCATCCTCCCGAGTAATAACTCACCGGATGTATTCTCTAAAGTGTTATCACACTAGGTGTACTCGCATAACCTAGTTATCCCAAGTCAGAATTTGTCCCTAACTTGGCTACAAACATACATAATGGAGGCGATCATATTCCTTCCCTGAAAGTGAGATGCCCCTCACCCATATAACGGACGCTATGACTTGGGGATATACTCTCCCTACTCCTCAGGCTAGGGAATTCACCCACTACGCGCAACGTCCCCTGATAGCACTAGAGTATATTTATTACTAATATCCAATCACTGATATTTAATAACACGCAATATATATATATATACACAATATCAGAACACCGTATATATACAATAGTTAGTTCCCGGCATTACCTTGCACAAAACTCCGTAGCACTAGCCTATATTTTTTTCGAGTATATGGTCCGACTCTAATTTACTTGATTTACACATTAATTAATTCATTACTTTCCCGAGTCTGTGATTCGACTCTAAATTAATTAATTTATCCCTTAATTAATTTATTACCTTGGTGTCACTAAACCAATATACATGTACTCGCTCACGTGGCCTGAAATTAAATATCACCCGAGTCTAATCCCCGACTCCAAATTAATTAGTTTACCTCTATAATTAATTTAAATTAGTGTCTCCCTACTACTATACCCGAACTTATTCACCCTGTTCATTATTTTATTTCTCAGAATTTATTCTCAAAATTCATACGTAAGTGTTACACTTAAGTACCCCCACTAATCCAAAGTATACGACCCTATAATTGTGAGGATATTAACTTACCTAATTAAACTATCTCCCTTAATTAGACTTGGTGGAAATTAAACTAAAATAAAATCCCACCTAAAACTCCTAAGGCCGAAATGCAAAAAATCCTTAGCCATCGATCGATCGATCGAACAGGTCCTCTTCTCCTCCGACCTTCTGTTTCTGCCATTAACAAAAACCTCCATTCTCTAAGCTTGTATTTGGCTCATCTCAAGCACACACCACATTATAACTATATGGGAACGTGATCAGGACCTCCCTTGGAACCTTAAACACAAATTAAATTTCACAAATCTCTACTTTTCCGAATTTGGGGAATTTTCGGGTCTTTACTCGTTCAGTCCCAATTTCATCTGTTTATCTCAAATTCATTCATAATTATATACTGGGATTTCACATTTGAATAAATTATTATTTCAGAGCCATGTAACACAATGAATTCTCACAGTAATTTCCCATTATTTTCATTCAAGTGTTCTATATACAAAACTCCCCTTTTTGTACCCTTTTATACCCAAAACGAATTTTGATTTACACATTACAAAAATATGAATTGGATATCATAAATAAACATCACGGAAAGTTAACCCATTGCCTCTAATTGTACGTAGAGTCTGATCCGTTGGTGCAAAGAAAGGGTTGATGAAGAACACCCAATTTGTCCCTCGATATGTCACCAAAAAATCCCCAATTTGTTCTTGATTTGTTTCCTCTATTTCTCTCTCAAACCCTAGGTTTAGAATTTTGTTAACTATTGTTCAATACTCCCTTAATTAGGTTTAAAACCCCTAATCACATATTTAGTCCCATGGGCCTAATTAAAATGGCCCAAATCCCCTGTGTAGGCCCGGCTATGCCCAAAACTGCCCCGAGGCCCAATTATTACCCTTGGGTACTCTTTTCTGATTAACTCGACCCATCTGGACTCAACCGTGTGCTCAGAATTATCATCTAAAATACTTAGAACATTCTCCAATTTTGACCTCGAAATGCGACACATAAAATTTCGAACCATTAAACTTAAATTCGCCAAATATAAGTAATTCTTCCCACTCAAATAAATTTCCAAATCGTAAATTTAAGTGTCTCCAATTTGCAATATTTTATTTCTCCCAAAAATAATTAAATACAAAATCCTCAAAATTACGGGATGTTACACCAAGTGGATCTTCAAGAATAAGGTGGATGAGACTGGTACTATTATCTGAAATTAGGCTAGGTTGGTTGCTCAAGGCTACACACAGATTTAGGGTGTAGACTTTGACAGGACATTCGCTCATGTTGCGAGGCTTGAGTCCGTCCGCTTACTACTCGCTATCGAATGTCATATGCGCTTCAAGTTATATCAGATGGATGTCAAGAGTGCCTTTCTAAATGGTTTTCTACAGGAGGAGGTTTACATGGAACAACCAAATGGGTTTGAATATCCTAAGCACCCTGATCATGTCTACTATGTGAGGAAAGCCTTGTATGGTTTGAAGCAAGCACCCCGTGCTTGGTACGAGATGCTTATTTCCTATCTCTTAGCTCATGCTTCAAGAGATAGGGAGTTAAAATGACGTTGTTCATCAAGAGATATGATGGTGCTATTTTGGTTGCCCAGGTCTATATGGATAATACAGTCTTTGGATCCACATGCTCCCAGCATGCTCAGCACTTTGAGGAGGAGTTGAAGAGTGAGTTTGAAATGAGTATGGTTGGTGAGCTTACTTTCTTCCTTGGTCTTTAAGTTCGTCATCTAGAGGATGGGATGTTTATCTCCCAATCCAAGTATGCTAGAGACCTTATGAAGAAATTTGGTCCAGACTACGCTAACCAGGTACGTACATCGATGGGCACCTCAATTAAGCTTAGCAAGGACACTTCAGGCAAGGATGTAGAGCAAACCTTGTATCGAAGTATGATAAGTAATCTTCTCTACTTGACAGTCAGTCGTCCCGACATAGCCTTTAGTGTTAGACTCTGTGTGCGATATTAGGCATCCCCAAAAGAGTCACATTTACTAGCTCTTAAATGTATTATCAAATACATGAGTGGGACTCTCTCACTTGCCATTTAGTATTTTGTTGTTTCGAGTGACCGTTTATCTGCCTATTCAAATGTTGATTTGGGCCGAGGATGCAGATGGATGTAGGAGCACTTCTGGTGGGTGTTTCTTCTTTGGTTCTTCTCTTGTCTCTTGGTTGATCAAGAAGCAAAACTCCATCTCTTTGTCCACTGAGGAGGCTGAGTACATAGTTACCGGGAGTTGTTGCACACAATTTCTGTAGATGAAACAGATGTTAGAGGATTATGGGTTATCACAGGACACCATGACTATTTCCTGTGATAACACGAGCGCGATACACATATTCTGTAATCCAGTCCAGCATTCGAGCAAAAAACACATTAGGATACGCGAGCACTTTATCCGTGAGCTTGTAGAGGAAAAGGTCGTATCCTTGAGTTTTGTATCTATAGACCTCCAGTTAGCCGATATATTCACGAAGCCTTTAGATACCCTTAGATTCGAGAGTCTTAGAAAGTCTTTAGGAATTTGCACAGTTAACTGAGGGGTGGTCACCATGTCTAGAGTAGGATGCATTTTTCATGTTTATATCCTCTGATTCCTATCTCTAGATTGTATCATTATTTGTTTATTTTTTATTTTTTTGAAAAATTAAAAAATCCAAAAAGAATTAATTCTTGAAAATTTTTAGAAAAAGCCAAAAAGATTTTCTTTTTATATAAAATTTTGAAAAACACAAAAGTAGTTTTGTATTTTGTTTATGTCGTTTATGGATGAACATTTAAGATAGCCATCGTCACAACTTCATTCCATATTTCACGTGACTGTTTGACAGGGATTTGAGATGCTATATCTTTTCATCCATGTGTTATACATTATTTGGAGTCTTTGAGATGTGATTCGTGATATCTTCTACATGTTTGAATCCTTATCTCCTTTATTGCACACATACACAGCATTATTTGAGTATTGTACTTGTCTATCACGTATTGGCTTAAGTGTTTTCATCTAAATTATGTCTATACAACGACCAAAATGCGATGAAACTTGACAAGATAGTAGTGCATGTAAAAACCGTTTACTGTGAGAAATTAATTGCAACAAAATATGATGAGTGAATCACGGCAAAGGGCTACGAGAGTTCAAAATTAACTCGTTGAGAAAGCCTCCATTTGTAAAAGAGTCCCCCCCCCAAAAAAAAATTAAATGACAGTAAAAAGAAAAATGTGCCAAACCAAATGGGATAATAGGTTTTAGTTTCATCTCCTCAAAAGAAAATTATAATTTCTAATTATTTATGAGGGAGTTTGGACGAAAAGAAATGAAAAATGGGTTTGTACGTCTTTGAAAGTCATGAAAAATCGTTTCAAACATTTTGGACGTTATTTATGTGGAAATCACTTTGAGTTTTGATTTGCTGATTTGATTGAGTCAATTTCTTTTAATTTCACAATTTTTACACCTAAGGAAGATGTTGAGTTCATTCGTTAGGAATATCCAACATTCATCATACACATATGTTATGACTGTATGTATTGATTTTTCGATTAAATTTGTTCACATCCCTACATCTTCGCTATCACTGACTTGGTTGTTTTGGTGTTCTTTCATAGTGTGATTTTTTTTTTGCTTCAAAAATTTTGAAATTTTCAAAAAGTGAAAGTTTATTACCTTGTGACATTCTCCATTTGCATTGCTTATGTTCTTCATATTTGTCTATTTGGGGACATCATAAAAAGGGGAGAACGAATTATGGGGGAGAATTGCTTGTTTGCTTTTATAATAATTTGCTTGCACATAATTGATATTTGTTTCTGCTTATCATTATATTTTGAACTGTTGTGCGTCACGAGTATTTATTTCTTATCTCATGTGTGTAGGTATCAAAATGGAGAATCATTTTTTCACACCCTGGTGATGACAAATAAGTTTGAAGAGTTGAAGATTTGAAGATGATCGAATTTGTGAAAACACACATTTAGTATTTCCAGTTTAATGGGGATATTAAATTGTATGTCACTTTGTTTATTTTAGGCTGCATAATTCGGATATTTTTATGTATGTACCGGCATAGACATAGGGGGAGATTTATAAGGACATGTTCTATAAATGTCTGGGGTAGAATCTAAAAATTTTCAAGTGTCCTAAATCGCAATTAAGTATGTCTGATACCACTATATTTGACACGTCTCCATGATCATCCACGACGGCCGTGATCCGAATCCATGCATCCATCATCGTCGTACGTGCATCATGGGTCAAGTAACGTACACTTCAACCGTTCCCACTGCTCCACCTACGTATGGTAAAATAATTTTACTTGGAGTTTTTATTTATTTACATATAGTTGGGAATATTTTTTAAAATAAATTTTGAAGTCTGAAAGATGATAAACATGCAAGATCTATTTAAGGAGGCATTTTGAGACACGTCACTGCTGTGGTTCGAACGACATCGTATGTGGTTTGAACGAGATACCATCTCGTTCAAATGACATCGTAGGTGACTCGAATGACGCACCGCCACAAAATGTGTATTTAAGGAGTACTGATTCTACACGTTTTCCCAAGTCTGTATACCTCCGTTTCTGCAAAATAGTACCTCTTTTCAAACTTCATATTTTAAGGTTTTCAGACCTTTTTGCTTCCCAAATAATTCTCAATCCTTTGTGTGAATCCTTTAAACCCCAAGGAAGATTATACCACTCATCTGGAGTACACTTCTAGAAAAGACGAAGCTTTTCCATTGTTGACCTTCTCGATATCTTGCGAGAACTCTAGCCAACGACATTGAAATCGACGCCTGCAGGTATTTCATAAGTCACTGCTTGTATTTTCATTGTAATCTGTGCAAACCGTACATTACAAATTGTAGTGAAAATAAGATGGTTTTGCCCCTGTGGTGTATTTTTCCTCAACTGTGATTATCTTGCATGCTTAGATTATTTCTTTATTCAATCACGTTTGTTTGCAAGAGTTAAGACTTATTGGGACTAAAATTGGAATTTAATTAAATAAGTTTGACATTGATTACTGGCGCACTCTCAGATCTTATCCCTTATAATTAGTTCGCGATCCTCGTATTGGTTGCATACGCTCTTTAGGCCCTCAAAATTAATCTTTGCCCTTAGAATTAGGCCGTTATCCTCGTATTGGTCGTATACACTCGTTAGTTCCACACAATAACCCTTGGCCCTCATAATTATGTTGCGATCCCTGTACTGGTCGCATACACTCCTTAGTTCTCATAATAAACCTTGGCCCTTAAAATTAGGTCACGGTCTCCGTATTGGTCACACACACTCCTTAGGTACTTAGAATATATATTGTCCCTCAGAATTAGGTTGTGATCCCCATAATGGTCACACACACCCTTTAGGTATTAAGAATATCCCTTGACCCTAAAAATTAAGTTGTGGCCCCGTAATGGTCGCACGCACTCCTTAGGAATTCAGAATAAACCTTATCCCTCATAATTAGGTTGCGACCCCATAATGGTCGCACACATTCTTTAGGTCCTCAAAATAGGTTGTGACCCTCCGAATCAGGTTGTAATACCCGTATTAGTCGCATTCACTCTTAGATCCTCAAAATAAACCTCGACCCTTTAAATTAGGCTATAACCCATGTATTAATCACTCACACTTCTTAGGTCCTCACAGACATCAATATTGAGAGACACATTTTACACTTTGTCTAATGTTAAAAACATTTCAAAATCCAAAAGTGTTAACCTAAGTTCTCAAAAGATGGGACGAATGACAAGTATTAAGCAAAAGCCTATTTCAGAACCTTTTGGGGGCTAAAAAGAATAATTCAAATTATCTTGTAATTCATATCGCCTTTACTATAAAAAAAATTCTCAATGGTTTTTAGATAGCGGATGTTTTAGGCACACTACTGAGAATATGTCTTTATTTCCAAAGTCCGTCGAGAACGAGTTTAAAACTCATAACAAAATGTATATATCAAAGGTCAAAGGCATTGAAGCAATGAAAAAAATTCAAATCACATGGATTTATTTTTCATTTATGTCTTTATTAATCAATCTCTATTAACTCAACCACATGAATTCATTTATCATTTATGTCTAAAAGTATTAGGAGTACCATTATATTTCTTATACTTTTATGGTTAAAATGAGAATAAGATAGAAAAGTATTTTTGTTCCAAAATGGCTCATATGGCTTCCACCTTAGATCTAGCAAACAATCGAATTGGGATACTACCATCTTTAGGGGGAGGGGGAAGGTCCCCCAACATCCAATACAAAGAACTTTGGCACCCAACCATTAAACAACAAAACTTATGGCTGATGATGCTGGAAATAGCACCACCCTTGAAGGTGTTTGAGAGCTCAATTCAATGTTAACAATGGCAGCATATGAGTGTATGTATATATAGTAAAAGGAGGTGAGGAGAAGAGGGTTCACACCAGAATATAAGTGGTTCAGCCAATTAGGCCTACATCCACTGTGCAAGTGTATGATATGTATCAATGTATGAGGGCTCTAATGGCCATAGATACAATCTCTCAAGCTTTCTCTCTCTACTGTGTATTTGAACAGAGTTTCAGCTAGGGTTGCCAATTTTGAATCCTTTGCAAGGTAGAGGATGACCTCTACATATAGTTCCTGGGGGTGTAATGTACCCCCCATGCATGCAATCAGCATATGTGTGTTGATCTAGCCAATCTGATGAAGACATCTGTCACTGTCACATGTAGGGAATGATGACAAAATATTCCCCCCACAAGTGGGGAATGATTTGTTATAACTAATTTGTATCCACGTGTCCTTATCCACATGTCAATTAGTACTCGGCCTTCGTACTTGGTTGTAACCTCGGCCTGGGAGAAGCCGACGTTGATAAGGACTAGCTGCTCATTCCATCCGAGACGAGCCATGATGGTCTCGGCTTAAGTGAAGCCGAGGCAAGGTACCAAGGTCGGCTTGGGCCGAGGTTAGGCTGGTATGTGGAACATTGGCTGAACTATTGATTAGGTTGCCCATGGTAGTAGTATAGTTCCTAGTAACCTCGGCCTACCCACGGCCGAGGTTGTCATTACTCGGGTTATCATTCGAACTGTTGGCCTTCTGATTCATGTAGTCTCCCCATGAAGAGGTTGGTGGTGATGTCGGCTAAGGCTGACCCTTCAATGTTCGAGACTACTAGTCACCGATCCAAGGCTCTTCCAGCGTCGGCCATAGTCTCGGCCGAGGCTGGTGTCCCTGAGCTGAGGTGACACTTGGGGCATATCAATCACCCCCATCCCTTAGTTACATGTGAGAGCAGGTGACTATGGGATCATTTCCCCTCCGAGGTCATTCTTCTATGGGCCAACGTTCATTTGACACTTGTCCATTACTGAAGTGTGGCTTGCCTGGCAAGCATGTGTTATCAGCCGTCCTTGGGGTCTCCCAAGGCAATGATGGGCCTTGGGAAACGTGCCTCCATATTTAAGGGTTTAAACCCTATTTTTCCCTCCTCCTTCCTCATTTCTCTTTCCTGACACGATTTGCTTCAGCAGCATTCTCTCTCTAGAAAAGCTTTGGTTCGAGGCATTTGGTGGTGATTCCTCGCATCCTCTTCATTCTTCCTTACCATTCCATCCTCATGTACCCTCTCCATTCCTTTTCCTTCATTTTTCCTACAATCTTCTTACTTTTGCATTTTTCGACGAGTTTTGGAGTTTTTCGGTGAGATCTCCATACTTTCAGGTGAACTACATTTGCTCTAAGATCAGTTTGATCCTTAAATTGCTTTATTTCATTAGTCAATCTTATTTATCGTTTAGAAGCTCCACAAGTGTAGTGTCTGCCTCTGATGCTCAGACCCCTCTACCAACTTCTTGAGGAGTTCCCTTCTCTCAGAGAGAAAACTTTTGAAACAAATTAGGCAAATAGAAAGAGCACAGGAGGAGGCTTGTAGGTCGCAAGAATTCCCTCTCAGACCTATCTTTCCACCACCCCTGAAGGTGATATACCCTGATCCATTGGAACCATTTATCCAAGCAGAGATCCCTACTGAACTCGTACCGATGTCTGAGTCTGAGTCTTCCACCTCAGACCCTATGTCTGTGGATTCCTTCCAAGAGGCCATGGACTTCACAACTTAGCAAGATCAGGCCCCTGATCAACCTGAGGTCTCTAGCCGGGTCTCATCCCATAATAATTCAAGCACCTCGTCCTCTTCCTCAGAGGTTGAGATTGTTGAGCCGAGTGTGGCTATTCCACCCATTCTTGACGCTATTCCCCTGTCGGTCGTCACCGGGGCTGAGTTCGCTCAGAGGTTCCCAAGTAATCCATTAATGTCTGCCCAAGCCGATGTTGGGTTAGACAATGACGATGATGACGACGTTGAAAGTGATGTCGACGTATCTGAGGCAGCCGAGATCGAGAGCACCGTTACTGAGGTAGACCTTCTTTGCTTCAGATATCTGTACTCCATCAGCCCCTCCATAAAGCTTAGGAGACCTCTGAGGGAAGAGAGGGCTTACCATGGCCGAGATGGTGAGATCTGCTTGTACGAGCAGATGTTCAAGTTAGGGTTTCATTTGCCCATCCATCCCATTATTAGGTCCATCCTGGCCTACATCAATTTGGGCCCCTTCCCAATTGTCACCTAATGCTTAGAGGGTCATAATTGGGGCTATAGCCCTATGAAGGGTTGTTCATCACTCGGACCTTCCAGTCCAGGTCTTTGTTGGTTGCTATATCCCCTCCTCTGCCAGAAATCATCCGAGCTACTATCATTTTGTAGCTCAGAAGCCTGAGAAAAAAATGCTCCAGATAACTCTGACTTCTAACCACATTTGGAAGCCTCGATCCTTCTTTGCTTCTAGGCCATGGGAATTTGGTCCATGTGCTCCCTCTTCCCTTCTAGAGCTGAGGATGCCCCTAAGATGGGGTAAGTTCACAATGTCTGCGAAGGCCGACCCTGGTCTGAGCCTGCAGAACCTTCAGAAGGTGAAAGGCCTTCAAGATCAGGGGATGCATGGTCTGCTCGTTAAATTCGAATACGATGACCCCCCACTACCTCTCTGAGACTGGTCTAGGTGTAAGTCCTCTTATCGAGCTTGGTAATCATTTTTTATTCCAAGTTGAACATCTGAGTTTATGTGTAATAACCCAAGTAATTTTTGGGCTATTTTAATTAATTTCTGGAAAATGGAGGAAAATAAAGTTTTTGATAAAATTATTTTTATTGCCCAAATATGTTGGTTATTATTTTTTAAGGCGATAATTTCAAACGGTTTCGAAATCGGAGTTAAAACGGATTTTAAAATGATTTTTAAATGTTTTTAACTCTTGGAGTTGTTTTGACTTCCAACTCTTCATTTCTTTGCCTTATTTAAAGGAGTCTTTTGGATTCCAACTCTTCATTTCTTTGCATTATAAAAGGAAGTCATGGGAAACCTTTTAACATACTTTTGGTATAAATTTTGGCAGCAAATATATTTTATATTCCTCTTCTTTGTATATACACATTGGCCCTTGAGATTTGTGAGTTCTAACCTTAGATTAGAGGTGCTCTTGGGGCTATTTTGTTGGAGGTTCTTGGAGGAGATTTTGTATATCTTTTGAGTTGATCTTGAGGATGTGATCGTTGGTTTCTCATCATGGTTTGAGGTATGGGGTTTTACACAATATGCTCCTTTAAATCTCTCGAGAGTTTATTCTGTTCATTTCATGTTTAATTGGACTCATGTTTGAATTGATAAGTTCTTGGAAATCTGGAAAAATAATTGTTGAAATTATTTTGATTCATGGGGTATCATTATATTGTTAATGAGCACGTTGTCATGATATTTTAATATGGCACGGATGTTGGGCACCCGTCAAAATTCCTGTTTCCTGGATTATGGCTTGATAAAGCATATACGGATGTGGTGAGGCCTGGTGACCCGGTTAAAGTGTTGTTGAAAAATTATAATGATGAAATGCTATTGAGATTTGCATTTTGATTTGAATATTCGTACTCGTGTTGTTACATTTTATTCATCGCTAACATATATTTGTTGAGCATCTTTCTTGTCGTATTGTGTACTTCCCCATATTTTCTTTTAGTGGCGGGTTAGCGTGGATTTTGGGTCTCTATGGAGATTGATTTTAGCGAGGATTGTTTTGGAAAGATTTGTATTATTTTGATGTATAGAGCTTTGGAGATTTGTATTTTTATTCGAGTTAGATAGTTGTAATTTTAATTCGAGAGACTTGTTGTAATTGAAGAGATTGAGATTAGTGGATTTATATTATTGTGGGTTTATTTAGATGCTCTATACCTTGTCACTTGTGAATTTGGATTTATTTTATCGCATTAGCGCTCCGTTCGCTCTCCCCGGGCAGGCGGGGTGTTACAAATGGTATCAGAGCTTAGGTATACGGCAACCCTCGGGGCTTGAGTTTTGGGTTCATTGCGTGGTTAGCAATTTTTGGAGATAGAAAATTTTAGGTGATATTCGTGATAAGTTTCGAGATTAGAGGTGATGAATTATTTTTGGAGACGAGATTATTTTTAGAGACTGTTGTCCTGATTTTTGAGAGTTTGGCATTCGGCGAATTTCGAGGGCGAAATTCCATTGTTAGTGGGGAAATGTAATAACCCGAGTAATTTTTGGGCTATTTTAATTAATTTCTGGAAAATGGAGGAAAATAAAGTTTTTGATAAAATTATTTTTATTGCTCAAATATGTTGGTTATTATTTTTTAAGGCGAGAATTTCAAACGGTTTCGAAATCGGAGTTAAAACGGATTTTAAAATGATTTTTAAATGTTTTTAACTCTTGGAGTTGTTTTGACTTCCAACTCTTCATTTATTTGCCTTATTTAAAGGAGTCTTTTGGATTCCAACTCTTCATTTCTTTGCATTATAAAAGGAAGTCATGGGAAACCTTTTAACATACTTTTGGTACAAATTTTGGCAGCAAATATATTTTATATTCCTCTTCTTTGTATATACACATTGGCCCTTGAGATTTGTGAGTTCTAACCTTAGATTAGAGGTGTTCTTGGGGCTATTTTGTTGGAGGTTCTTGGAGGAGATTTTGTAGATCTTTTGAGTTGATCTTGAGGATGTGATCGTTGGTTTCTCATCATAGTTTGAGGTATGGGGTTTTACACAATATGCTCCTTTAAATCTCTCGAGAGTTTATTCCGTTGATTTCATGTTTAATTGGACTCATGTTTGAATTTATAAGTTCTTGGAAATCTGGAAAAATAATTTTTGAAATTATTTTGATTCATGGGGTATCATTATATTGTTGATGAGCACGTTGTCATGAGATTTTAATATGGCACGGATGTTGGGCACCCGCCAAAATTCCTGTTTCCTGGATTATGGCTTGCTAAAGCATATACGGATGTGGTGAGGCCTGGTGACCTGGTTAAAGTGTTGTTGAAAAATTATAATGATGAAATGCTATTGAGATTTGCATTTTGATTTGAATATTTGTACTCGTGTTGTTAGGTTTTATTCATCGCTAACATATATGTGTTGAGCATCTTTCTTGTCGTATTGTGTACTTCCCTATATTTTCTTTTAGTGGCAGGTTAGCGTGGATTTTGGGGCTCTATGGAGATTGATTTTAGCGAGGATTGTTTGGGAAAGATTTGTATTATTTTGATATATAGAGCTTTGGAGATTTGTATTTTTATTCGAGTTAGATAGTTGTAATTTTAATTCGAGAGACTTGTTGTAATTGAAGAGATTGATATTAGTGGATTTATATTATTGTGGGTTTATTTAGATGCTCTATACCTTGTCACTTGTGGATTTGGATTTATTTTATCGCATTAGCGCTCCGTTCACTCTCCCCGGGCGGGCGGGGTGTTACATTATGCATATCTGATCCTCTAACTCAAACCTTTCAATTTTGCAGAGCGTCCGAAGGATATCTCAGACGAGCTTTGGGAAATGGTTGCACCGAGTTTAACAAAGCTCGCGAAGAAGGCAGGTCTTAATGTTCCTCCTCCAGCTCCCTCAACCTTGAAGCCTCAAGCCACTACGAAGAGAGCTTCTACCGAACATGCCCCTGAGGATCAGAGGCAGAAGAAAAAGGGTGGAGATTCTGCCATCCCCATCTCCTCTGCAGTTGCTCTGGCGACTCGTTTATAGCAATTAAAGATCAATGATAGCATCGTAGGCCACAGTCTGCAGGCTCTGGATGCTATCGGCTCTGCCATGACCGAGGCAAACAAACGTTTTTGTCGTTTTATGGACACACCTCTACTAATTGAGTTCGGCCTCCACGGGTCAATTCAGGTATGACTTCATATCTCTATAGTTTCCAAGTGTAACCTCTGATTTGATTTTAAACTTATTCACACGATCACATATTTCGCAGGGTCTAGCTGCTATGCATCATCTCTCTAACTGGACTCTGAGGAAGTTTCCCCTCATCCAGAAGGGTTAAGAGGCTGAGAAGGTACAAAGCACTCTAAACACCGAAATAGACCGCTTGAAGGCTGAGTTTAAAGAGTCTGAGAAGAAGGTGCAAGGGTTGGAGAAGGATATCTCCAAGCTCAAGAAGGATCATGATATCGCTCTAAAGGCAAAGGACGATGTCCTCCAGCAGAAGGTCGACTCGGTAGTGAAGGCAGCTCTTGAAGACGCCTCTGAGGGCATATTAGTCAACTATAAAACCTCTGATGAATTTATTAGCTTCAGCTTTGAGTACCTTGAAAGAGGTATCCATGCTACTATCAAATGGGCAGTTGTCAAGGATAAGGAGGCTGGAAGTTTGAAGGCCTCTAATTTCATAGGTGTCGGCTTTGCTAATCCTCAGCTTACCCAAGCCCTTTAGGAGGTAGAAGAGGAGGTTGCTACGCCTGTAGAGACTGCTACACTGGACGGTACTGAGATAAAAAGAGCTGATCACAGAGAAGACACTACCGAGGTGACCAACGTCGTCCAACAGGATCAGGCTGAGGACACCAGCACTCTTCCCTCTGACCCTTAGGCTAATTGTGAAGCTTTCCGATACTTTTTGTAACCCCTGATTGGATGTAGCCTCTGAGTAGCATGTAAAACTTTAAGGTTTTTGAATTTTTATAATTGGAATGACAACCTCTGAGGAGGGTTTTTACTTTATTTACTTTGTTGAATTCTTATCATGCGATGTTTTAGCTCTGAAGCTTGTGCAATGGTGTCTGCTTGAACTAAATTAGTAGTCTTACCTCAGACCTTATCACCACAGTGGTGTTTATAAGGTCAGAGGTCATCAACTAGGAGGTCACCTTGATAATTAGTCTCACCAAATTAATGATGTTAAGGGTTTGAGGTCATCCAAGTATGGTGTCTGACCTCAGACCTTGTCACCACAGTTATGTTATAAGGGTCTGAGGTCATCACCTAAGATGTTATCCTCATAATTAATCTCACCAAATTAATGATGTTAAGGGTCTGAGGTCATCCACGTATGGTGTCTGACCTCAGACCTTGTCACCACTGAGTGATGTTATAAGGGTCTGAGGTCATCACCTAAGATGGTATCCTCATAATTAATCTCACCAAATTAATGGTGTTAAGGGTCTGAGGTCATCCAAGTATGGTGTTATCCTCATAATTAATCTCACCAAATTAATGATGTCAAGGGTCTGAGGTCATCCAAGTATGGTGTCTGACCTCAGACCTTGTCACCACTGAGTGATGTTATAAGGGTCTAAGGTCATCACCTAAGATGTTAAGGGTCTGACCTCATAATTAATCTCACCAAATTAATGATGTTAAGGGTCTGAGGTCATCTAAGTATGGTGTCTAACCTCAGACCTTGTCACCACTGAGTGATGTTATAAGGGTCTGAGGTCATCCAAGTATGGTGCTATCTTCATAATTAATCTCACCAAATTAATGATGTTAAGGGTCTGAGGTCATCCAAGTTTGGTGTCTGACGTCAGACCTTGTCACCACTGAGTGATGTTTTAAGGGTCTGAGGTCATCCAAGTATGGTGTTTGACCTCAGACTTTGTCACCACTGAGTGATGTTATAAGGGTTTGAGGTCATCACCTAAGATGTTAAGGGTCTGACCTCATAATTAATCTCACCAAATTATTAATGTTAAGGGTCTGGGGTCATCCACGTATGGTGTCTGACCTCAGACCTTGTCACCACTGAGTGATGTTATAAGGGTCTGAGGTCATCAGCTAAGATGTTAAGGGTCTGACCTCATAATTAATCTCACCAAATTAATGATGTTAAGGGTCTGAGGTCATCCAAGTATGGTGTCTGACCTCAGACCTTGTCACCACTGAGTGATGTTATAAAGGTCTGAGGTCATCCAAGTATGGTGTCTGACCTCAGACCTTGTCACCACTGAGTGATGTTATAAGGGTCTGAAGTCATCACCTAGGATGTTATCCTTACAATTTCTGACATTAGAGCACAATGAAGCAAGAGTCGTTATGGAAACTAATCTTTCATTAATAACCTCTTCATAATAAGATGGTACATTTACATAAAACTTTTTGCAACATCATATGTAACACTTCTTTAGGTGATCATCATTCCACGGGTTAGCGAAACGTTCCCCTTCTAGGTTTTCTAGCCTGTAGGTGTCAGGCACAACCTCTTCTATCACTTTGTAGGGACCGTGCCAATTTGGGTGGAGTTTGTTTGTTTTCTGTAAGGTCTTCTTCAGCACTAGGTCTCCTACGGCGATGGGTCTTGACTTCACCCTCTGATTATATAATTTCGCTGCTCTCTGTTGGTAAGCTTCTTGTCTGATCTCTGCATCTTCTCTTCTTTCTTCAATCAGATCTAGGTCTAGCCTCCTCTCTTCCCCATTTTTATCAGGGTCATAAGTCTGGACCCTGTGAGTAGGGAGTCCCACCTCTGTTAGTATGACGGCCTCTGAGCCATGTGCAAGCATAAACGGGGTTTCTCCTGTAGGTGTCCTTACCGTGGTTCTGTAGGCCCATAGCACAGCGTAAATCTCTTCAGTACATCTTCCCTTTGCTTCTTCTAACCTCTTCTTGATTCCATCGAGGATTGTTCTATTCGAGACCTCGGTCTGACCGTTTGCCTGAGGTCGGCCAGGAGATGAGAAGAATTGCTTTATCCCAACTCTTACGCAATACTTCTCTAAAGAGGAGTTCTTGAACTGAGTCCTATTGTCCGCGATGAGAGTGTTTGGGAGGCCGTGTATGCATATGATGTTCCTCCAAATAAATTGGAAGGTCTTCTTCTCTGTTATCGTTATCATCAGCTCTGCCTCCACCCACTTTGAGAAGTAGTCAATGGCAACTATCACGAACCGATAACTGTTGGCAGCTCTTGGTAGAGGTCCTACTAAGTCAATCCCCCATACTGAAAATGGCCATGGGGAGGTGATTGACGTCATAGGTTGATGAGGTTGATGTGGAGTAGTGGCGAATCTCTGACATTTATCACACCTCTTTACGTAAGCTGCAGCATCTTTGGCCAAGGTTGGCCACCAGTATCCCTGCGTAATGATTCTCTTGGCCAAGGGTCTTCCTCCTATGTGGATGGAGCAAGAACCTCATGAACTTCCAGTAAGACCTGGGGAACTTCGGTGGGATGCACACATCTGAGGAGAGGTAACAGAAATCCCTTCTTGTACAAGATGTCTCCTATTATTGTGAACTTAGCAGTCCTGTATCTCAATTTCCTCCTCTCTAACTTGGATTCGGGTAGCTCTCCCTCTCTGATATACCTGACGAGGGGTTCCATCCATGAGTCTCCTACGCTCAAATTGAGACAAGGGTTACATACCTCTTCTTCCTCAATGGTCGTTTTTCCTAAGACCTCGACCGAAATCGTCCTTCTGACGTCTGTCTTCGTCGTCGAGGCCAACCTTGCCAACACGTCAGCGTGGCTGTTACTTTGTCGAGGTACTCTCTTCATTTTTGTCTTTTCAAAATATTCTAACATCTTTCTCACCTTCTTCAGATACTTGGACATCCTTTCATCTTTGGCCTCATAGACTCCCAATACTTGATTGACAAACAACCTTGAGTCGCTATGAAGTAGGAGTCATTTTACACTCATAGTCTTTGACAACGAGAGACCTTCTATCATAGCTTCATAGTTCGACTCATTGTTAGATGCCTTGAAGTTGAACCTCAATGCGTATTCGATGTTGGCACCATCTGGAGCTAAAAGTATCAACCCTGCACCGCTTCCATTATCGCAGGAAGAACCATCAATGAAGAGGTTCCAAATGTCTGTATCCGTTGAGAAAGCCCCTTATGTCATGATTCCTTTATAGAAGAGGTACCGATCCTCCTCGTTCTCCGCTACATTGTTCCTGATCTTTTTGGACGCGACCTCCTCCTGATCTCGGGAGACGTTCGGATCCATCTCTTCCTGCTCTCGGAAGACACTTCTATTTGACCCTTCAGCACCCTCTAGGTCGTTCTTTGCCTCGGCCTCCTCCCAAGTGAACTCAGCAATAAAGTCTGCGAGGGCCTGCCCCTTGATGGCTGTCCTAGGTTGGTAGATAAGGTCATACTCCCCCAACTCAATGGCCCAAGTCATCAACCTTCTAGATTTCTCAGGTTTATGCAGGACCTGTCGTAGTGGGGAGTCAGTAAGGACAACCATGGAGTGGGCTTGGAAGTAGGGCTTCATCTTCCTTAAAGCATGAATCAGGGCGTAGGACCGCTTTTCTATACGAGGGTAGTTTTGTTCAGACCCTTGAAGGGCTTTACTGTTGAAATACACAGGCCTTTGGATTCCAACGTCTTCCCGCACTATGGCTGCACTGACAGCCGATTCAGAGACTGCTAGATACACATATAGTTTCTCTCCTACTATAGGCCGAGATAGTAGCAAGGGAGACCCAAGGTAAGACTTGAGTTTGTTGAATGCTTCTTCGCACTCTTCATGCCACTAGAAGGCCTTTCTAAGCACTTTAAAGAACTGAAGACACTTGTCCGTTGCCCTGAAAACAAATCTGTTAAGTGTAGCCACTCTCCCCGTGAGTCTTTGGACGTCTTTGATACTCCTCGGTGTCTTCATATCAAGCAAAGCCTTGATTTTCTCAGGGTTTTCTTCAATTCCTCTTTGATTGACAATGAATCCCAGAAACTTCCCAGATCCTACCCCGAAGATACACTTCGCTGGGTTGAGCTTCATCCTGTATAAGTCCATAGTATCGAAGGTCTTTTTGAGGTCTGCCACATGAGTGAAATATTTTAAGCTCTTCGTTGGCATATTGTCTACATACACCTCCATAGTCTTGCATATTTGATCTTTGAACATCTTATTCACAAGACGTTGGTATGTTGCCCCTGCATTTTTCAGACCGAAGGGCATCACTTTGTAACAGTATGTCCCTTTGTCGGTAACGAAGGTTGTCTTCTCTGAGTCTTTCGCATCCATGAACATCTGGTTATAGCCTGAATACGTGTCCATGAAGCTCATGAGCTCATGTCCTGTAGTAGCATCCACCATCTGATCTATCTAAGGTAAGGGTTAGCTGTCTTTTGGGCAAGACCTGTTCAGGTCAGTGAAATCAACACACATCCTCCACTTCCCATTGGCTTTGGGCACGATGACTGCATTCGATAACCACTCCGGATATATGACTTCTCTTATAAACTCAGCCTCTTTTAATTTTTTAACCTCTTCCCGGATGACTTCGTACTTCTCCCTGGAGTAAACTCTTCATCTTTGTTTGATAGGCCTGGCATCTTTGGTCACGTTGATCTTGTGACTCATAACCTCAGGGTTGATGCCGGGCATGTCCGCGTGACTCCAAGCGAAGACACTCTGCCTCTTCCTGAGGAAGTTTATCAGCTCCTCCTTGATTTCTGTCTTTAGGGTTTTACCGACCTGGATGGTTTTTTCCGGCTCATCCACATTGAGGACGATGGATTCTACCTCTTTCGCGGCCTCTCCCTTCTTCAACTTTATTTCATCTCTCGGGTCCAATGTATCAATTCTATAGGTGGTGGTTGCCCTCTTATAAGCCTATCTCTCTTCGGCCGAGTTGAAGTAACATTCTCGCGCTATGGTATGGTCACTTTGCACTTCCCCTACCCCATAAGGGGGTCAAGAATTTTAGCATCTGGTGGACCGTCGACGGCACAGCTTCAAACTCCTTAAGGTCCACTCTTCCTATGGTGAGGTTATAGGCCGAGAAGACGTTCTCGTCCATCACGAAAAAATTTATCTTCTGGGTCAACCTCTTGGGCCACTCGTCCCCCATCCAAACGTCCATCTCATACATGTCCAATGGGTGGACCTTTTTGCCGCTGAATCCCATCAAAGGATGATGATAGGGTACCAGCCTAGCTCTGTTAAGACCTAGGCTCTTGAAGCAAACCCAAAACATCACGTCTGCTGAACTCCCCCCATCCACGAGGATCCTCTGCACCTCGCACTCATGCACCCTTGTTGTTATTACCAAAGGGTCATCATCGGGGGCTAAGATACCTTTAAAATCGAGTCGGGAGAACCCAACTATAAGGGTGTCCCTGTCCACTTTCTTTCTCTTATGTACTGTGTCGGAAGACGTTAGATTGACAACCTCATGTTTGGTCACTGACTTGGCCTCTGCCATATGAGCTTTCCTGTCAGCCACTTCAGATCCGCCTCCTGCAAGTCCTCCGCATATGGTGTCAACACCAAAGGAGATCATGTCAACCCTCTTCATTGGGGTGTTGTCATCTTTCGGCGGGAGGTTCGGATCGTCTTCATCATCACCTTCTGAATCATTATCTCTTCTAGCTGGGACATCGTCACGGCATCTGTCGTTTCGCCTCTTCCTAGGGTCATCTTTTCCCCCTTTAGGTGTCTTACCATCAACATACTTCCTCAATTTTCTGGATTTTAACATTTTTTCAATCTCATCCTTCAAGGCGAAGCATCTGTCTGTGACATGGCCATGGTCCTGGTGGAACTCACACCACAAGTTTTTGTTCCTCTTATGTGGCGAAGCCTTTAATTTTTCTGGCCACCTCAGAATCCTGTCATTCTTGATCTCGTTGAGGATGTGCTCACAGCTCACAGTTAGAGGAGTATAGTGAGCAAACTTGTCATCGGCTGACCTCTTCTTTCCATCTTTCTTTCTCTGTGACTTCCCGCTACTACCGCGGTTCTCATCCTCGTACTTGGCGGTCATTGCCTCTTCGGCGTTCATGACTTTCCCCGCATTTTCCAGTAGCTCGACCATGGACCTGGGAGGGTCTTCCACAAGTTTCCATAATAACTTTCCTTTCTGATGCCCTCCTATGAGGGCGATCATGGATATATTCTCTTCGTAGTCTTCAACCTCAAGTTTCTCTTTGTTGAACCTGGCGATGTAGTCTCTTAGGCTCTCGTCCTTGCCCTGCTTGACATACAGTAGGTGAGTGGTCTTCTTTTGAGGTCTTACCCCAAGCAGAAGTTGTGAATGAATCGTTCAGCCAAGCCTTTGAAGTTCTCAATTGAATTCTTCGGAAGAGAAGTAAACCAACTGTGTGCTTCTCCTGTCAAAGTACCAGAGAAGGCCCGACACTTCATCTCATCAGGTATTGAGTAGATGTCTGTTGCAGACTGATGCATCTCAATGTGATGTACAAGGTTGGTACTACCATCATACTTGGGAGACACCACGGGAGGTTTGAACTTAGCAGGAGTTGGGAAGCTCACTATCTTAGCCACAAATGGAGAGCCCTCTGAGTAACCCCTTTGTAATGGGTCCCTACTTTTGATGAGGTCTCCTATCTTCTCCTCAAGACGTTGGATAGAGTCATTCCATGGTCTCCTGCCATCGGCCTGGCCGAGGTTGTCCCCAGCCACCTCAAAGGGATGGACTGAGGGTTCCCCTGCCGCAGCACAACGTCGGTTGTTGACCTCTTCCTGGTCTCCGCCCCTTCTTTAACGGGGTCGGCCTTAGTCAGGCCGACATGGTCTGTCCCCTCTTTGCGAGCCGATAGAACTTCTCGACCTGGATAACCTTTGTCTTAGGTCATTTATTAGGCCCAACCTCTCAAAGGCTGACCCTCTGTTCAATCGATCAAAAGCTGATCCTCGTTGTTGGGCCTCTTCACCTCTTCGACCGACACATCCTCGGCTCTGCTGAAGAGGACGTACCGTATTGTTCGAAACCTCATACGGCTCCCAATAATCTTCTGAAACCTCTTCCGCCTCTAGATCGTCATACCTGTCCTCTGGGCAAGGGTTTCCTTGCCTCCCCAGGCGTAAGTGCTTAGGGTCAGCAACGTCCCTCCTCCGCTAAGGTGCAGGCCGGTCCTTCATTGGTGCCTGGGGTGGTCCCCTGGCGTCAGGATGAGGTTGGACGGCCTCCGGAGTGATCATATCCGGTGAGACTCCTGGTGGCCTCATCATAGTTTAGCTGAGCTGTGCAAACTATTCCTGCATAGCTTGTTACGTTGCAGCCAAAGACCTCAAGGCTGCAGCTACCTCCGCCATTTCGGACTGAGGCGGTGCCTGGATGGAGCTTGGCCCTCCCCCACCTGGCGGCGGAAGAGGTGGTGGTAATTCCGGTGCCATGTGTTAGTTAATAAAGAGCTTAAGTAGCAGGTGAGCTTGATACCTTAAAGGACCTCTTTCAATGGTGAAACAGCTCCACGCAAGGGGTGGTGCCTGGTTCACCACCAGAGTCTCCGGTGAGGTCAAGCTGAAGAAGAGGAAGAGATAGCTTCAGTTCCTACAGACGGGGCCAAAATGATGATGCTGGAAATAGCACCACCCTTGAAGGTGTTTGAGAACTCAATTCAATGTTAACAATGACAGCATATGAGTGTATGTATATATCGTAGAAGGAGGTGAGGAGAAGAGGGTTCACACCAGAATATAAGTGGTTCAGCCAATTAGGCCTACATCCACTGTGCAAGTGTATGATATGTATCAATGTATGAGGGCTCTAATGGCCATAGATACAATCTCTCAAGCTTTCTCTCTCTACTGTGTATATGAACAGAGTTTCAGCTAGGATTGCCAATTTTGGATCCTTTGCAAGGTAGAGGATGACCTCTATATATAGTGCCTGGGGGGTGTAATGTACCCCCCATGCATGCAATGAGCATGTGTGTGTTGATCTACCCAATCTGATGAAGACATATGTCATTGTCACATGTAGGGAATGATGACAAAATATTCTCCCATGTCGGGAATGATTCGTATCCACATGTCCTTATCCACATGTCAATTAGTACTATCCTTCGTGCTTGGTCGTAACCTCGGCCTGGGAGAAGCCGAGGTTGATAAGGACTAACTGCTCATTCCATCCGAGACGAGCCATGATGGTCTCGGCTTAAGTGAAGCCAAGGTAAGGTACCAAGGTCGGCTTGGGCCGAGGTTAGGCTGGTATGTGGAACATCGGCTGAACTATTGATTAGGTCTCCCATTGTAGTAGTATGGTTCCTAGTAACCTCGGCCTACCCACGGACGAGGTTTTCATGACCCGGGTTATCATTCGAACTGTTGGCCTTCCGATTCATGCAGTCTCCCCTTGAAGAGGTTGGTGGTGATGTCGGCTAAGGCCGACCCTTCGATATCCGAGACTACTGGTCACCGATCCAAGGCTCTTCCAGCGTCGGCCATAGTCTCGACCGAGGCTAGTGTCCCTGAGCCGAGGTGACACTTGGGGCATATCAATGACCTCCAAAATGCAAATAACCCAAAAAATATGCAATAAATTTGAAAATATGTTAAGAAAAAAAGGGTTCCGTCATTATTGAAAATGGGTCTCATCCTACCACTTTCGGTTAGTGGTTGATTTGATAATGAAAGGGTCCCATCCCTCAATTTGCTCCACCATCCTTTTATTGCCCACCATCTTTGGTTGTCAAAGGTCTATGCCCTACCACCATCATTTATTTGTGTGTATTGTCCCCTAACTCTTCCCTATAAGAGGTAAGGCATTCAGTAATGGTATACACATCAAAATTGAGCAATCAAGAGTTTCATAAAGATTTCGACTATGACACGCTTCTGCAAGCTTAGTCACAACAAATTGGTATCATAGCTCTAAGCTTGAAAACTTGAGACTTTTGGGGGGGGGGGGGGGGGGGGGGCTTCGAAATTCATGAAATATGAAAGTAGGAATATTTTATAGAAAGAAAAACTTTGTGTACGTGGTAAATTTTGTGGTGAATGATTTTCCAGGCAAAGAAGGAGGCAAGCGTGGCTTATAACATTTTGTGAAGAGTGGAGATCTTTGACCCCAACGACGTTGTGAGGGGACTACACAATATAATGGGGGAACGAAATTCGTTTGGAGTTGACAACTAAAATTGTAGCAGTCCTTAAAAGGAGGCGGGACTATGAGGACAGGCATGATATTAGCTTACGGTAGTCATAGTGGCCTTGATTTAGTCTATTCCAAAGTCACAAAAATGATAGGGAGGCAAGCATTGGGTCATGATTGAGATGCAAAAGAATGTCAGGGATGTCCTATTCTCCAATGGTGGGAGAATATGGCTTTCAGTTACCAACCAGTGGTTAAAGGGCGGTGGTTGCTAATGTGATGTCGAACCAGGGGTTTCCGAGGGTGCTATAAAGCATTGTGGGTCTGGCATAAATGGTTGAGGCGTTTTTGCATTTGTTTAAGAGATACATCATTTGAAGAGTAAGTTGAGGGTTAGGTTTGATGACGCCTCAAACCTAGACAAAAATATTCATTAGTGTTTTGGTGGTGGCGATCATATATTTTGGTGATATCCCTCACTTTATGTGGGTTTTCTGATAAACTCGTTTTGGTGTGGTCGGTTTTGTTGGTAAAAGTTTGAGAGGGTGACATGTAAATTTTTGCGAAGGTGAAGATTGTTGAAAATTGGTCTCAGCCAACCACTTTCGATCGGTGGTTGATTTGATAGTGGAAGGTCCCAACCCTCAATTTGCTCTAACATCCTTTATTTGTGTGTATTGTCCCACAATTCTTCCTTATAAGAGGGAAGGCATTCAGCAATGGTATACACACCAAAAATTCAGCAATCAGGAGTTTCATTAAGAGCTAGGCTATTGCACGCTTTCGCAATCTTCGGCACAACAAATTGATATCAGTGCTCCGAGGTTGCAAACTTGGGAGTTTTTTTAGGGGGAGGGGTTGCTTCTAAATTCACGAGATGTGAAAGTTGGGATGTTTGACAGAAAGAACAACTTTGTGTACGTGGAAAATTTGAGGTGAATGATTTTCCAGTCAAAGATGGAAGCAAAAGTCGCTTACAACATTTTGTAAATAGTAGCGATCGTTGTTCCCAACGACGTTGTGAGGAAACTACACAATATTATGGGGGAACAAAATCCATTTGGAGGTGGCAATCAAAATTGAAGCAGTCCTTAAAGGGAGGCAGACCTATGAGAGCTTGTGGTAGTCTTAGTGGCTTTGAGTTAGTTCATTCTGAAGCCACGAAGATAAGAGGGAGGTAAACATTGGGTAATGATAGATATGCAAAGGAATGTCAGGGACGTCCTATTCTCCAACGGTAGGAGAAGATGACTTTCAATTACCAATCGGTGGTTAGAGTGTGGTTGGCGGTAGTTGTTTGATGTGATGTCGAACCAGTGGTTTTCGAGGGTGTTGTGGAGCATTGTGGGTTTGACAGAGATGGTGGAGGCGTTCTTATAGTTGCGCAAGATATGCGTCGCTTGAAGAGTATGTTGAGGGTTAGGACTGAGGATGCCTCAAATCTAGTCAGAAATTTTTATTAGTCTTTTGGTACTGGCGGTCATGTATTTTGGTGATATCCCTCACTTTATGTGAGTTTTGTGGTAGACTCATTTTGGTGTGGTGGTTGTTCTCGCCTTGGTGGAGTAGTCAGTTTTGGTTGGCAAAAGTTTAGCAGGATGACGTGTAAATTTTTGTCAAGGTGGAGATTATTGAAAATAGGCCTTAGCCCACTTTCGAGTAGTGATTGATTTGATAATGGAAGGGTCCCAACCCTCAATTTGGTCCACCATCCTTTTGTTGTCCACCATCTTTGGCTGTCAAAGGTTTATGCGCCACCACCATCATTTATTTGTGTGTATTGTCCCCCAATCCTTCCTTATAAGAGGAAGGCAACAATGGTATACACACCAAAAATTCAGCAATCCATGCTTCTGCAAGCTTCAGCACAACAATCATAAGGGTACTAATGTCCAAAATTTATTTTACACATTAACACACTTCCATAAGTAATATAAATAAAAATTACTTAATTTGTGAGGGCATCATGTCATTTGGTAGTGCAATAAAACTCTAACTTAGTTAGGACCTGTTTGGTTGTGTAAATTATCTAATTTTATAAATTGATCAATTTGAAATGAATAGATTGTTGATGTATTAATTTTAAATGGGTTTAAATCTAATTTGCGATGTGTTTGGAAAAGAAAAATGGAATTATTTACTTTTGATATGTATGTGTGTGTAGAGAGAGAGAGAGAGAGAGAGAGTAGTATGGTGAGAGTTTTCTATGGGAGTGATGCATTTAAGATTCGTGCTGTAATTATAAATTGTAATTATAAATTGTGCAACATAAATTGTAATTCATTTTGGTGAAATGAATTAATTTAAGTTTTTGTGAATCAACATAAATTAGTTCATTTTTTAATTTGTTCATTCTTGTAACCAAACACTAATAATAAGACAATTCATGAATGAGTTAATTTTAAATGAGCTAATTTACAATTTTGGGGACAACCAAACAGGCCCTTAAGAAATCCCCTGAAACATTTGTAATGAAGGAAACTCCTCAAAATCTTTCATACTGTCGTAAAGACGCCCTTTGGGGACCTTTTTTATCCATAATACTTATCAACAAATAGTTGGATAATTGCAACAACAAAAAACGAATAATAGTTTAGAGAATTTCTACAAAACATGCATAATTCAGGACATTGTTTAACACTTTATTCATATTATTTTCAAATGCTAACGGATCATGGTGTTTTTGGTAGAACTCAAAAGGTCAAAGTGAAAAATACACTAATTAAAGATGACAAATTTAAATTTGCCAATGCCACGTAAATATTCCCTTGATCATACGGACCATTGAGTGGTACCATGCAAATAATAGCAACGGCAGTCTTCTAATTATTGGTCACGCTTGCTTTGCAATCTGCATAGGCAACAGATAAAGAGATGTGAATAAATGGAAAGTTTTAATTAAAGTGTTGGATTTTGATTTGAACTTGCTTCCCAACTGAGATTGCTGAGAGTGAATAGGGAATGACTTTGGACCTTGACTATGCTTTTCTTCCTTAAGAAGATCTTCTAAGAACCTCTTTAGATAAAAGCTTTGTTCCTCAAGGCAGTGGCACACGTTTTCTAGAAAGAGAAAGAGATATTTTTATATGTATCTATAGAGAACAATCCTAAAACCATCAACAGTGAAAAGAATATTGCTTAATCCTTACAGAATTACTCTATTTAACTTTTAGCTCATCTGATTTTTAAAAGTAAAGGAATATAGTAACATTATAAATAAAACTTCTTCCGTTTCAAGTTAAGAGTTCATTATTTCATTTTGGATTATCCCAAGTTAAACGTTCACTTTCTTTTTTGTATAATTGACGAACCAAGCTATACGATGGTAAATAAGAGTTACTATTGTTCACTATATGAGTATATCCTTGACACATACAAAATATAAACTAGAACTGTTAATTTGGGATAAAGGGAATATATAACGTTAGTCGTGAAACTTGAATAATTGACGTGACAGTAGTGCATAAACAATTTAGTATGAGAACGTGTTTTTACTCAAAAAGAAAAACATATCCCGAAGATTTTTCTAAACAGTCTTTACGTGTCTCTAGCATTTTGCACACTTTTCTTCAAATGATTCTAGCGCAAATCACTTATAAAAAAAATCATATTTTTTAAATCGATCTTATACCGTGGTTTGGAAAATATCAATTGGAGGTGAGTTTTTATAAAGAAGATAAATAAATATCACGAGTTGCGAGCACTTGAACAACTCAAAAATTGGTCCTTTCCCTCTTTGTTGGAAAATATGGGTTGGGTTTTGGTGTCTTTGTTATTCCAAGCATTTTTTAAGCTTAAAAAGAGGTTAGCCCAAAGAATAAAGCCAATAGACATAGAAGAAGGGTGTAAAGTTAAAGGCATAAACTGCCCACAACAACAAAGCAGCTAAACCAGCAGCCAAGCCTGACAACCGACCACATCAGGTAAACATATCCGTATACCATGTCCACACAAGACCAAGACACAAGTTTTTGTATTTTTTAAGAGTTTTTAAGGTAACTCATTATTTGGATTTATTTAACGCGCCACAGTGATACTACTGTATTATGTTTACTTGTTGGCTCTGTATTGATTCTTGTTTTAAATTTATGTTTTAAATGATATTATGCGAATCCTAGACACGACACGTCATTGCATTCAACGAAATGAATTAGAATCATGAGTGAAGCATAGAATCACTCTATTTTTAATGGCCTTTAAATATATAATTACAAGATTACGACTTTTTTAAATTCATTTCTAAAATTAGATGTGTAAGACTTAAGGTTGGCTATATTATAAAAATCAAAATAGGTTGATCTCGATTTAAGGAGGGCGTAATATGACATTTGAGCCTCTCTTTTTTTCTCCGACATGTAAGGTTTGTGCCATTCCACTAAAAAAAATTAAAATAAGAAGAAAAAAAATCGGGTGGGAACTCACTTACGAACTCAAGTAAATAATATTTCAAACAAAATTTTATGGTGGCGAGTGAGTTGATACTTGAATACAACTTAAACTCAACTCGTCAAACCCATTTTTGGAGGCGATTTTTTTACTTAATTCACACTTTTTAGTGTGATATTTGACTTAATCTTCACTATCCTAATTTTTTTATATACCCCATCCCCTGTATGAGGGGGGTTATCTCAAAATAATGAATAGGAGGTTGAGTCTAAGAATTTATTATTGGGATCTTAAGTATTTAGTTCTATTTATAATGATTTATTTGTCATCACTAATATGTTTTTATTTTTTTTAGTTGTTGGTCATATATGGAATAAGTGTCATTGTCTACAAAAATAATGGTGGGTAGTTACAGGAAAGTTATAGATCGTTTGAGATGGTTATGGGACTTTTTATAATTTTAAAAATATATGAGAGTGAAGCCTAAATACATTTTTATAGATGGAACTAAAGTCAAAAACCTGATTATTTAATTTTATCCCCTATTTATAATGTCAAATTAAACTTCATCTTATATGTTTGGAACAAAGTCAAAAGATTATTAAAATGAGGAGCAAGTAAGTTAGATTGAAAATGACTTTCATCCATTTTTAGTGGTCACTTCGATTTTGTTTGACGAGTCAAATTGGGTTAAAACTCATATGGACCAAAGGTATGGAGATGGTATAATAAAGCTACTTTTAAGTTCTTGACAAGGATTTTACAAAATTCTCAACTTGTATGTTATACATAATTGTGAGATATCACAAAATTATTGTGAACTTTAAAAATCATTGTCTTCTAATTAGACCCAAAAATTATATTGAGCTGAGGAATTAGCAATGCATTAATTCGTGTGGTGTGACATGAGATCCACTGTAAATATCACTAAATCTATTCTTGATAGGCATAACAATTTCAAAAACGACACAAAATTGACACATTATGTCGCGTTTCTATCCGGCCTTTCGGAAACGAAGTCGTCTCGCATTCAAGTCAAAATCAAGAGTTGGGTTTGTCGTGTTAATTAATATTTTTTTCAGGTTATCATGTTTATTTTGTCTAATTGAGTTTAAAATTGAAGAAATTATGTTAGTCATATCGTATTTTATACAGGTTGTATTCATGTCACAGATAAAATAATACATAGAGAGTCAATTGTCATCCCTTATTATAGACATTTCAACAAGTTTATTTTTTTAGCCTAATATGATAATATAAATAGTATTTAGTCTATCATTATCCTAGATATCAGTTTTAAAGTAAATTTAGCTCTTATAATCATTAATTTTAGAGTGACTCAATTTATAAGTAAGTTTAAGAGTTCCCTGATGTTAAAACTATAATTTTATTGTGCATTTAAAAAAATGTGATAAATAAATCATATTTACACAAAACATTTCGTAATAAGTCGTATCAAAATATTTTTTTTAATAGGTGTTATTTATATTTATATAGTGAATATCAACTACATGTCTATAAATAGATTTATTAGAGCAAAAACAAATTTTCATGGAATCCGTTAGAGTAAAAAAATAATTATTATAAGATCTATTGGACTACGTACTTGATAATCAGAACTAAATCATAAAAAAATTCCTTAAAGAAAGAAAAAGAAAAGACACCCCCATGGCCAGTGACCGGTCACAACCGGTGGTCAGTGACAAAAAACAGTGTCTACATACCGTACTATATACTGCAAAATGTGGGAGGGCAGGCAGGCTGAACTCTATTTCCCTTCTCTCAGAATCTCTGTTTACAAATTACTTTGGGGATATCGGAGGATCTTGTTATGTTCCAATTAGGATTTATCTCATGTACTTGATTCCATTACCTGTTCGAACCTAACCCGTGCAATTTGATTGGTTCTTTGCAGTCTATTCTATACGGACACAGCACCACGAGTTTTATGTTAGTTCCAATCAAAATTCTCCTTTTTCAAATCTACTTCTTCAACTAATATTCTAAATTCAAAACCTAATCTTCACTGTTGTAGTTGTAAAAATGGCGGGGATTTTGTACTTTGTATTATGTATTCTTTTCCATTTTTTGTTAGAGGTAGGGGTGTCAAATGGGCCATGCCTTTTGTACATCAAATTTGTATCAATTTATATTTAAGTTTCTTTAGTGGCTCATCGCATTAATGATGCAATTTTGCTAAAAATAATAACAACCAGTTTTAGGTTAATTTCAAATCGTGTTAGAAGTTTTTTTTTTTTGGCAAATAAAATATTATTTAAATTAGAATACAAGATTAATATAAGTATCATCCGAATCTATTATGCTGGAAAACAGTGTTGTATCAAAAAGCAAATTTAAATCAAAATGGTCATTGTCAAGATTGGACAAAATATCAGCAACTAGGGGTGTTCACGGGTCGGTCGGTTCGGTTTTGACCGGGTTTTTTGGGCCGAACCGACCATGTCGGTTTTTGGAGGAGGAGAACCGAACCGAACCGAAAATGCTGAAAAACCGAACCGAACCGAACCGAATCGGGTCGGTTTTTGACAGGGCCGGTTCGGTTTTCCCGTCGGTTTTTGACAGGGCCGGTTTTATACAGGGCCGGTTCGGTTTTTTCCTTTATTTTAATAAAAAATATATTTTTTTAATACGTAATATAAATATAAAATTAAAAAATATAATATAATATGTCAAGACTAATATAAATATAATATAAAATATAAAATTAAAAAGTATAAAAATTAAATCGGTTCGGTTCGGTTCAAAATCGGTTTTTTTATGCCAAAACCGAAAACCGAACCGACCCTGTCGGTTTTATACCTAATTAAACCGAACCGAACCGACCCTCAAAAAAACCCGGCCCGAAAATTTTCGGTTCGGCTCGGTTTTGTCGGTTTGTCGGTTTGGTCGGTTTTTTTGCACACCCCTATCAGCAACCCGTTTGCCCCTCTATAAAAAAATAATAAAAATAAAATAAAATAAAAAATCCAAATGTGTGAATCTCCTAGCCAATGTGCAGCAGTCCCGAGATGTTGGTGAAGTGTTTGGTTGGTAGATTGAAACCTTCAAAACTAGGACTCATAATTTCTGACACGATAACTCATTTACGGGAATAATCCAAACATGATCCGAAAATGACATTAGCTTGTATAGATTTAATTGTACTCAAAAGTTATAATCAAATAAAAATCAACGTGATCCGAAAATGACACGACTAACCCAAATTGTCTCCCCTATCCAAAACATATATGGAAAGTAGAATTAGAGTCCAGTTCGACAAGAATATTTTTTAACCATTTATTTTTTGCTAAAATCAATCCCACTCTGATCGTACATGCACATGAATTGACCATGAGACTTGCAAATAACACCCCCAATACCCGAAGATTTAGTATCCCGACAAGCCGATCCATCCGTATTAAGTTTGTAACAAAAATTAGAAGGTTTTCCACTAAAGTGGAGGATGTGTTTCCTCAAACTAGCATTAGATGTAACCCTTGGCTTAATCAGGAGGAGATCATTTAAATCATTGCAAATATTATGCTTAATAACTGAAAGACTCATAGGTTTATTGTTGAATAAACAAGCATTGCGTGCCTGCCAAAGTCTTCACATAGTGTATATATGATCAGAGGGTCAGAGGTTTTTAATTCATTATTAGAACCATATTTCACTACACCAAAATGCTAATTTTGTGACTGTCTTTTTGTGACTGCCAATGGGGGTGATAAACTTGTCACTCCTGGGAGCAGTCACAAAATTATTTGTAACTCCCATTAGGGGGTGATAAAATCAATGGGTAATAAAAAAAATTGAGTTAATTAGTTTGTCACTGCTAATGGGAGTCACAAATGTTACCATATAATTAATTTGTGACTCCTATAAGCGGTCACAAATTTATAATTGTCACAAGCAGTCAGAGATTTATCAGTAGCGTTAAGTTATGACTCTTACAAGTAGTCACAAAATTATAACTGCTAAGAAGAGTCACAAACTTTGGTTTAATACTAAATTTGTGACTGCTATCGACAGTCATAAATTTGTAACCGCTCTCAGCAGTCATAAATTTTAGTCTAATACTAATTTTGTGATTGTTATTGGCAGTCATAAATTTGTAACCGCTTGTAGTAGTTACAAATTTTGGCCTAATATTTAGTTTGTAACCATTATTAGTAGTCACAAAATTTTTTACCTAACTTTTATTTCCCTCTTCTCTCTCCTCTCTCTCTTTTCACACTCCCGCCCCTCTCTCCTTCATTTTGTGCTGTAAAGTTTTGTGAGAAGAAGCATTTGTTGTTGTGAAGTTTTGTGAGAAGAACCATTTGTTGCTGTGAAGTTTTATGAGTACTTGCCATTGTTGTGAGTACCCCGAAAAATTATTTCGTAGTTTTCATTGTTTCCTTAATTATTTCTGTGAGTACCCGCCATTGTTATTTTCATTGTTTCGTAGTTTTCATTGTTTCCTTAATTATATTCCGCTATTGGTTTTTTATTTGTGAAATGAAAACAACTGTTTAGTTTGTACAAGAACCTAATATTCAGCTATCGGGTATTTGTTTGTGAAATGAAAACGAATTTTGGGTGCATCTGGGTTAAGGTTCGAATTTTGGGACTGTGCATCTGGGTATTTATTTTTTATCGATTTTTTATTTGTGAGTATTTGTTTGGGAGCTTTTAATGTCTGTGTTGTTTTCATCAACTGTTTCTTCTTTATATTATTAATGAATTCTATAATTATTAATGAATTAGAACATTTATTAACATTCGTTTCTTCTTTATATTATTAGTGGTTTAATAATTACATAATTCACTATGCAAAGTAATGTGTTCTAATACTAGCATTTTTTTAAATGACAACACCAACATGAAATCGTGTAATTCTATGCCAATTTAAAATTTTAGCTCCCTTTTTGCGATACAGTAACGTGTCGTGTCTACCTTAGTTCATATTTTGAATGAATTAGAGGACCCCAAACATGAGCCAATGCAGATACGTCACTGTGTCGCACAAAATGAGTCGGAATCCCGAGTCGGTGAAGAATTACACACATGTGCCATACATGTGGGGGAAGGAAGGGGGAGTGGAAGAAATACATTTTGAATCTGTTTTTATATATATGTAAACGAATACATTTTTTGTATGTTTTAAACATATTACATGGTTTTTTTTAATTTTGAACAATTTGAGGATGTAATTGTGGTTGATTTCATAACACATAATGTTTGATTTCATAACACTTAATGTTTGTTTCCTCAATAGGTATGCTAACTTTAATGGGAAGCATTAAGTTTTCTTCAATTCTAGGGTTTTCTTTAATTTGGGGGAATATGGAACCCATTCATGTAATAACTAAAATACTTGTGCTGAGCATATATGAATATTCATTTAGTTTTATAATTTACTGAGTTTTTATTTGTTTGTATTGTAGAATTAATGGGGTTTCCACAATATAAAGAGTGGATGGGTGAAAGTTGTAGAGTGGGGAAAGTATACGTTAATGGGGTTAAAGACTTTATGAATTATGCAATGAAGAATCTTAAACAGATATTATCCCATGCTCGTGCAATCATTGTAAAAATGGTAAACGTTTGAAAGGGGTAGATGTAAAAGTACATTTGTTTCATTGGGGTATGCAAGCTGACTACACATTTTGGCATTTCTACGGGGAGAGGAAATTTAAGTATATTCCAGAAGAAATACTTGTCAATGAAAAGGTTCACACAAATGGTGACCCGTTAGAACATGCTAGGTTAAACGATCTCATAAATGATACGTACGAAGTGCACGCAACACAAGAAAAGTAAGATAGCAGAGGGAATGATTTAGGCTGTAAGGATCATATTGGCAATGATACTGACCAAGATATGGATTATATACGGTTAAAAACAGCAGCCCCAACACCATTATACCATAACTCCAACCCCGACCACCCAATATTATATGCCATGGTTGGGTTGCACTATTTAAAAAGCAAATTTGGCTTGTCGGGAAAAAGTGTGACGGCAATACTCCTTTGGGCAAAAGATTTGCTCCCCAAAGAAAATACATTGCCAGTCAAGTATCCGATCATGAAGGGTAATTTGAAAGGTTTGGGTATGAAATACAAATCAATTCATTGCTGCAAGTATGACTGTGTTTTATACTATAAGCAGCATAAGGACAAGCAGGCTTATCCTGTATGTAAGGAACCTAGATATGAACAAAAGATGATGTACATAATAAACGTTTGCTAAAAGTAGATACGCAAATACCTGAGAAGGTGTTAAAGTATTTCCCTTTAGGTCCTCGATTGAAGAGACTTTACACTATACCTTGGATAGCAGAGGCAATGACTTGGCATGGTCGAGCGGAGGTGGGTGAGAATCTCATGCGACATCCGATTGATTCATCTGTGTAGAAATCTGCAAATCAGCGATACCCAAACTTTGTTAAAGAAATACGTAACGTTCGCCTCGGAATATCAACCGATGGGTTTAACCCGTTTGGCAAATTGTGCACAGATAAGAGTATGTGGCCTGTGTTTGCGGCGCCTTTAAATTTTCCCCCGTCGTTGTGCACGAGAAAGGAGTTTTCAATTTTGTCGTTGTTGATACCAGGTCCAAAAGTACCGGGTAGTGACATTGATGTTTTCTTAGCGCCACTAATAGATGAATTGAATGAGTTATGGGTTGAAGGTGTGAGAGCTTTCGACTTGTACAAAAGGGAGGAATTCACTTTGAGAGCTATGTTGATATGGGCAATTCATGATTTTCCTGCTTATGGGACCTTATCTGGGTGCAATGTACATGGTTACCTGGGTTGTCCTATGTATGGAGAGGTAACTGAAGCCAGCTGGCTTAAGAAAAGTGGTAAACTTTTTTATCAGAGTCATCGGAGATTTCTGCCCCAAAGTCACAAATTCAGGTCAATACAGAGCAATTTTCTCCCAAAAGGCACCGAGACGCGGCCACCTCCATCAATACTTTCTGGTTTGGAAATTGAAGAAAGGTCATTAAACGCTGATCAAAAGTTAAGGGGGAAACACCCCATAATTTTGGCCTAAAAGCGCAAAAGAAAGAATGTTGATGTGAAGATGATGTGGTCGAGGAGATCAATAATGTTTGATATGCCATACTGGAAGGAACATCCTGTGCGACATATGATAGACATAATGCACGCTGAGAAAAATATTATTGAGCATCTCGTAGGCACATGCATTGGCGGTTCTCATTCCAAGGATGGAGAAAAAGCCTGTGAAGATCTTCGTGATTTGAATATTAGAAGATCATTATAGTTGAAAGAAGATCCAAACACTGAAAAAAAGCATATGCTGGTTGTATCTTATAATTTTAGCATTGAAAAAAGAAATATGCTCTTAGAAACATTAAAGGGCTTGAAGGTCCCTTCTAATTTCTCATCTAACTTACGCAGGATTGTCTGCGACGCAACAAAAGATTTGAAAAAGTGCAAGTCTCACGATTGGCATGTGATAATGAAACTTGTCCCTTTGTTGTTCGGACACTATTTTTCGAAACACAAGGATCTTCGAAGGGCCATTCGACAAATTAGCTTATGTTTTTACCTATTGTGCGAGAAAGTTGTCAAACGAAAGCACATAATTGCAGCGAAAGAAACTTTGGTTGAGGTTACATGTGTTTTGGAGAAGTACTTTACACCCTCATTCTTAGACATAAGTATCCACCTTTTAGTGCATTTATGCAATGAAGCTCTTTTATGTGGACCAGTCAGGTACCGATGGATGTATCCGTTCGAACAATTAATGAAAACTTTTAAAGATTATGTTAAGAATACACGGTACGTTGAGGGGTCCATTGTACATTATGGAAGAGGCTTCCTTGTATGCAAAGGAATATATGTCTAACCCAAACATTGGAGGTCGTGAACACCTTATTGATGAATTAGAAGAGTTTGCGGATGAAGAGGCCCTGGGGAAAGGTAAGGTAGTGAAGCTAACAAGTACACAATATAACCAGGTGGCTCGATATGTATTCGAGACGCATGAAGACATAGATAAATGGAAAATGTGAGTTTATTTAAAATGTTTTGTAAAATAATGTAATATGTTCGATGTTATATTCATTAGAAATTAATATTTTTATTGTTTTAACCTAGGCAATATAATGAGTACGGGCGTGCCAAGAGGAGGAAGGGAGGCGCGGACACAGACAATGACTTTAGGCATTGGCTTCTGAGGTGACTACAGTAATACCTCACTTTTATTTACTGTCTTTGCAACATATTCACAATGCAAATACTTTCTTGGTTTCAGTTATTGAAAGCTGCTGAAGTATCGACGAGGCTTACACGTCTAGCAAATGGGCCTAGTATTGTAGCTAGGGAGTTTGGACAATATCGTGTCAATGGTTTTGTGTTCTCTTCAAGCACATACGAGCTAAAACTCACTGGGAAACAAAATAGCGGCATTTCATATAAAGCATTAACTCATTTTAGGGCAAGCGCGAAAGATAAAAACTTGATAGAAGCTAAGATGACGTATTATGGGATTATAAAATAAATTATGCTATTAGATTATACATCCTTTAGCATACCTGTATTTTACGGTGATTGGGTGAGAGTGGAGGACAAGAATGCATGTATGGTCAACCCTGACACCCACATGATGAAGCTTGATTTGTCCAAGTTGAAGAGTAAAGATAATGTGAATGATGAGCCATTCGTTTGTGCATTCCAAAACTTAAAACAAGTGTTTTATGCAAAGAGCCCCAACAACAATCCATGGTCTGTTATTTTACATTCTCCTAAGCGCTTGACTACATCGGTAGATGACATAGAGGCACCTATCGAGATTCAGTCTATTCTGGACAACAAACTAGAATCAAAGAAATTATTAAACACATTAGAGGAGTAGATGTTTAATTGTAGCATGTTCTGTTGTTTTAAATGTTAACTTGAAAGTTATATATAATATCATGTTTCAATTATTTCGTAGCATGTATTCATAGTGCCTTTTATTCACAAGTTTATTATTACTTTTTTTCATGATGTCATATATTGTATATACATGCAACGATTTTCAAAACAGGTCTTTTATAGAGAACACATCAATTTATCGGCACGGCTATCGAAAAATCAAACAATGCAATTACTTGCGAGATCATGGTGGAATACACCTGAAGCATATTTATTCCAATCAATACTACGCACACTACCTCAAGGTTGGGATGAAGCAGTTGAAAGGGTTTTCATAAAACACAATCCAAGTAATGCTATGCAGTTAGTAGAGTTTTTAGAACTCGAAGAAAGAAAAATCCATCCTTTGTGGATAGAACTGAAGAGGATAAGGATGCGTTCAGACTCTACTGTGAGAAAATATGTGCATAACAAAGTTAACATCTATTATCGGCTTATAAGAGAAGGCACACGTCCTAACATGTTTAGTGTCATAAATGCAATTATCAACACATTTTCGCAGACATGGCCAATAAAAACTTTACATGAAATGATGAAGTACGAAACTTATGACATGGTCGAATTATCAAAACTTTTAGAATATGTTGAAAAGGTATAACTTATATTATTTCCTTACTCTTGTATTAACATATGGACTGATGCATAAATATATAAATGCAGAAAATGGCGTCCGAGGATGCATTTCCATCATCCAGGCCAGAACGTTCAAGTCATGATGAACATTCTGCCATTGATTCTCGTGATCACATTTACCTTAACCTATTTGATTTGCCAATAGGTGGCAAGAATCCCTTTAAAGCTCGAGCCTTGTCTTTGTTAAAATCTTGTATTGGCTTAAAATATGAGAGTTGGTATACGGTTGAGCAAGTAAAAGAAGACGACCTATGGGATACGCTCATGAAAGAGTTCAATCTTTCGACCGATCAGAAGGAGGGTTCATGAAAGCCATTGGTATTCAATTGAAGACTTTTATAAGTAACCTCCGCTCGACTTATTTTAAGGGATGGACAGTGATGGGATAAAGTCCCTGAAGGATCGAGTACCGGAGAAAGAGAATATCCCTATCCGTGAGTGGAATGAATTCGTCTTGCGCGAAGCATCTGAGGCAAAATTGAAATATAGACACCAAGGTCGGGTAAATAGGGCTAAAAAGACTGACATCTATTGTCTTGGTCGGATGTCATATGCTGAGAAAATCGAGGAGATAGTATACACCCTTTCTTATTTTAATGTGTATATATATTATATGTCTTGCTCAAATAGTTAATGGAAAATAAATTTGTAGGTGCTTAAAAATAAACGACCTGTCGATCGTTCGAAAGTGTATCTAGAAAGTCGTAGGCGAAAAACTGGGGAGTTTCACCCAAAGGTAGCCAATGATATGGTGAGTTTCGTAATCTCAGTTGTAATAATTAAATTCCTTAAAGTTTAGTCATTCAATCGTTTTAATCGATTCATAAATAATTTTGCAGCAAACATTGAGTGAGCAGAGACGTAGTCAAGGTTCTTCAAGCTAAAACAGTATTGATACAGATGCATTGACTGCATTTAGAGGAAAATACATAAGGGGGGCGATTCATGGTGTTGGACACGTGTCCAAAAGTAAACTTAAGGCAATTGCTCCTATAGTATCACAGTTGACTAGAGTAAAGACACGAGAAGAAAAACATGATGAGGATATGGCATTTCTCAAATCATCCGTTACCATGCTTTTAAGTTCTTTTGAATCGAATGGTCTCAAAATACCAAATCCAAGTCCTCGTAATTACACTCTTGTCCCACATCCAAGTCCTTGTAATTATACTCCTGTCCCACATCCAAGTCCTCACAATTGCACTCCAATCCCACATCCAAGTCCCACGATTACACTCCTACCCCCCCCCCCCCCCCCCCCCGTCAACTAAGCCAAACTTTGGAGATTCAACTGAGCCAGGCTTTGGAGATTTAACGGATCCTCCACATGATCCATATGTCGATTTATAAGATTTTTCAAATCAAAGGAAGATTGCAAGTGGACAAGTTGTTGCTTCAGCTGCTACTGGAACGGTGGTGCATGGCCATCAACTGTTGATATTTGAACGTAAGGTTTACGTTAGTAGTGTTGAGCCAGGAGAAGAGAATCATGCGTTGTATTGTCGAAGTCATGGGGCGGAGATTATTAAAGATGTTGAGAAATCTTTGGTGGTTTGGCCGTTGCTTTGTCTTTCCCTCAAGTGATCCAGATTAATTTGTCTTGAGTAATTTGAACAAATTGTCAAAGTGAACAATTAGTAGTGTTTGAACTCTATTTTGAATATTAGTAATCTGTTTTGAATGTATCCATATATTAGACGATGTATCCAATGTCTGTTTTGGTTACTTATTATAACTCTACTTAGATAGAACGGTTAATATGCATATTCAGTGCATATGATTATCAAACTGGGTGTTGGTCTGTAAAATGTCCGATTTGGGTTTTTGTTTTATTTCTTCCTCATTGACAATCTATTTGTTGATAAATGGTTATGTATATATTATTGATATTGATGTTATGATTTACGAAACATGAAGTTCCCTTTTTTACATATTAGGTTTTGAGAGTTACATGTTTTTTGTTTTGATTAAATTATGAATTTTTTAGTACTTGATTCATCTATGATTTTAAATTTTGTTTTAGTATGAACTGTTTAGGGATTTTGGCTATCATTTGTACTATTTATTGTTATTAATAGCTGAGGCGTTTACTCATTTAAGTTTAAGGTGTTACCATTTTTCTCAAACTCTCAGGTATATCTCTTTATTTATCTTAGTTAGGTTGCATGTATATGTTGGGAATTCTTACTTATACTAATGAATAATGTTTCAAGTAATTAAATTTTTAGGTTGAAAACTATTCAGACTTTGATTTCTATTGTATGTGTACATTAAAGTTTATGTACGTTGAATAGGGGCGCTAACACGGGTTTTAAATATGAAATACAAAGTCTGAAATATAAAGCATTTAAGGTACAGTACCATTTAGGCTACAGTAGGTCGGGGTAAATAAAATAGAAAGCACCTTTTTTTATGTTTTATGAGATTTATGTAATGTGCTATTTATTTTGTTTGTCTATTTTTCATATTCTATATAGAATATTATTCAATCAATATCGCGATGTTGTTACCAACACCTGACTGGTATACGTTCATCTTGAATAAAGATTATGGAAGCCACTTTTCATCCTTGATTACAGGGTTATATTTAACTTTCAAGCTTACATCAGTTGTTGGGAACATGATTTACGTCATAGTCCAACGGCTATACTATTGTTGTTTCATCGCAGATGCAGATGAATTTTGATGCCGAATTAATGAGATCACATGTTGGTCTTTATCTGAATGGGTTTGTCTTTATCTGAACATGTGGTTGGTACTGTGTTAGTTTTGGTATTAGGGACCCACGTGTTGCATAATCTTATATCAGCTTCATTGAATTGAAGTTCGTTTCATCAAATCTGATTGTATAGATCTTTTCAATTGGATGAGATGATATTTGGGTATTAATTATTTAAACTGTTATTTGGGACCACACATAGGTAAATAATATTTTAGTGTCATCTTATTTTTAATTTCATTTTACACATAAGTATAACGAGAGGTTTTATTTCAGTTCACATTTCAAAGTGATGGGTCACATTTCAAAGTTTTGAGCTATTAAGATATTCTATACGCATATTTGCATGTTTGATACTAGGGAAAAAGAACCTGAAATTTCTTGCTTATGAAAGACATTGTAGACTTCCTAACTCAACAAAGTGTATTGTTTCTAATATCAAGACAGAACTGCCATACATATACTATGAAGCACCAATACATGGACAGGTATTATGTACATGTCCACATATTCTGATCTATTTTTTGTTTTTTTAAGTACACAGCTTGGATACCTAAAGCTCTATGGCGAGATACCTAGGAATTATAGTGTGTAGGAACGGGGGGCATTTGTTAATAGTTAATAAATATTAGTTGAATTTTAAGTTCACAGCATATAGTGTGCTAAAAGTGCGACATCATATTACTGCACGTGCGAGGTTATCAAATGTGCACAGGAGAATTTTCAAGTCCGGTGATAATGGGAGTGACTGCAATGGCAATAGTACAGCTCCTCCCTGCACTGGGTGGATAGAAGTGATGGCTCCGATTTTCTCGAGAGTTTCCTAGAGATGTATATGGTATATGATCTTCTTGGAGATGTGCACTGGGTGGATAGAAGTGATTTGCTTGGTTACTGTGCACAGGGGGATCGAACCATAAATATTGGGGTTGTGGATGCCAAATACTTTGTTCATTATAGTCTCCCTACTCTAGGATAATCTGGAAACAAGTCAAAGTTAGCAACGGATGGACACACTTCTGAAAGTAAAAAAGTAACGAGCTTCGAAGCAAACTCATCCTCTTCATCATCTCCGATAAATTTCAGAGTTGAGGTGAGAAGGGAGTCGTACAGAGAATACAATGTATTCCAAAAGAGATGGAGCTACTAACTATTTATATCTGATACATAGGTATATCTTACTTACAACTAACTAGTTCTTAAAGTCATGTCCGATGCATGAATTTCTAAGCAAATCCCAAGTATATATATTTATGATGTGACAGATGTTAGTAGTATATATATTTAAGTTGCGACACATTTTAGAAGCATAAGTGTTGAGTAGACATTATGGGAAATGTATGTGGTTCCACATGGTTTTATATAGTACATTGTATGTAGTTCAGTAGAACATTGTATAAAATATAACGAGACAGTTGAACATTGTATGTAATTCCACATGATTGATTAGCAAAATGTATGTGTAAGCATACTTTCCAAAGAATAAGTTTGTAAGATATAAGACTTAATTTGGTAGATCCAATCTTCTTTTGACCTGTGTATCTGAGTTTTATAAGCTTCTGTTATAGCCATATGTGACCTGTGTATCTGAATTTCTAATCTTTTGATAGCAGTGAATTTATAGGTACGTACGAGCTTCCAGGGAAAAGATCTGCGATAAAGGACAGTAGCAGGATAGCCTATTCCAACGATTTTAGGTAAGCGAGATGACTTGGTGATAATTTCTACTCTTTACAAATTTGGTGTGATTATATTCTATTTCCACCACCAACTAAAAAGGGCCTTATATTTTGTTTGTTTACTCATTAGGAACTAATCATGTTTATAACCATTCTTCTCCTAATCTATTACACCTGCTTATTTTATGCGTATGACACAATAATACTAGGTATCTAGATCTATAGGGGTTGTATATTTGAAGAGGCCAGAGTTCTCTCTTGATCCATCTTTCCCACGGTTCCACCTTTCGAAACCTATCCGGTGGCCAGTGCTAAGAGCAGACCCATACATACCTACAAGAGTCTTACAACCCAAAGACAAATTTCTTATATTCGCATCCGATGGGCTATAGGAACACCTAATAAATTAGCAGGCCGTTGAGATTGGAGATTGTGTACAGCAATCCCAGAGCAGTAACTTATTACCTACAACTGAAAGAAATGTGAAAAATATATTGGATAATGGTCCAAAGTGTGGCCCCCAATTTGTGATGGCGATTTCTGCAACCTGCGTTGCTGCAAGGGCAATTTATTTTTTAAGCGCTCTCCTTTTAGTGATAGTTTAGATGAAACTATTCATCATAGATGACGGGTATGAAGAGGTTTCAGATTATAAAGGGTCAATCATTTGGATTCTCTTGATACAGTCCTTTGGGGTGGGAGTTGTTAGTATCGCCCCAACATTTAGATAGCTCGTAGACATAAGTTTCAAGTGGTCAAAGAAAGAGAGCAACGATTACAGAATTGTTTTCAAAATAGAGAGTTATTGGATCCAAAAGCTAGTATAGTGGAAAGAGAGCCCCTTAGGTTTACCTATTCAGCCCTGAAAATTTAGAAAACTTGTTCATAACATAAAAAATAAAATTCTACAATCAAGTTCCACTTCTACATTCTGATGAACCTCCTAACTGTTGTGCTCTGCCAGTGGCAACCCTTACAACTATTTCCATTGCTCTTCCCAAATCAATATTTTAAGATTGTCTATATATATAAAATCAATAGTTTGGTCCATCACAAATCATAATTGCCTCATTTAAACTTCATCTGTGGTAATACTATAGAGTCACCATACACTATACCATATACACGTCCCTAGTGTTATATGCGTCAACACAACTTCAGCAATATATGTATATAGTTAATGATCTGTTTTGATATTCAGTTTTGATATTGTGCCCCACATTTTTTATTGTAACTAACATAGTTACATTTTATTGTTTGTAGGCATACATATGGCATACCCGGCATACGTAGTATTCAAAGGTCTAAATCCAGGTATTTACACTTCGTGGCAAGCAACACAAGCACAAGTCAATGGATACCGAGGCGCCGTATTTAAAAAATTTGAGTCCATTAAACTTGCTCAACAGGCGTACTCCAAGTATACAAGGGAGGATATCACCGCATCAATACCCCCCACGGCTGATATACCTAGACTTCACGAAGCGTATCCACCACGTGGTGACTCCTGGTCTAGATTTAAAATGATTTGTTACATGTTCATGGCATTTCATGTCATCGAAGTGTTGTGTCATTATTTTTTTTAGTTTATTTTTTATTCTATATTCATTTTGTACTTGGCGCCCACGAAGGGGTTGTTTGATGTTAAATTAAGTTTAAACAAGTTTTATGTGTACTAGATATTTGGAATATCATAAATATAAATGAAATGTTGTCAAAAAATTTAGACTTATTATCATGATATTTATTTTACTTTCATTATTTCATTATTTTGTGAAAATATAAAGATATTTGTAATAGCTCTTACCACATTTAACAAATTCAATTTCGTAACTGAAAATAGCAGTCATAAATTTATCACTATTATCAATTTTGTAACTGCTAACAACAGCCACAAATATAAGATTAGTAACTGCTGTCAGCAGTTACGAATCTAATATTCGTAACTGTTGTTAGTAATTACGAATCTCTTAATACTATAAAATGCAAAACAAGGCATTTATTATGCTTTGCAATTAACCTATCCACGTGGCACATCACTTCACTATAATTTTGATGTCTCTTTATAGAGAATTGACACGTGGCAACGCCATTAATTGCACATCTTAGTCTTTGCATAGATATTAGACACATGACAATAATTAATTTTTCCTCATTTATAATATCTTCTCTTAAAATCCTCAAATCTCTACATTTCCCAATCCTTACAATGGTCATTATTAAATAAATCTCTTCATTTCCCAATCCTTCCAATGGTCATTATTAAATACATACATGATGTTCTCATTCTCCTCTCTCCCCATATATATATCTTAATCAACGTGTATCTCCCCATATATATATCTTAACCAACGTGTAAAAGATGGTTCTCTCTAATGTAAGTTTATTTTTTCTTTCTCCCTAATAATTTTTTTTATCTCTTATTCTCCTATTATCTCTCTTTCATCGAATTATTTTTTCTCTCTTATCCTCTTATTATCTCTGTGCCAAGTTCACTCTTATCTCTTTAACAACTAAGATCTCCAAGAAATAGTATGGAGATGATCCTCAAAGTCAGGAAGATTATATGCACCCAATAATTTATCTCCCTCTCTTTATATATATATATATATATATATATATATATATATATATATATTGACATTTCGATCGTTAGATATTCTAACTTAGATTCAATGATTTAAAAATAGGGGTTAGAATGATTTTAAGATTAAAGTCCAACCTTATAGTTTTAACTCTTTTTTTCTATTAAAAATCATTTTTTATAAAGTAAATTTCTAAAAAGTGGAGTTTTTAATTTCGTGTCTTTACATATATTGTGTTTTAAGAGAATGTTCTTAAAATTTAAATACTATATTCTTTAAGGAATTTTTTTTTTATAAAGTAATGTTAACATGAAAATTTTATAGACTGTTTTACAAAAGTATCCATTTTTTTTTATAAAAAACATTTTTTTGAGTTATACATAAAAAAAACTTTTTATTATATAAATATTAGAATTTATTCATTGAAGAAAAAATGTTTCATATAATATAAACTTTTTTTATACATATGAAAGTATTTTATGTGAAATATCTTTTTCTTTAATTAGTAAATACTAATATTTATATAACAAATAGTTTTTTTATATAACTAAAAAATGTTTTTTAAATAAAAAATGTAAATTTTACTAATACAGTTTATAAATTCTGAACAATAACATTAGATTATAAAAAAAAATTAAATTTATATTTATATTTATAAAACAGTCTTTTAAAGCACAATTTGTATGAAGAAATGAGGTTAAAAACTATATTTTTAGAAAATTACTTTATAAAAATACAAATTTTATAATAAAATATTTATACTTATCTTTATAAAATCAAGTTTTGCAAAAAAAATTATAAAAAAGTTTTAACACCGTAGTGTTATTACAAAAAATGATAATATATTTATACTTTTGTAAAAATAGTATTGTTTAAAAAAATAATTTTTACTTATAAAACAGTTTTTTAATATATATATATATATATATAGTGTGTGTGTGTGTATGTTCTATTCTTTTTGTTTTTTTAATTTTACTTACTTCATCATTAAATGTTTCCCTTTCTGCATTTCAATTTTACATGCAAGTATTTAGTTGGCATCATATATTCTATAAATTAAATACATATATTCGTTATCCTTTTATAATTTTTCTGCATTAACGACATATATCATAAAAATATAAAATAGGTCTTTTTAACGTTGTAGATTTTTTCTATGTTTTTGTAAGTATATCCGCATTGTATTTTTTAACAATAAATGCAAAGCACCAGCGCATCGCGCGGGATTAAAAACTAGTTTAATATTAGTAACTGATGAGAGCAGTTACAAATTGGGGGCACCAGTCATAACCCCATAGGGGTTATAAAAATTTGTGACTCCTGTTAGGAGTTATAATTTTTCTTTTATCACCCCCTAAATTATGACGGTAAATACCAGCTATAAAGGTCATTTGTGACTGCTAACATCACTCACAAATCATCCATTTTGGTGTAGTGTTCTTGATAAAATCATATTCTTCGTGAAGAATATTGATAGATGAATTAATAAAAGGGCAAAAAAGATAACATTTCATAAAAATATGTATGTTAGAATCTAGTTTACCACATATACTACAACTATCATGGATAAGTATGTGAACTTTTTGCGGGGACAAAGTCGATTTTTCTTAGAATCCTTAGAAGGTTTTTAGAGAAAAGATTTTTCGCCCCTAGATATAGCGTGACAAATTAATTACCAGTGTTAGGGTCACCACTACAGTCTCACAACAAGTCATTCTTCATTTTCTGACACTATAGGTGTGTTATCAATATTAAGGTATCATACTTTTCAATATATTCAAATAAGTTTAATAGTAATTATTTATTACATTAAAGTCTAATTTTTGATACAATTGTGGACTTTCAAATTAAGACTTTAACTTTGGGTTGTATTAGTAATCTTTAAATTTATAACTCACTTTTGCTGTAAAAAATTGAAAATATATGAAAGACAATTTTGTGTGTAGGGTTATTTTATTTAAAATAAAATTTAGGGGGAAACTTTTCTTTTTATTTTTAAAAAAATGTAGATAATTATAGAAGATGATATAAAGAGTTTGGAGAAGATGTATGTTGGTTCAATTATATACTTCATTGGAGGTAATGGTGGGGTACGTCTTCCCTATCCATCGCATTTATCGGGTGTAGATTTTTACGATGTTTATTTCTTGACTCGATTCTTAGCATCCAACAGTGATACTCTTAATTTCTGGATACTAAAGAGGTTCGATTTTCCAATTATTGAGTTATTTGACGCATTTAAAAGAACGTCTCGATGGACCTTATGAATTTCCAACGATGCCCGCAGCTGTAAAAAGATAGAGAAATGGGTTTTTAATCCCCCGCATGGTGTACGGACGACATAGTAGTTGTTCTAATGACATGTTTAGGGTATGGTGGTCACTTGACATGGGGCATGAATTCTGATAAGAAGGCGAATCTTTTCTTTTAAAGAAGTACTATTTTCCCTCAAAAAATAAGACATTGGCTCAAATAGAGAGTTTGGATTTTTTGACACTTTAAATGAGATGCCACACAAAACTCTCCTTAAATTCAGCTCAAATTATCTTCAACTAGATATTCAAATTCACCTCAACTTTCATTTGAATTCAAATGATAAATATTATTTAAACAAAATATAATAATAAGCACAACCTTTGAATAGGCAAAACAATTTGGGCTGTTAAGCTTCAAAAGGGTTAGAAATAATTGTCTACAAAATTTGGCAAAACGATTTGGGTTTAAACATGGTGATGGGATGGAAATAAAAAATCCGTTTTGATCTAAAATTCATTATAAACAGTCCCAGTTTGGTACAAAAATTCTGAATGAAATAAAATAAAATTTGGCGACCTAAACACGAGTCGGGTAGGCGACGACGGTGACACACGCGCGCATGTGAACTTTTAGCACAAATATCAAACCATGCATAATGTACGTCCTCTCATATTCAAAGGGTTGGGATACCCCGAGGGCATCTAATGCCTTTGGCCATTTAAGGAGTGTATATAATCGTCGCACTCTTTCTAATTTTGTAGTGTGAGACAAACCCATTTCACCTATTTATACAATCATTTACCCAATTCAAATTAAATTATTTGATGCTAATTTGTTATTCATATATTAGTGGTTTTGAATATGTGGATATATCACATTAATCTCCTTGTAGATTGGGGCGTGTTGGTTGTGGACCCGCTCAAAACTATACACGGGTCCTACTCTTATTTAGGTATAAAGTTGACCCAATTAAGATGTGCTCATTTTTCCCACATTTGAGTCATAAGATAGTGTTCTTGTGTATCCTTCAAGCCTATGATAAGTTTTGAGTTGAATACGTTGTGGTCTACTTACCAAAAGAACATCATTAGCGAATTTCAGTGCCACGTTTCACGTCATCAACATCATATTTCAAGTCTCCAAAGGTATGAATGCTTTTATATATTTGTAGGACACTTGGAATAATTTTTTAATGGGTGTTTTGTTTATTATAAAATAAAGTTTTGGGGCTTAAATCGAAAAATGCACCTTCTGACATTTCGTTCGAACGAGTTTGCCAACGAGTTTTCCCATTTCGGCCACTGACTTTTCGTTAGAAAAGTCATTCGAACAAGATTTCTGGCGGGAAATCTTTTGGCAGTTTTTACCCTACATTCCCACCTTTGTACCCACTGACTCTCTTCCAGATTTATTTAGTGCGGGAACCTATTTTGAAAAACTAACTTTTGACATTTTCTAGACACATTTTAGAGAGAAAAATTTCTTAGTTCAAAAGTTCAATGTTTAGTATTTTTGTGTAACCATGATCTAATTTCTACAAAAACACTTACACCCAAAGTTTAGTTTATCCAAGTTTCTAATTCTATATATTTGCTTGGAGTGTTTTGGCACCGGGTTCACTTTTCTACCCAAGAAGAAAAGTGTTTGGGTCTTATTTCTCTATCCCAATAAAAGGAGACACATTTGTTTACGCTGCGGTGTTCCCTCTCGAAGAAAGGCTTCGTGTGAGGGTGACGGTGTCCAAGAGCCCCATCGATGGAATTCGAGATTGTGGAGGAGTCCGCGGTTATTCGCTAGGCAGAGGTTGAAGATCAAAGGAGCACGTCAAGGATTGAAGGGAGTCGAGTCTGTTGTGTAAGTCCTCTTGTTGAGTCTTTATAAAATTCATACCATACTTAGTGAATTTGTTAGGCTAGGGTCGTCCGAGGTTTTTTTCCGATTTGAGTTTTTCCTCGTACATCGGCGCATTGTGAGATTGTGAATTTATTTTATCTTTTGAAAAAATCACCTTAGATGCATGCTTAGGTAAAACGATAAAATTTGGGTTTAATTCGCAGTCTTGTTTAAAATGGTGCATGTTTAATTATTTGGGTAAGTCTATTTTAAGTTAGTTTAATTCAAGTTGGCACATAATTAAATGGATAATATTATTGCCTAAATTGTTTATTCTTGATAATTAAATTAATTTGCTTTAAGTGAATTTAAAGTGTGTGTGTATTTACTTTAATTCACTTTTGTAGTGTTTAATTTTAATTTGTTTTAAGAAATTAAAATTTGTGTTCACTATAATTTTCCATCTTTTAAAGAAAAGAAAATCAAATAAATTTTGAAAAATTAAATTTTGTTAGTAACCATCTTTATTCCGCACTTATAGAAAATTAAAGTGAAAGTTATTAAAATTGGGGGTCCACATATTCCAACACAAACAGTAAAGAGATTCCAATTGAATAGTTACTGTATGAGGAAAGGTAGCTTGCGGATTTAAACCTTCCATCGTGTGAGTCAATCAAATTTACTAAGTAGTGAACATGCCATCTTTAATTATCCCCCTTTGTGTAAATTAATACACTATACCTCACACAGATCATTCCCATACGGAGTTGGTTCTCACCATTATGTTCATTTTGGCATAGAACATTTCCAAGTCTCATGAGTTCTTTAGAGAATCAAGCCTTTGATATTCTCGTATATCTGTTCCTAATTTACACTCACGTAGGTGATTCCCTATGAAAGGTACCATGTAGAACCCCAATTATTTAACAAGACATAGGGATTATTAAAACCATTGCTTAACGTAATCATACAATAGGTTGCACTTCTTATATCATAGGAATGGGTAGAAGATATAATCGCCAATGTGAAACTGGAGAGTCATCCTAGATCTTGAGATCTGCAGTCTATTAGGTCAGTTTTCCACCATGGCGACTCTTTGTTATATGATTTTAAGTCCCCTCCCCTTAATGTTGAATAAACTTTCTCTCTTAGTAAAGGTTTTATAAACGAATCCGCTAAATTTTTCTTTAAGAATATACAAAGTCTATAGAAATAACTACATCAAAGAGAATATTTTGTTAATGGTATTTTGTCTACGATGAGTGTGTATAGATTTATCGTTATGAACAAAATTTTATGCCCTAGAGATTATGGCTTAATTATTTGTATGTATATCTATGGAAGGCACGGGCTTGGACCCGAAAGGTATATCCTTTAGGAAATATTGAAGCCATTTAACTTGTTCTTGAGATTTGTCTAAAGAAATATATTTAGGTTCCATCGTTGATAGAGCGATGCAAGTCTGTTTTAAGGATTTTCAAGATATGGCTCCACCTCTCAAAGTGAATACATATTTGCTTATCAATTCAGACTCCTCCGAATGTGATATTTAGTTTGCATCACTATAACCTCCAATTATTGTGGTATATCTTCTGTATTGCAACCCATAGTTCATGGTGTACCTTAGGTACTTTTTAACGAGGGGTGTCAGTACGGGCTAACGGGTCATGTTTGGGTCTGGATCGACACGACCCGACTTTATTTTACTCGACATGAACACGACACGACATATTGTTATTTTTTTCCCTAACGTGAACACGACAGGAATAGCGTGTAAATCAATTTCGTGTCAATTGGGACAATTCAATATGACCCAACACGATAACTCACTTATAGTTTATAATATCAATTTTTATTTTTTATTGCATGAAATATATTAATTATAAAGGGGTGGTAATCGGGTCAAATTGGGTTGCTTAATTATGCTGTAATTGGGCAAAAATGGGTCAATTTCGTGCCAAAACAATGGCACAAACACGACATGACTAGCTATTAGGGAAAAATATCCTAGCCCGAACATGACACACCATGTTAATTTCATATCAGTTTCGTGTTGGGTCGTGTCGTATTTTCGTATCATATCAAAAACGGTTACCCCAATTTATAATTGTGGTTAACACTTCCCATGTTCAACCTCTAGGTTACAAAAATATCTACTCAATTATCTTACAGTGTAAGCAAGATCATGTCCTGTACCATTCATAATTAAAATTAGGCTCCAAATAATTAATGAATATTATATTTGTGATATTTCATTCCAGTTATTCTTTTTTCAAAAGATGATCCGTTGAAAATTCATTCTAGCAAGTGCACCTTTATCTTTGTTTGAATTATGGCGCATATTTTAAATTTAATCGAATTGGGATAAGATCAAACCATTTAGTATTCTAATGATTTTTATGCCCAAAATAGCATTTATCTTTTCACGGACTTAAACTATCAAAATTTCTTTTTAAAATTTAATAGGTAGCATTTATTATGACAAGATTTTTTCCTATGATTAATATATCGTCAATATAGATCCAAATAATGACATGTGTATTATTACTTTTTTAACATAAACGAATTTATCAGACTCATTAATTTTGAATCCATATCAAGACTTCGTCAAATTTTTCGTGCCATTGATTAGGCACTTGTTTCAATCTATATAAGGATGTAACAAAGCGACGCACTTTCTTTTCTTGCCATTTAACAATAAAAATTTGAGGTTGTTCCATATAAATATTTGTAACACCCCGCCTAATTAAATACTGGGTGGCCAGCCCCATACAAAATTAAAACAGGATATACAGTTGGCTCATTCTTAGCATCACTGTCGAAAACATTTACAACTCACCCAATACCCAATTAAGCTGGTGTTAAAAACTTTCCAAATTTTAATTCAACAAAATCCATTTTTAGTTTACGAATAACACTACACATATTATTCTACAACACTATTAATTGAACAGATAATTCAAAAGAATTTAAATGCAATTGGAATAAACATTCCCACATAATAATCCAGTACAGTAATCCCAACAATAGTAAATGTATTAAAATGACACGAGTACAAGAGTATTTGACTCAGATAGAAGAGATAACTGAATTGCTTTGGGCGATATGCCCTAACTATAAGAATACTGTGAATCAAATGAAGATAGGTGTCTAAGCAATACTCCATATCTTCATAGCTTGTCATAGTCCGCTAAGGTTGGCGTCCCTGCTGCTGGACACCTGATATAGAAGGTACAATAGAAAAGAGAATATGCAATGAAATGGGTCAGAGCCCGATGTGAAAATGATTTTGAAAACAGCAAGTATTTAATAAGTGCAATAAAGCATTTATTATGTACGTGTTAGTATCCAACTCTCACTTTCTATTCTTACCTCTCATCTAGAGAGCACACTTAATGTTTCCTATTAACCTCCTAGTTAATGGTTCCTCCTTACTAGTTTCCATAATATGATTCCATCCCATATCATTACCCCGTATGCCCTATACCATACGTCATATAATCATTCATATATTTTTCTCATTAATATGAATTGTTTCTCATTAATATGAATGAATCTTTTCAAATCTTTAAGAATAAACATTCATTAACTTAATTCCATTCTCTTTCTCTATTCACCGTTATCTACAATTATCACACAGTATATTGATTTAACCACTATATACATTCATTAATTCATTATATATATATACATATATAATACGGCACCCCGAGTCACAACTGTGGTGCAATGCATTACTCTGCTATCATGTCCCAATATCGCTGGTCGCCGAATAGGGGACTAAAGGTTCGGTAAGGATTCCTCGAACCACAAATAACAACACAAACATTGGAGGCGAACATAGTTCTCATACCCACGGGCTACGCACATACCTACGTTCCCACAGTCAGCGGACTTATCAACTCCCCGATAAGTCTTTCATAGACCTATGTTCTCGAGCGACAAATCAAAGATCCCATGGATTCATCGGGATATAACTGCCCTCACGCGCAAACCTCCCACCGATAGCAAGTAAGCTAGGTATGTCATACACATAAATCATCAATCAATAAAATAGGTATTATCATACCTATAATATAATATCAACAAGGTACTCACACTACCCTAATATAATCCTCATACGTAGCATTATATTTCTCAAATCCTACGTATTAAAATATTTTGACTTTACTTCTTAATTTAATTATCCCCGAGCCTCACTCATTACTCAAGGTTCAAATAGGTTTTCCTCAATGTATTTATTCAGTAAGAATCACTAATATCCTACTGGTCCATATCATCTTATCTCCCTAATTACCATGAATTAAACTCTCCCTTAATTAGGGTTAAAACCGATAGTTTCAAATCTCTTATAAACACATCCTCTAACACATAGGATTAAACCCTCTTGTAAACTTAAGAATACTCAGGTGTTATATTCAACCTCCCCTACTGGACCTATCCTTAAACATCATGCATAACAATTAGAATCCAATACATGAATCTAGCAATCGAAATTTCTCTCCAATTTAATTATCATAATTCTAATCAATTAAATCCCAATCATATTAATTCAATTCTTATATAGGGCTTATTGATCTTCTCTAAGTCCCATAATATCCAATTAATAATCACCAAAGATCTACAAAAGGTTTGGAATAAGAACAAACATTAAAAAGAAACAACTCTAGGAAATCTGGGGAGGTCGATCGATCGAAGGCAGGGGGTCGATCGATCGATCGCCCAGATAACAACCCAATTTTCTGCATTTCTTCTACTACGGGTTTCATCATTTTTAATCATTCAAACCTTCATATTAACAGCCCAAATGACTTAAAATCCGTACTACATGATATAGCAACATATGTGAATGATTTCTAATGCTCTAAACATCCTAGAATCATCAAGAGTTTGAATTAAAAGCATATATTCATCCTATTTTTCCAGAAAATTATCAACATAATATCTTCAAGAACACACCCATGGTTTTCAGAATTTCTTCAACAGATTTATGATTATTTCGCGGACTACTATCTACCTACAACATGAGTTTGATTCCTATATAAGTTCATATTTCTATAAATCCATTACAACTCCATCTTTATCTTCCAAACATGAAAAACCCATCTCTTTTTATAACTATTCTAACATGGATAATATACAAACTTAGATTGCAATTATCAAACACTTGCCTCTAATGAAGGTATGATCCTTTGGAGTTGTATATCACAGGTGGTTCTCCCTTTCTCCGGCCAACTTCGGGTGGTGGTTGGTGGTGGTGACCTTTGGTCTTAGTTCTCCTCCTTTCCAAGCAAGTTTCTCTCTTTCCAAGCAACCTTTCACTCTCTCACAAGGTGACCTCTCAAGTTTTGTGTAGAAGAGATGAATAACCCATGTACAACTAATCTCCAAATACTTATAATAAGACAAATTCCGAAATCACTATTCATCCCCCTATAAAAATGACTAAAATGCCCTTTTGAGTTGTCTCTTCATTTCCAAATGACCCGAGACCCAAAACCAACATCCAAATACACTTTTCTGACTATTTCAACCCTTTCGGACGCAACGACGCAGTCGAAATGACTATAAGGTTGATATAAAAATAAGTTTCCTTTTTAATGAAATAAATTAGTCCCGACACGTCCCATACCGCGTCCGACTAAAAATTCAAATTACTGAATTAATAACTCACAGCGATATCAATAACATCACATTCATATATTACCTAAATATCTTTAAGTAATATTCAGAATCATTCATTTTAATATCCACAATTCGGATAAAACCCAAATGAATTAATGAATAATAAAATCCAATTAATCCATTAATTTAAAATATAACCCATTTTTAAAAGTCATTAAAATCACGGGGTATTACATACTTCCCCCCTTATAACAGAATTTTGTCCCGAAATTCGAAAAGATAAATCATACTGGTAAGGTCAACTCTGAGTAGAAATCTCACATCGCAAGTAATCTATGTCGTACCGCCCATACAGTACATTAACGAAAATCCCCATGGATGTTACACCAAGTCTCACCATATAGTTACAACCGAATCAAATTTAAACTATACCCATTCTTCCCTATACCATCCTCGTGACAAAGTTTGGGAAAATGATCCTCACTTATTAAACAAATAAATCCTGAAGTCATAACTACTTACTGTTTCACAATTATGAAAACTACTACAATCCAACCATCCAGGGCGCCCATACACCCTATCACACAACTTTCATTATAATAGTTATCGCAAAGGTTATAAACTCATATCTTTAAGACCTAACTTATTTCGACTCCCAACGGTTATTAGTTTCATGCGTGGGGTGTCTCGCAAGCGAAATCCAAATAAGGAACCCCCCCGATACACTACTACCTAAAGTAGTCGATCATCGAAACTCCTAAGGTCCTTAGTCAATAGTATATAACGTCTCTACAGGTTTTATCGATTGCAAATAAAAGTTTACTCATCTACTCTCCTATTAAAGACAAGATGCTAGCTATAGTAGTACATACGCTCTCGTATACCACAAGTCAATCCACGCCGATAGTCACATCATGTTCGGACATGCCTAAAGTAAGTAATCCCATGATAAAAATCAAACCCACGTGATGTCATAAAAATATAGGTATCTCACACCCCTCGATGAGTCTGCATAAATAATAGTGTTATAGGCTAAGTTTAGCAACCCTATTGCCCACACAATATTGATCGCTACTAAAAATCAATATACGCCTCATAATTCCTTAGATAGAAAACATCCCCTCATTCGCGGGTGGTGGTTATTGAATCGCTTCCTGATGGACATTATATACACACCCGTACTGACCTTGTTGCACGGGTGCTGCTGGAATGGGAGGTAGTGCTAGCACCGGAGCTGGAGCTGGAAGAGCATCTGGTGGAAACACTGGTATCTGTGGCTCCTGTCGAGCATTTTGTTGCTGAGGGAGTTTGTCTTTATTAGGACAATCTTGTCGTTTATGGCCATACTTGCCGCACACGAAACATTTTCCAGCAAACTTTCCACCATTTTGTCCCTGTTGACCCCGACCCTACTGGCCATTACCTCCTTTCCCTTGGCCCTGATGAGCCTGTCTCTGCCCTGATGGCCTTGCTTTCCTTGCCCATTACCTCTATCCTCAAATCGAGAATCTCCAGATCGTAAATGCTTAGCATAGTCCCCTGTCTGGGAACCCTGCTCACCCTGATGCTGATGACTCTGTCCTGGCTGAGTCCCACTAGAACTGCCCCCAATAGTCTTGCCTTGCAGGCTTGACCCAAACCCCCGCTTGACACCCTGAGCATGTAAATGGTTATCCTGGAAGTGAAGCATTGCAGCATTAAGAACATCTGCATAAGTATGTAGTGAAAGATTTCCCAATAAATGCTGGCGAATCTTATAGTTCAACCCATCAGTGAACATTAGAATTCTCCTCTCCTCAGTAGGTACCTCTACTGGTACCAAATTAGTTATTCGTGTAAATTCTTCCTCATATTCTGCCACCGTCTTCTCTCCCTGCTTCAAATCAAGTAGTTTCCACCTCATCTCTGTCTGGATGGCGGAAGGAAGGTACTTCCAATCAAACCGTATCCAAATGTCTTGGATAGTCATTGTGTCTCTCTCTTCGCTAATGGTCGTATCCTCTTACCATTGCAAAGCTGCCCCTACTAGCTTGAATGTGGCTAGTATTTGACGTTGAACCTCTGTGAATTCGAGCATTCTCAAGTGCCTTTGGATATCTTTCTTCCATTGGCTAGCAGTCACGACATCTGATCCTCCCTGAAACTCAGGTGGGTGTGCCTTCTGAAAGGCATCCCTCGCTCGTTCCCATGCAGTAGGAAACACTTTCCCTTGCACGGGTGGCACAACTGGTGCCTGTGTTGGATCCTGCTGAACAGCAGCTAGAGCTGCATTGACTGCCTGAGCAATAATTACAGCAACTTCGACCGCAGTCATCGTACCCTGAGCTGGGGAGGGTTGAGGTGCACTTCGAGGAGGCATCTGAAACGAGAGTATACTATCAGTATTTGATATAACAACATAACTGAAGAACGTAGGCGTAAATAGAAAAGCAATAATCCTACTCATAGGGCTCCACATCAAAGAACCCTAAGCTGAAAACACAATAAACCGTACAGATCCTAAAGAACACTAGAACCTGATGCTCTGATACCACCTGTAACACACCGTCTAATTAAATACCGGATGACCAGTCCCATACCAAATTAAAACATAATATACGGTTGGATCATTCTTAGCATCACTGTCGAAAATATTTACCACTCACCCAATACCCAATTAAGCTGGTGTTAAAAACTTTCCAAATTTTAATTCAACAAAATCCATTTTTAGTTTACGAATAACACTACACATATTATTCTACAACACCGTTAACTGAACAGATAATTCAAAAGAATTTAAATGCAATTGGAATAAACATTCCCACATAATAATTCAATACAGTAATCCCAACAATAGTAAATGTATTAAAATGACACGAGTACAAGAGTATTTGACTCAGATAGAAGAGATAACTGAATTCCATTGGGTGACATGCCCTAACTATAAGAATATTGTGAATCAAATGAAGATAGGCGTCTAAGAAATACTCCATAGCTCCATAGCTTGTCATAGTCCGCTAAGGTTAGTGTCCCTGCTGCTGAACACCTGATATAGAAGTTACAATAGAAAAGAGAATATTCCAGGAAACGGGTCAGAGCCTGATGTGAAAATGATTTTAAAAACAATAGGTATTTAACAAGTACAATAAAGCATTTATTATGTACATGTTAGTATCCAACTCTCACTTGTTATTCTTACCTCTCATCTAGAGTGCACACGTAACGTTTCCTATTAACCTCCTAGTTAATGGTTCCTCCTTACTAGTTTCCATAATATGATTCCATCCCATATCATAACCCCGTATGTCCCATACCATACGTCATATAATCATTCATATACTTTTCTCATTAATATGAATTGTTTCTCATTAATATGAATTAAGCTTTTCAAATCTTTAAGAATAAACATTCATTAACTTAATTCCATTCTCTTTCTCTATTCACCGTTATCTACAATTATCACACAGTAGATTGATTTAACCACTATATACATTCATTAATTCATTATATACATATACATATATAATACGGCACCCCGAGTCACAGCTGCGGTGCAATGCATTACTCTGCTATCATGTCCTAATATCGCTGGTCGCCGAATAGGGGACTAAAGGTTCGATAAGGATTCTTCGAACCACAAATAACAACACAAACATTGGAGGCGAACATATTTCTCATACCCATGGGATACGCACATACCTACGTTCCCATAGTCAGCGGACTTATCAACTCCCCGATAAGTCTTTTATAGACCTATGTTCTCGAGCGACAAATCAAAGATCCCATGGATTCATCAGGATATGACTACCCTCACGCGCAAACCTCCCACCGATAGCAAGTAAGCTAGGTATGTCATACACATAAATCATCAATCAATCAAATAGGTATTATCATACCTATAATATAATATCAACAAGGTACTCACACTACCCTAAGATAATCCTCATACGTAGCATTATATCTCTCAAATCCTACGTATTAAAATATTATGAATTTACTTCTTAATTTAATTATCCCCGAGCCTCACTCATTACTCAAGGTTCAAATAGGTTTTCCTCAATGTATTTAATCAGTAAGAATCACTAATATCCTACTGTTCCATATCATCTTATCTCCCGAATTACCACGAATTAAACTCTCCCTTAATTAGGGTTAAAACCGATAGTTTCAAATCTCTTATAAACACATCCTCTAACACATAGGATTAAACCCTCTTGTAAACTTAAGGATACCCAGGTGTTATATTCAACCTCCCCTACTGGACATATCCTTAATCCTCATGCATAACAATTAGAATCCAATACATGAATCTAGCAACCGAAATTTCTTTCCAATTTAATTATCATAATTCTAATTAATTAAATCCCAATCACATTAATTCAATTCTTATCTAGGGCTTACTGATCTTCTCTAAGTCCCATAGTATCCAATTAATAATCACCAAAGATCTACAAAAGGTTTGGGATAAGAACAAACATTAAAAAGAAAAAATTATAGGAATTCTGGGGAGGTCGATCGATCGAAGGCAGGGGGTCGATCGATCGATCACCCAGATAACAGCCCAGTTTTCTGCACTTCTTCTACTACGGGTTTCATCATTTTTAATCATTCAAACCTTCATATTAACAACCCAAATGACGTAAAATCCTTACTACATGATATAGCAACATATGTGAATGATTTCTAATGCTCTAAACATCCTAGAATCATCAAGAGTTTGAATTAAAAGCATATATTCATCCTATTTTTCCAGAAAATTATCAACATAATATCTTCAAGAACACACCCATGGTTTTCAGAATTTCTTCAACAGATTTATGATTATTTCGGGGATTACTATCTACCTACTGTGACACCCCGCCTAATTAAATACCGGGCGATCACTCCTTTATTAAATTAAATCAAGGTATACAGTTGGTTCATTCTCAGCATCACTGTCGATAAAAATATATTTTCCAATTTAACACCCTAAATAATTAAGCTAAGTGTCAAAACCATTTTCATACATACTTTCCAAATTTTAATTTAAAGAAAAATATTTATTTAATTAAAAACAACATACTTACAATTAAGAATCACACTACAGTAAGCCAAATAATATAATACATTCGTCAATCGAATGTCAACATATAAAAACTAAAACACAAGTCCATACTGAATAAATCCCAAAGAAACAATACTGGAAATGACTGAAATATAAATCTCCCAACAACAAATGAAATAATGAAAAGGGGCGACACGTGCCCAATAAATGAGAGTACTAGGAGTGGAGTCAATAACAGAAGCCGTCTACTCAAGTGACCTGCAACTCCCACCTAAGTTGCAGCTCGTTCTTTTCAAGGGATCCTAAGCAAGACGCCCTTGTGGCTGGGCACCTGAAAATATACATATATATACAAGAGAGAGAGAGAAGAAAAAACGGGTCAGAGTCCGAAAGTGTGTTTGATTTTTAAAATACGTTTAGCAAGTATTTAAATTGATACAGGCCAATGCAATAACATATTAGAGCGTCGCTCTCTTGAGAAAAATACTCACCTCTCTTCTAATGTGCACCCCTATCGCACTATCCTTCCCATTGGTTTGTTTTATCATATAACGAACTAGTCTTTCTAAAAGATTTGACTTAACATCACTTACCCGAAAGATTTGCAATTCACGATTTCATTTAAAAGAGATGTTCCAATTTGTAACCAAATTTCTCTAATTCTAACTTTATAAAAACAATAAAGTTTTACAGTGACATATTATACTTTCACAAAACAAGCATTTATTATTGAGTCAACAACCATGTCCCACTTATCAAATCACAGTAGGCAGTTTAAAGTTCATAATCTCATATATATATTAACTACTCGTATAATATATATATATATATAACAGCACCCCAACTAAAACTATGGTGCGGGCATACTCTGCTATCCAATCCCCGTATCGCTCACATAAAGGGAAATACAAGTTCGGAATCACTCTCGAACTGTATTAACATATACAAAACAACGTTGAGGCGAAGCATAGATTCCAAGTCCAAGAGGTCAGTACATACCCACACGTCTCTTAGGACCGTTCGACTATCAATCTGATAGCCCGTACCTAGGATCTCTATCTTCTAGGGTACGAATCAATATCCCCCATAAAGCAACACAGGATAAGATCGTCCCAGCGCTGTAACCTCAGGGATAGCAAGTAGCGCGGGTACGTTTTTCACATGTATATAATATATGTACACACAATCATATAAATATACCAATTTCATCATGTTAATATAGGTCACTCTCCTTACCCATAATTACAACATTTATCCTTAATTTTACATTTTTAAGATTTCGTATAAGGTTTCGTCTCTAACCTTAACTCGGAGGGTTTTCCCACTAATTACGTGACACTCGTGGATTTTATCCATCCAAGTAACAAATTCAGTAGGTAGACGTCTATTCACTATCGTAGGTATTCGTTGTAATCTCTCACTTGAAATACGCAGTTCGTCGTTCCTTAATTAATTATCCCTTAAACCCAATTATCATTTCATAATAAAGTTCTCAACACTTAATCATATGTCCTACTGGTCCTCAATGTCTCCCAAATCATTTTATTTATAATGCCCAAGAAATATTCCACGGTAAATTAATTCAACTAATTAAACAAGGGGAAAAAGAGTTTGCCAGGAGGGGTCGATCGATCGACGTCTGGGGCTTGATCGATCGAACCTTCGATCGATCGACGCTCTAGGTTCGATCGATCGATCAAACAGGTATTTCGATTTCTGCAGAAGTGCAGTTACGGGTTTTAACCAATTTCTTCATCTAAAACGATGTTCTTCTATTCTAATCGCCCCAAAAATCCTACTATCATCATTATAACATTATACCAGGTGTTTATAACGTATAGCATGCGTGTAACTATCATTAAACATGGATTTATAACCTAAAATCATGTCCAATTATCAAGAACTCTACAATTATTCTTAAACAGATTTCTAATGAATCTTTCTCCAAAATTTCTTTTGTATAATCACCAGATTTCGTGGATTATTACCTCTACATGGCAAGGGTTTCCAGAATTTACATAAACAACAATACTACATGGGTTCTCCTATCAAAAATGGTGTTTTCTTCCATAGTTTTCGTCACAATTCAATCCTAAGCTAACATGAATATTGCATCAACGAAAATAGCAAGTTTAAACACTTGCCTAGGATTTTGGTATGCAGGTTCACGGCTTATTTTCGTATGGCTGCGTTCCTCGTCTCGTGATCTACGCGGTGGTGGTGGTGGCGGTGCAAACCGGTGGCCTTTTGGCATTGGATTGCCTTGGAGTTCTCTCCTCTCTTCTCCAATGGCCGTCATTTGATTTGTGAATGTTCTAACCCTAAGAGGCTGACCTAATGGCTGATATAGGTTGGCTGAAATTCGTGGGTTTAATTACCTTATTTTGTAAAATGACCAAAATGCCCTCCCGGGTCACTAATTAAGCCTAAAAACATCCCGAGACCCAAACTAAACCCCCGGGTACACTTTTCTGACTATCTCAACCCTTCCGGACGCGTTGGCGCACTCAAAACGACCATACGAACAACTTATAAAATATTCACTTTTATTTAACAAAATAAGTCCCGACGTGACACGGGCACGTCCTTACTTAAATTTCCGAAATAGTCATTTAATTCACTTATGACATTCAATATAACCAATACAATATATTACTATGCTCATCCAGTAATATGCAACAAATAACAAATTTTCAATAATTACTAACTCTCGTCACGCTAGTAAATATTTAAAGCAACATTCCGGATTAAAATTAATTTAATTTATCTCAATTAAATTTAATAAATCCCATAATTTACAAGCTATAAAAATACGGGGGTATTACATACTTCCCCCCTAATAACTGAATTTCGTCCCGAAATTCGGAAAATAAGGCCTAACAGGTAGCACAATTCTGGATATCCTTTTCCGTACACAAACTAACTACACATTACGGCGCTCAATCACTATAGCCCTTTCCTCACAGTAACATTGTTTTGCATTCTCTTTGGAGACACTTCACATTGTGCTCCCAACCGACAATATTCGCATAGGTCACGCCTGTACGTTATACATTTCATTATCTCACTATCATTAGGAGGCCGCACCTCACTACATGACAAATACTCGGATTTATTCATATACAAAACTCCCATTCTGAGAAAATATTACGAACATTTGATCACTCTTGCTCGTCTAAAACAGTCGTGGAATTCTACCATAGTTATCGGATATTTTCTCGACCGATCCAAAAATTCTGATTATCTACTCTCCTCTAAACATACGGAAGGATAATAGTAGAGGTTCTTCCATAACAAAACCTTAATAAATACCTCATATGCGACAAACAGGTACGAGTTCTTCTACAGAGCATTTTTGAAATCATCGTGCCAAGATTCCAAAATCTCCTTCACGTGGCTCCACTAATCTTTAATCCCCATGCGCTTATTCTCTGGCTAAGGGTGATACATCCTACTTGAAACGAAATTTTATCTCCGCTGGTTCCTGAAATCCCATATCAAAGGTGAGATTCACCAATCTCATCCTGATTCAGAAATTTATACTGCGCCGGACCATGCACTGGCGCGATCCTTCCTTTCAAAGGAAGTCTGGGGCATACTAGTTAATATTGTAAGCCAGTCCAAAGGAATATCAATCACTTCCCTCTCGGCGACTTAATTCGCAAGCTCGGGATAAACCCTTGATCTTGTTTTGAGGATGGCAACTCATCCAAGAACTTTACCGACTTTACCAACCTCTTCCAATTTCAGTAATTTTCGATAATCACAAAATTCTTTGGTTGATTCTCCTTTTTCAACCGAACCTTACCTATGGGTAGTGCATGCAGAGACTACTCACTACGTCTCGTTAAACATCGATTCTTCCCTTGGAATGTCTCACATTAAGTGACACGTAATACTCCCCTTCCTTCCTTGGAGCATTCCGAGAGTTCCGACCCATGCTTTCCTCTCCACGAAGCGCACTTATGGATCTCTTATGTCATCCTAACATCATTACTCGTTGTATGCGCAAGTCTCTCTCACACTTTACTAATGACCACTCCGCTCCGGATGTGCTTCAAAACAATTTAGTTCTACCCTATTCCAGGAATACCATTTCTTGAATGGCTTCCTACAGCCTTCCAATCAAGTTAGGGCGTGCTATTCTAATTGCACACTTATGTATGGATTATCGCCCCTCATGTGACGTTTAATCCACTCTATCACTTCCACTTCGTTATACTAGTCCCACAAACTTATATTTCACACGTCTATTACCACGTCCCTTCGACTTGGACTATTTTAACTGTGGTTAACCAAGATACCCACATTTTTACAACATTTCGAACGGCGTGCTACTCATTTGTAGGACTAACTAAATCCAACGGAATAGAAGGAATAAGGCATTCAAATTCCATGACAACAAAAGAGGAATAATACTTCTCAACCTTCCTCAGATAAGCACAATAATTTTTTTTTTCCAAATAGGTACAACAACCAAAATAAATCACTAATGCTTTATTCATCAAAATAATTACAGGTCATCTCTTGTATGATACGAAGTTCTTTTCAGATACTCCATGCTAAAAATCATTTTAAATCTTTATTCACCTTGTGTTCTGTACGCGGTTATGACATTTGGGGTACCTCCAATCACCCTAGAAAATCAAAATTCTTAAATTCTCCTTACCATCGTTCCACTCCTCAACTCGTGGGGATAACTTTCAATGCTTTCCTGCCATAAAATCCGGTTTCAATGACCTTAAAACAGAATTCAACTTCCAACGTACATATATAATTACTTGATCCTATTTCGACCAGAGTACCGTACTTATGGAATAGTGACCAAACGTCTCCCTATTTCCAACCGTACGCTAAGTTTCATGCGTGGGATGTCTCGCAAAGCGAAATCCAAACAAGGAACCCCCCCGATACACTACTACCTAGCATTGTCGGTTATCGGGATCCGTTAGGTCCTCCGTCCATAGCGTGTACCCCTTTATTCTGTCCCTTGACAGAAAAGTTGTAATTTCTACTGTAATTATGCTTAACGAATATCGTTTCCCAATTTTACTATCGTATTGGTTGATGGAAATTTCATTCTATTAACCTCGGATACATACGATCGAAATCCTCGAAATTCCCTTCCCTAATAATAGGGGTATAACTAATAACTCCCACATCTTTAAAGGATAAATATAACATCGCACTTTTCCTATCACTAAGTCCGGAGTGCTAAACATAATTATGAGTCAAATCTTTTCGCTCAAGGGTAAATCCCGATACATACGGAATTATACTGACCGGGTCTACGCGTACTATGGCATCGAATATCTCGAGCCCTCTATCTCTTCCGAAGTATCTAGGATAGATAATATAAGTGCAAGTCCAACCTTCTTACAGGTGAGGCCTCGCCCAAAACAAACATAAAACATGTTGCACCAATGCAACTACTCTGATAGCCTCGCAATCAATGTACACTATCATACTACCCATTTTATATAACATTTTATCAAAAATAATATTATACTCGTGTATCGCATCTCTACAACGAGTAACCTCTATAAAGTATAAAACACTGCTAATATACTCATTCATCCTCCGCGGATAGCACTAAAGAAAAATCCCGCTACACTAGGGAAAAATATTCACATAATGGTAACATTTATAATTATATGCATTAACTCGTCTCACATGCTAATATAACAATGAACAAAATATGGTGACTCGCTCGTGTCACATAAACACGTCGCATCCTCTAAGGATACAACCTATGCTTCCATCTTGGCAATCGTCTTGACTGCACAAATGGTTTCGGACGTAACACGTCTGTCCAAACCAAAACAAAATTATTTTAATCGTTGCCTTTTACTAGGCACCATATTCTTGTCCCTTTTCTCATTTTGGAACATATTATCATGAGCGATCTCACTCCGCACAAAATAACTCAACGCATAATCCACTTACCACCTGTCCTACTAACCAGGTTAGGATTGTCCTTCTCTCGGACTTTAGTAGACTCGATTCCTGTTAGCCATCCCGGTTGTTCCCTTAGCCTTTTTAGGCCATACAGATCATGTTACTATCTATAATAGTACTTACTGAATTTACCATCACTTGGTAAGAATTTAACTATTTGAAGCACTTAAATGGTTTTCCGGATGTGTATCCACATCTTTTTGTGGTGCTATACCACCACCGATGTATTCAGGTTTATTCCCGACTAAATTCTTCGATTCCTTTAACTTCCCCCACAAAGAAGCGTCATCATCTATATTGACAAAGTATGACATTGTCAACCTCCGAATCGGTCACCCATCATAGTTTCCTCCTCGAGTATTATCAATTTACTATTACAAGTTGACCTCCCACTTGGAGTCGTTTCCCCCACTTGTATCTACATCCTTCGATACAAAATTCGTTGACGGTTACGATTCATATTCACGGATGGACTCTTGACATGCCCTTTCTCGATGAGCTCAGAACCACATTTGCCTCATCCTGAACAGTTGAGGAAGGGACATACGGTCAACATTGTACCTAAGGTTCTCCCATAGGCATAGCATTCCACTTCTAAAATTGGTGGTTGAATACAACCATTATAATTTCGTCCCGAAAGCCAAGAAAATTTTCTCTAAATTTTCACTTTCGGTTTGCCATACTCCGTCCTATATTTAAGCATATGAATACTTTACCTCATTTGATAAACACATTCAATTTTCGCGTTCCTAAAATTTCCACTGACAGTCTCTACACGTTTTCGTAATACGTTGGGTAAGTTTACCCTCGCACCTCATTTGGCTATAACAGCATTTGAAAATCCTTGTTGTACCTTAGTCGCCTTTCTAGTCGTGGATTCTCATGCCATAATGGAGGTGACCTCGACTACGGTCATCATCCTCGGATATATTTCATAATTTTCAATTGAGCCCTGCCAGGATGTACGCTTAACGGTCCTCTTCTGACATCCGTCATCGCTCGGCACACGCACACATCCGAACGAAATTAGAATTCACTAGTGTATACACATTACACCAGGAGAACGAAATTTCGTCAAAGGAATCGACAATCCTAAACATAGGGCTCTATAACAAACAAAGCAACGCTAGAAGCATAATAAGCCGTACAGATCCTAAGGACACTAGAACCTGATGCTCTGATACCACCTGTGACACCCCGCCTAATTAAATACCGGGCGATCATTCCTTTATTAAATTAAATCAAGGTATACAGTTGGTTCATTCTCAGCATCACTGTCGATAAAAATATATTTTCCAATTTAACACCCTAAATAATTAAGCTAAGTGTCAAAACCATTTTCATACATACTTTCCAAATTTTAATTTAAAGAAAAATATTTATTTAATTAAAAACAACATACTTACAATTAAGAATCACACTACAGTAAGCCAAATAATATAATACATTCGTCAATCGAATGTCAACATATAAAAACTAAAACACAAGTCCATACTGAATAAATCCCAAAGAAACAATACTGGAAATGACTGAAATATAAATCTCCCAACAACAAATGAAATAATGAAAAGGGGCGACACGTGCCCAATAAATGAGAGTACTAGGAGTGGAGTCAATAACAGAAGCCGTCTACTCAAGTGACCTGCAACTCCCACCTAAGCTGCAGCTCGTTCTTTTCAAGGGATCCTAAGCAAGACGCCCCTGTGGCTGGGCACCTGAAAATATACATATATATACAAGAGAGAGAGAGAAGAAAAAACGGGTCAGAGCCCGAAAGTGTGTTTGATTTTTAAAATACGTTTAGCAAGTATTTAAATTGATACAGGCCAATGCAATAACATATTAGAGCGTCGCTCTCTTGAGAAAAATACTCACCTCTCTTCTAATGTGCACCCCTATCGCACTATCCTTCCCATTGGTTTGTTTTATCATATAACGAACTAGTCTTTCTAAAAGATTTGACTTAACATCACTTACCCGAAAGATTTGCAATTCACGATTTCATTTAAAAGAGATGTTCCAATTTGTAACCAAATTTCTCTAATTCTAACTTTATAAAAACAATAAAGTTTTACAGTGACATATTATACTTTCACAAAACAAGCATTTATTATTGAGTCAACAACCATGTCCCACTTATCAAATCACAGTAGGCAGTTTAAAGTTCATAATCTCATATATATATTAACTACTCGTATAATATATATATATATAACAGCACCCCAACTAAAACTATGGTGCGGGCATACTCTGCTATCCAATCCCCGTATCGCTCACATAAAGGGAAATACAAGTTCGAAATCACTCTCGAACTGTATTAACATATACAAAACAACGTTAAGGCGAAGCATAGATTCCAAGTCCAAGAGGTCAGTACATACCCACACGTCTCTTAGCACCGTCCGACTATCAATCTGATAGCCCGTACCTAGGATCTCTATCTTCTAGGGTACGAATCAATATCTCCCATAAAGCAACACAGGATAAGATCGTCCCAGCGCGGTAACCTCAGGGATAGCAAGTAGCGCGGGTACGTTTTTCACATGTATATAATATATGTACACACAATCATATAAATATACCAATTTCATCATGTTAATATAGGTCACTCTCCTTACCCATAATTACAACATTTATCCTTAATTTTACATTTTTAAGATTTCGTATAAGGTTTCGTCTCTAACCTTAACTCGGAGGGTTTTCTCACTAATTACGTGACACTCGTGGATTTTATCCATCCAAGTAACAAATTCAGTAGGTAGACGTCTATTCACTATCGTAGGTATTCGTTGTAATCTCTCACTTGAAATACGCAGTTCGTCGTTCCTTAATTAATTATCCCTTAAACCCAATTATCATTTCATAATAAAGTTCTCAACACTTAATCATATGTCCTACTGGTCCTCAATGTCTCCCAAATCATTTTATTTATAATGCCCAAGAAATATTCCACGGTAAATTAATTCAACTAATTAAACAAGGGGAAAAAGAGTTTGCCAGGAGGGGTCGATCGATCGACGTCTGGGGCTCGATCGATCGAACCTTCGATCGATCGACGCTCTAGGTTCGATCGATCGATCAAACAGGTATTTCGATTTCTGCAGAAGTGCAGTTACGGGTTTTAACCAATTTCTTCATCTAAAACGATGTTCTTCTATTCTAATCGCCCCAAAAATCCTACTATCATCATTATAACATTATACCAGGTGTTTATAACGTATAGCATGCGTGTAACTATCATTAAACATGGATTTATAACCTAAAATCATGTCCAATTATCAAGAACTCTACAATTATTCTTAAACAGATTTCTAATGAATCTTTCTCCAAAATTTCTTTTGTATAATCACCAGATTTCGTGGATTATTACCTCTACATGGCAAGGGTTTCCAGAATTTACATAAACAACAATACTACATGGGTTCTCCTATCAAAAATGGTGTTTTCTTCCATAGTTTTCGTCACAATTCAATCCTAAGCTAACATGAATATTGCATCAACGAAAATAGCAAGTTTAAACACTTGCCTGGGATTTTGGTATGCAGGTTCACGGCTTATTTTCGTATGGCTGCGTTCCTCGTCTCGTGATCTACGCGGTGGTGGTGGTGGCGGTGCAAACCGGTGGCCTTTTGGCCTTGGATTGCCTTGGAGTTCTCTCCTCTCTTCTCCAATGGCCGTCATTTGATTTGTGAATGTTCTAACCCTAAGAGTCTGACCTAATGGCTGATATAGGCTGGCTGAAATTCGTGGGTTTAATTACCCTATTTTGTAAAATGACCAAAATGCCCTCCCGGGTCACTAATTAAGCCTAAAAACATCCCGAGACCCAAACTAAACCCCCGGGTACACTTTTCTGACTATCTCGACCCTTCCGGACGCGTTGGCGCACTCAAAACGACCATACAAACAACTTATAAAATATTCACTTTTATTTAACAAAATAAGTCCCGACGTGACACGGGCACGTCCTTACTTAAATTTCCGAAATAGTCATTTAATTCACTTATGACATTCAATATAACCAATACAATATATTACTATGCTCATCCAGTAATATGCAACAAATAACAAATTTCCAATAATTACTAACTCTCGTCACGCTAGTAAATATTTAAAGCAACATTCTGGATTAAAATTAATTTAATTTATCTCAATTAAATTTAATAAATCCCATAATTTACAAGCTATAAAAATACGGGGGTATTACACCTACAACATGAGTTTGAATCCTATATAAGTTCATGTTTCCAGAAATCCATTTCAACTCCATCTTTATCTTCCAAATATGATAAATCGTGTCTTTTTATAACTATTCTAACATGGACAATATACAAACTTAGATTGAAATTATCAAACACTTGCCTCTAATGAAGGTCTGATCCTTTGGGGTTGTATATCACAGGTGGTTCTCCATTTCTCCGGCCAACTTCCGGTGGTGGTTGGTGATGGTGACCTTTGGTCTTAGTTCTCCTCCTTTTCAAGCAAGTTTCTCTTTTCCCAAGCAACCTTTCACTCTCTCACAAGGTGACCTCTCAAGTTTTGTGTTGAAGAGATGAATAACCCATGTACAACTAATCTCCAAATACTTATAGTAAGACAAAATCCGAAATCACTATTGATCCCCCCTATAAAAATGACTAAAATGCCCTTTTGAGTTGTCTCTTCATTTCCAAATGACCCGAGACCCAAAACCAACATTCAAATAGACTTTTCTGACTATTTCAACCCTTCCGGACGCAACGACGCAATCGAAATGACTATAAGGTTGATATAAAAATAAGTTTCTTTTTTAATGAAATAAATTAGTCCCGACACGTCCCATACCACGTCCGACTAAAAATTCAAATTACTGAATTAACAACTCACAGCAATATCAATAACATCACATTCATATATTACCTAAATATCTTTAAGTAATATTCAGAATCATTCATTTTAATATCCATAATTCGGATAAAATCCAAATGAATTAATTAATAATAATAATTCAATTAATCCATTAATTTAAAATATAACCCATTTTTAAAAGTCATTAAAATCATGGGGTATTATAACCTACCATGCCAAACATCACATCTCGTACATATATACACATATTTTTGAGTTTATTTTTTTTGTATATATTTAAACATTCCAAGGAACCCCGCAAAAAAAAGTTCAAAATAATTTTTTTTTATTATTTAAAAAAAATCGGTCAAACTATGTCCGTTTTTAAGTTGCTAAAAACTTACTTAGTTTGATCGATTTTTTAAAATAGTACAGAAAATTATTTTTAGTTGATTTTTTTGTGCAACCCGTTGAAACGTTTAAATACTATACAAAAAAAATCAACTTAAAAATATTTCTTTTACTATTTAAAAGAAAAATTGTCCGCACATGTGTTATGTATGAGAGCCTCTCTCTCTCTCTCTCTCTCTCTCTCTCGCTCTCTCTCTCTCTCTCTATATATATATATATATATATATATGGGGGGAGCCCATTTAATACAATTCGTGAGAGTAGACGAACAGCCCAGATGGATCAACACGCTACTCAAAATTTTTTAGATACATCAGAACATTTACGGATATAGTCAAATCAAATACCAACAATCTCGGAGGAGGTATTCAAGTATTCCTTGGCTTATTCATGTATTGTTTTGAGTTCGTTGTACAACTCAAACTCTATGATGACACACCTATAAATTGTACACCTGGACCCGGGGCAAAGGCATTGTAACTTGAGACTTTGAGAGACACTTGATAAAGACAGTAACCTCTCTGTGGACGTAGGCAAGTTGCCGAACCACGTACATCGTTGTGTTTTGCTTTTTACTTTCTTCATTTGTGATTGTTTTCGTGGATCTCTTTATTGTGATATTCTCTGTACTCAGAATTGGCGTCGTTTGTGAGAAGTGACTTTTATTCCTACTAAAACATTCATCGGTAGAAAGCCCGTGATGTCTCACCATAGCAGCAACATTCCCCAAGTTGATGGTGTCCAAGAATACCCAGTTCCTCCTAGGATCAGGTCTGAGATTCGCCAGCATACAAACCCCAGGTTCCACCCGGATAGGCAACCTCCTAAAGAAAGTCAGGGTCCACCTAGGTCTACGCAGATCTCTAGGTTGGTCGAAGCTTATGAAGCTAGGCTTCACGAATAAAAGGAGGTTACACGCCTCCAGGTATAAGAAAATGCTCACATACAGAGGCGACTTGAAAGAATGGAGAGGGATCTCCAAAGGGCTACTAGAAAGCGTCGTAATAGGACTTCTAGTCCTAAGGTGAGCAACACTCGTGGCTGAGGGATGAGCTCCGGGCATAGCCCGGAGAGAACTGAATATAATTGGTTAAAGCGTGGATGATCAAATAGTGGCTAGCTAGAAAGACGCCACAAAATTAATGATTGACAAAACTAAGACATAAGGATTCTATTCCGTAGGAAGATGGGCCAACATCCAGCCCACCGTGGAGCCAGATCCACAGAGAGCTAGCTAGGAAAACTCTCAACACTCAGATGAAATCCCCTTTTTCAATGGCGGTTGAAGAGGAGGAGCTCCCGAAGAAGTTCGTTATCCCCTGGTTTAAGATCAACGACGGGAAAACGAACCCCGTAGATCATGTTAGGCAATACCGAATAGTAATAACCCTTTGGAGCCACAATAAAGCATTAATGTTCCAGATTTTCTCTTTTAGCCAACATGATGTAGGACATTAGTGGTTTGAGAGGCTACCTCATAGGTTGATCAGAAACTTTGCAGCTCTGGCAGAGGCCTTCACAGCTCGCTTCATAACCAGCAACTCCCATCCCAAGCTGATGGATGCACTTATTAAAATGAAGAAGAATCCATAGGAGAACCTACAAGATTATGCCAAAAGGTATTAGAGATGACTGCTCGGAGAAGGTTACTGTAGCATCCTTCAAGATTAGTTTGCTGACCACCTCTTTACTGCACTAATCCCTTACTAAGAAAGAGGCCAGCACCATCTACGATCTTATGGCTCGTATTGAGAAGTATGCCAAGGTGGACGATATGGTTCATTCTAATGTAAGGGATAATGGTCGAGCAAAGGCGAACAAGGGAACTGAGAAGAGTGATACTCAAAAGAAGGGAAACAAGAACGGGTACAAAAATGGCTCCAAGAGTGGAAATAAGGCCGATCCCTTCAAGGCATTCCAGGTTGTTAACACAGTCTTCATGGAAACCATTTACAAAATTTTAAGCAAAATTAAAGATAATCCATTTATCAAATGGCCCAAAAATATGGGTGGCGACCCAACTAAAAGGAACATTGCATTGAGATGCACATTCTACAAGGAGGGCGGTCACAGAACTGAGAATTGCTAGGCTCCGAAGCCACACTTGGAGGATTTGGCCCAAGCAGGGCACCTCAATGAGTGCATCGAGAAAAAAATTGATAAGGTTACAGCCAATGGCAACCAGAAGCCAGATAACGTCCTCGATCAAAATACAGGACATAAGTTTGCAGTTATCCATGGGGCATCAGACCTCAAGCAAATCCAAGGGAACGTCATTCGGATGGAACTTAAGAAGGAAATTGTCGTTATGGAGGCTTTTCAGATCGACCCTGCCAAAATTCAAAGAACAGAGGACGTCAACTACACCAATTATATCGTGTTTACCGAGGAAGATTTTGTCGGAGTGAGAACTCCACATCATGACTCACTCGTGATCACACTTAGAATATCCAATTGGGACATTGATAATCTACTTGTGGATCAAGGGAGTTCTTCAGAAGTGATGTACCTGGAATTTTTCCATAAACTGAAGCTGAACATATCCGATCTCAAAGAGGCCACAGTTATGTAGGTCGATTTTATAAGAAGGATCGTGCTACCATTGGGGAAGATAATTATCCCCTTCAGAGAAGGAAACATCTTATAACTCATTGAGTTCTTAGTGGTGGACATTAAGTCTCCGTACCATGCCATTTTGGGCAGAGGTTGGTTGTACCATCCATGTGCCACTAGAAGTTAAAGAGTGTTACTGACCGAGGCGCGGTCAAAATTCGTGGCGATTAGGCCACAACCAGAAAGTGCTATATTGCAGCCATTCACCTAAAAAAAGAAAAGAAAAAGAAGATAGAGGGTGCTCAGGGGGGAGCTCAGGAGGGGGATGTCCCCTCAAATATCAACTACGGTACGACCTACCAGGGGTGGAGAAGACTAAGGTCCACTCTGCTGATAGGGTTGTTAAAAACTTGGAAGGAGATATAGCCGACGATAACTTAACAGAAAGAAAATTTCTAGTTGGAACCACACTCGACGATCAAGAGAAGAAAGGGTTGATTGTATTCCATAAAATCAATCTCGACATTTTTTCTTGGGAGCCTTATGACTTGCTAGGATTAATCCCAATTTAGCCTGTCATTGAATTCATGTTGATCTGGCCGTCAAGCCAATCACTCAAAAGGCTCACCGAATAGCCACCGACAAGGCTAAAGCGATAGAAAACGAAGTAAGAAAACTACTGGATGTAAGATCCATTAGGGAAGTTCAGTTTCCCAAATGGTTATCCAACCCAGTAGTAGTGCGAAAGAGCAACGGCGGTTAGAGGGTTTATATCGATTTCACAGACCTCAACAGGGCTTGCCCCAAGGACAGCTTCCTACTTCCTAAAATAGATCAGTTAGTTGACGTTACAGCAATGCATAAATGATCAATTTCATGGACATCTACTCTCGCTATCATCAGATCCCACTATACGTACCCGACCAGTATAAAACCTCCTTCATAACCCCCATCGGGTTGTATTGCTACAAGGTCATGCCATTCGGGTTGGAAAATGCAGGGGCAACTTATCAAAGATTGGTCACCAAGATGTTTAAGAAATAGATGGTAAATACGATGGAGGTCTACATTGCTGATATGTTGGTCAAAAGTAAAAGTGACCAACTCACAAACTTAGCCAAGACATTTGAGATCCTCGGTAAATACCAGATGAAGCTTAAGGCAAGTAAGTGTTCATTCGGCATCCAATCAGGAAATTTTTTGGGCTATCTAGTCAGTAAAAGGATTACTGAGGACAATCCAGATCAAATCGATGTTATCACAAGAGTCCAGCCTCCTCAGACATTGAGAGATGTTCAAAAGTTTACTGGTATACTAGCGGCACTTAATCGTTTCATCTCCAAGTCTTCGAAACGTTGTCGACTATTCTTTCAACAGCTGAAAAAAGACAAGGGCATCACATGGAACGACGAGTGCTCGCAAGCTCTGGAAGAGATAAAATCCTACCTTAGCAAGCCACCACTTTTATTAATTCCAAATGACGGAGACCCACTATTCCTTTACCTCACAATATCTGACCACGCGGTAAGCTCTGCCCTGGTATGTGAGAAAAAAGGAAGTCAACATCCAATTTACTACGCCAGTAAGACACTTCTGGATGCAGAACAGCGATACCTGCCTCGAGAGAAGCCTGCCTACGCGCTGATAGTTGCCTCGAAGAAGCAGAAGCATTACTTTGAGGCCCATTCGATAATCGTAATCACTTCTTACCCCTTAAAGTTATCCTGCAGAAAGTTGATATCTTTGGATGACTCTCAAAGTAGTTGGTGGAGCTTGGCAGATTTGATATCTACTTTCATCCCAGAATGACGATTAAGGGACAGGTCTTAGCAGGCTTTATTGCCGAATTTATAGGGAATCATTCAATAAATCAACTAGGAATCGAATGGTCAGCAACTAAAGAAGCACAGCTTAAGGACTGGACCTTGTTCGTTGATGTAGCCTCCAATTCCAAGGAGGCGGGAGTAAAAATCATTCTCATCACCCTTGAATACACTATGCTTGAACAAGGAACTCCAACAACAAAAATGAGTGTAAATCATTTATCGTCGATTTGCAAAAAGCCAAACTATTGGCGGCAAAGTGCCTCCATATATTCGGTGATTCCAAACTGGTCTCCAAGCAAATAAGCAGGGATTTCAATGCCAAGGATGATCGGGTGGCAGTCTACCTCGTCGTAGTAAGAAAACTCATGGGAGATTTCGAGAAGGTAAAAATTTAATAGTTCCCTAGGGGGCAGAACAGCTATGCCGACGCCTTAGTGGCTTTGAGTTCAGCAATTGTCTCGAACCTAAGAAGAACTATTGAGATAGAGTTCCTCGCGCAACCAAGATCTGATCAGACAGTCATAGTCGAATAAGTCCTCATCACGGGAAAGGCCCCCAATTGTGTGGATTCATAAATTACTTAAGGAGTGATGAACTACCCGATTATAAGAGGTCGGCCCATCAAGTAAGGGTTAAGGCTTCTCGATTTTATCTCTCCCTAAAAGGAAAGCTCTACAAGAAGTCATTTACATGAACCTACCTCCTGTGCGTCCACCCAGATGATGCTGAGTAAGTCCTTAGAGAACTTCATGATGGCATCTGTGAGAGTCACGCAGGAGGAAGATCCCTGGTCTTTCGAGAAAAAAAGGAGAGTTATCGGTGGCCTCATATGCAGAAGGACGTGAGTAGTTACACTCGGAAGTGAGAAAAATGTCAGAAGCATTCTCTCATGATCCACCAGCCCGTCAGTGACTTGAAATTACTGATAAGCCCATGGTCATTCGCGCAATGAGGACTAGACATAGTGGGACCACTACCTACCGCATTTGGAAATCGAAAGTATCTATTGGTAGGCACAGATTACTTCACCAAATGGGTAGAAGCAAAAACACTAGCGAACATTCACGACTCAGATATAACCAGGTTTATCTGGAGAAACATCATAACGCATTTTGGGGTACCAAGGACTATTATCATCGACAATGGGACACAATTCAAAAGTGGTTTGTTTCAAGAATTTGGTGATGAACGCGGTATCAAGCACCACTTTAGTTATGTGGCATATCCCCAAATCAATGGACAGGCAGAGGCTTGTAACAAAAACATGCTCGATGAACTAAAAAAATTATTGAAAAGGGCCAAGGTTGCCTGGGTGAATGAGATCCTTCATGTCCTATGGGATTATCACACCACCATAAGGCGACCAACTAGGGAGACACCGTATATGCTTGCATACGGGATGGAGGCTATCATCCAGTTAAAAGTAGGTCTCCCCATTATGAGGAGCACCCTAGTTGACCAAGGCCTTAATGATGATGCATTACGCACTGAACTTGACTTAGCATATGAGCGAAGAGAGCATGCCATGATCAAGTTGGCTTCTTATCAACAGTAATTGGCTAGGCAATACAACAAAAAATTCAATCGGAGGAAATTTTTCATAGGAGATTAGTCCTAAGGAAAGCCTTTGGCAGTGCCGTAAAGCCATCAGATGGTAAACTGGGACCAAACAGGGAAAGATCCTTTAAAGTAATCAGAGATGGCCTTCAAGGAGCATATCACTTGAAAACGCTGAAGAGCAGGGAGATACCAAGGGCATGTAACTCATTCAATCTCCAGAAGTTTTACTTCTAAATCTTCTTTATCTTTTATTAGCGTATATAGTTTCAAAAAATTTGATTTTCAAACTTATGTTGCTTGTCAGACAATATTTGATGAATAAAGGTCTGTTGGCTCCTTCAGTTTTATATTTTGCATTGGCTGCTTAACTCTTCTCGGTTACATCTCGTTAATACACACCTTTTTCCAATGATATATCCTTCGTGCATGGATAAACTCCTGAGATTACAAAAGTTGTTCAACTTATTTTCAATCAGGGAACTTAACATACCAAGCAGGGTTCATAGCAATTATAACAAGTCAATAGACGCGTTTTAAATACTATATCCCCCAGGTCATTGTTGTAAACACAAGGGACCTCAAGGGTTACCCCAGCAATAACAAAACCCTACAAGGGATCCTTAGGCAAAAAATCCAACTTAGAATGATCTCCAACTTTATTGGTCGCAAAAACCTGCTCGGGAGGATGGCCCAGTTGCCAGGTGCATTCTCACTATCATCCTACTTAGGCCTAAGGAAGTGTGATGACACAACCTAAAAGGTATAGTTGATGGAACGACAATGCTAAGGCAGTTAGAGTGGGGGAATGTTCAAACACAAAACAACATGTGGATAACACTATTTTTTATGACCATTTAGTCAGCTGGAAAGCTCAAAATGAAAAAAACAAAAACAATAAATAACCCAAGGTGGTCGATTAAAAATTATACAGTGAATTAATGATTATTTGGTCAGCAATTATGCATGTTTAGTCAGCACGGGCTCAAAATGTCATAAATGGGTAAATAACACTTTTCATTAATTGAAATGATGAGTTACATTCACATCAACTCCAAAAAACATGAAAGATTCACGACGGCCTAGGGCAGCGAGCAAGGTAGTCTGCAATGCGTGCTCTTCGACCATCATCTGGATGGGGGATAAACTCCTCTTCAGCATTTTCTAAATAATGCTCCAAAAGCTGAACAGGAATATGATCTACTGGAATCCACCGATCATCCCTCGAAAAAGGATTGTGGCAATAGGCGGGGAGGTCAATCTGACACTTATACCACAAGTTCGACTCCTTGGGCGTTTTCAACTCCCTAAGGGCAGTAAGCCACCCCCGAGCAAAAGCAAGGTACTCGACCTTCGTCAGCCTCGCTGGGGAATCAGTCCAACCTTGGTCATAGCCATTTCCCTACCCTGTGGAGGTCCTCTTCGCAATAAGTGCATCAACCTTATCACATATCTTTGAAGTTTGGCAATAATCACATATGTCCGTCGAACGCCTCCTTTGAGCTTAGCGACCTCTCTTTGCAAAGCTTGAATTCAGCTCGAACTACCCCATAGACGATAAAGAGGATCCTTGCAGCACTAGAGAAGACCCTATCTAGGTGTTCTCCTTCAGTCAAGCAATCTTTTTTCTCAAATCATCGTTTTCTTTATGGATCAACTCGCTCACTTGATTCACCTCGTTGCCACCCACATGTATTGCCTTTAAATCATTTTCCTCTTCTTAAACTGAGGCCCCAATCTCCTCTATCTCGTGAAGGTTGTCTTTTAGCTTAGCGACTAATTTAGATTGGTCCTTGTATTATTGATTTCTTGCCCTTAATGATTTATAGATTTTCACGAAGCCCTTGCAGGCTTTCAAGCTGATATCTAGCCTAAGGATCTGTCCCAGGTGGGAGTTAGCACGAATGTATCGATCTAAGTCAACAAACTACAAACAACACCCACCAAATTACAAGCAAGAAATTAACACACATACAGGTCAAGCGAATGCTTACACAGAAAAAGATTCATTTTCATTAATCAAAAGAGGGGCCAAGGGCTAGTACAAACAAGTTTCCAAAAATAATCCTACATTACAAAAGACAATATAAGTACAAGGAAGAAAATAAAAATTACTAGTGTACGAGCCTTAGCCTTTCACCAGATCGGATTTCAGAATGGCCTTTCCCTTGTCAATAATAGGCTGTTCCCCACCATCATCATCACTAGCACCGACTTCAGCAGAAGTAGCCCCTATATAGGCAGTAGGCTGATTGTCACCTTCTTCATCTTCCTCATATGGATCAAGTCTCGGGGAGTAAAGACCAAAGAGTTCAGATTTAGCAGAGATTCCACCTGCCTTTAGGGCTTGGTCCCAACCCTTTTTAAAGGAAACTTTGTAACCATAGGCGAGATGCCCCTCTACATCATCATAGGCTTTGTTAAAGCCTTCACGGTAGCTGGCATCCTTTTTCCGAGAAAGATCACCCTCTATCTTATTGACCTTCTAACAAACTTTGATTCTCCACAACAAGCTTGTCTTTTTCAGTACCCACCTTCTTCTGGGACCCGTCGAGCTCATCGAAAGCCTTGGACAACTTCCATTTCTCTTGCTCCCATGCTTGGCGAGCTTCAGCAAAGGCTTTTTCTCAGCCTTTAGAGCATCTTTCAGATCCTACTCCTTCTTGGACTTGTCAGCATGTGAACAATTGCACGAAGAGAAACAGAACCCCAAAGTTAGCACGAAGAAAGAGGAAACATAAAAAAATGAACTAGTTCGAGCACAAAGACTTATTAGGGCCATCCCCTGAGCAGTCTTTAAGGAGAGGTAGGATGACCCCAACCTCGAAGAGAGCTCACAATCAGCAATGAGCACTGCCCTCTATAGTAAATCTGGGTCAAGGTACGGTGTATCACCCACATTATCCCCCTCAGAAATTGTGACGGGAGCTAACCTTCTCTTGGCTTCCCTCATTTCTTTTTCTCTTTTTTTCTCCTCTTCCATCTCTCTCTCTCTCTCTATCTCTCTATCTCTCTTCTTCTCTTCCACCTCCTTCCTCTTCCCCTTCTCTTTTTCCTTCTCTTTCCCCCTCTCTAGCGGGATAGAGCCGCTAGTCCTCGGGGACCCAGTATCAAATTCTTCCAAAGCCTTAAGCCGATCAGATAGGATGGCTTGATCATCCTCATCATCGGGGATCTTCAACTTCCTTATCTTAATTAAAGGGGCCATATCTTCTTCAGAACTTTCTCCCTTCTCCTCGGAGTCTTATTCCTCCTCTATCACAATAGGGTCAGAAAGACCTACCCCGGGACGAGCTATAAAACTAGTGCATGTGTTCTTGTACTTTAATAGAAAGGCCGCTGACCTCGGATGTTCACCGTCTACTAACCTTTCCTTAATGCTCCAAGCTTTTACAAGTTCATCAACATCAACCTTGCTAATATCAGGTTCCTGATTTTTTGCATGAGTTGCATGAACAAGGGAGGCAGAACATCAACTAATGGGACAGGGACAAGAAAGTAAAAAATTAACAGGTAAGAACGAAAAAAGAAGAAGCAACCTATTTGGGCCTCTCCATAATAAAAAATTACAGAGCCCCGTTGCCTTTCACCCTCGATAGCGGGAGGATGTTGCCAGTTCTTAGCAATCTAACCATGTTCCCAATAATCCTTATGGGAATTCAGAAGATTTACTACCAGAATCCGCTCAGCTTTTCTGGTTTTCAAGTACAACAGACCTTCCTTGGTTGGCAACCGAACGTATCATATCTCGACAAGGCCTAATTTTATAATGTAAAGGGTATTTAATCTATTGACCCCATTAACTATCTTCTAAATATTGGGGGCACACTGAGCATGCACGATTTCAAAATATCTAAGGAACAACTCCTTTGGGGGAAATGTTAAACCCCCTAGTTATTAGGAGGGTGTGAATCCAGTTCTCCCTTCAATATCACGGACATCCCGTAGAAGAGGGGAATAATCGATGATCACCCAGTCAGGGATATTGTACTGACGCCTAAATACATCTATTATTTTATTATCTAGCATCGCCATGATTGTATAAAGAAGGGAGAAAACCATAGCTACAGCTACAAAGTAAGTTCCAAAGAAAATCTTAGAGAAAGGAAGAGTTGGACTTACGAGAATCAATGAAGCTCTGGAGAAGAAGAACTCTTCTTTTTTAAGCAAAAAACAAGAAGGGAAGCACAGAGACGAAGTATGCACAAAGAAGACCGGAAGTAGTGAATTGGTGGTTAAGTTTGCACATAAACCGATTTCAAAAAAATCTCAAATTATGAGTCGCGCTTCCCCATGAAGATCTCAAAGCTTCAATTTTTATTAAGGACAAGAGTACCCCTTCCGCTTTTGTAAAATTACAAGTGTTCCATGCCGGTTTTGGACACTATTTCAGGCCTTGGGTCTTGAAGTTGTTTAAAATCTATTGGCCCAAAGATTTTAGGAGCAATTGGGGGAGCCCATTTAATATAATTCGCGAGAGTAACCGACCAGGCCAGATGGATCAATACATTGTCCAACCCAAATCATGAATTAATTATAATCAAAGTTGTTAAATACATCAGAACACTTATTGATATAGTAAAATCAAATACCAACAATCTCGGAGGAGATATTCAAGTATTTCTTGGCTTATCCACGTGTTGTTTTGAGTTCCTTGTATAACTCAAACTCTATGATGACACAACTATAAATTGTACACCCTGATCCAGGGCAAACGGATTGTAACTTGAGACTTTAAGAGACACTTAATAAAAACAGTAACTCTCCGTGGACGTAGGCAAGTTGTCAAACCACGTACATTGTTGTATTTTGCTATTTACTTTCTGTCTTTGTGATTGCTTTTGTGGATCTTTTTATTGTGATATTTTCTATACTCACAATATATATATATATATATATATATATATGTGTGTGTGTGTGTGTGTGTGTGTGTGTGTGTGTGTGTGTGTGCTCTATACATTATTCATACATCACACCTAGTTGTATGCCCTAAAAAACTTTTTTTTTTAATTTTTTTTTTATCTTGAAATTAACCTTCCAATAAATTCATGTTCATAAAATTTGGTCAAAATACATTTTGTACATATTTTCAGTTTTGTGTTAATTTTTTAAAAATATGTACAAAATTTATTTTAACCTAATTTTTTAAATATGAGTTGATTGAAAGGTTAATTTTAAGAGAAATAAAAATAATGAAAAAAAGATATCTTATGGTCTAGAATTAGGTGTGATGTATGGTATGATGTATATTTTATGATGTATGTGAGTTTATCTCTCTCTCTCTCTCTGAGAGAGAAACAATATAAAAACAATATAAAACAATATAAAAAATGGTTAAAAACAATATAAAACAATATAAAAATGGTTAAAAATAATATTTCATGATGTATATTTCATAATCAAATTTTATCAGTTTTTAAGCTGTTAAAAATTGATAAAGTTTGATCGATTTGTTTAAAATAGTAAAAAAAAAATCATTTTGATTTGATTTTTTTTATATAAACCTCATTCAGGGATCATTTTTTACTTTTTTGCTTTTTAAAAAAAATTTGACCTTATTCCGTCTCTCTCTCTTTCTCTTTCTCTTTCTCTCTCTTTCTATTTATCTATCTATATATATATATATATATATATGTGTGTGTGCGTGTACATGTTCGTGTGTGGATGCCCTCATAAACTTTTTAAGTTGCAAATTTAAATTATAAAAAAACCTACAATAGCTATGAATAGTTCTCCCATGAATACCCGTCAAATAGATGTTATGTCAATGACATGTGCCAAACATCAACCATATCAAATTTGCAAGATTTGTTGCGCAGTTGGTTCTATGATAGAACCTCACTCAAATCACCCTAATTTTAAATTTAAAAAAAAAAACAAAAAAAAAACAACAGATCTCCATCAGTCACTAAAATCAAATGCAGTTAAGTCATAATCCAAATCACAATCCTGATAATAATAATACCGATTTGATTGTTTAGGATGTGTCCAAATCATTTGCCTATGCCCATCTCATCCACGCTAACGGTTCCCAACCAACGAAAAACAGACACGTAGACAACCGAAACAAGTGGGTCCATTATGTCCCCATTTGTTTATTCACCACAGCATAACTTACACCTTTACTTACACTCATTCTATAAATACCATAGCCCCGAGATGTTCTCTTTTCTTGTCTGTATTGCTTATTTGTTCCTACTTACATGTATAATATAAATACACATCAAACTTTTTGTTTTTGATTCAAATCCAAACTCGCCGGCATTTGTTCTGTTCATCTGTGAAGAAGATTTTGTTGAAAGGTTGATACATAAATCCTTATTTAACGCCAGGTAAAAGATTTCATTTACTCAACACAATAACATAGCATCTTATTGATTAAGTGTTTGTGTCTATAGAGCTCTATTTTTCATTTGATGACACATCCATTTACTTTTTCTGAAACTTGATATGGAGATATTGTTCCTACGTTTCTAGTGTGCATATTATCGGCATGTGATTTTTTTTTCTTCTTTTTTTTTGTGATTTAAGGTCATTTTCGTTTATACGCCGTGTGGTTTTCGAATGTTTAAGTTCAAGAAGCGAAAATTTGCACAGAGAGAGAGAGAGAGTTGAGAAGTGGTCGTAGTTTAATTAGGTGAGTCGCTTTCGAATAATAATGTGCTTTTTCTGCTTTTGTCTCTTTGTCTATTCATCAAACACTTTCACCACTCGACACTACACATTTTTAAAGCGATTGATCACTGCTTTCGTTTCGATCATCAGACAACCAAAAAGGAACAGATTCTACTCTCTCTCTCTCTCTCTCTCTGTGTCAATTTTAATATATATATATATATATATATATATATATGAATAAAAGTATATAAGTAATGTAAATGTAATGTAATGTCTATTTGTATAGTTTTTTTTTATTTTACTCTCCCTCTCATTTTTCAATATATGTATCTATAACAGTGAAATGTCTATTTGTATAGTTCTATTTAGATTTGGATTATCTATGATCAAAACTCAAACATATTTCTTGTATAGTTCTGGTTTTATGTTTTGATTGATAATCGGTAGACTCTCGACACATATTAGTACTACCATGACACATAAGTGAGCGTAAAAAATATGTACAGATTACAAATGTGACACAAAATTTGTCTATTTCTATACTATTTTAGTTTTGACATGATTTTGAGATATTTATTGTGACATAATCAAGTTTTGTAGGAGTTCAGCTAGGATAAAATCTCTCAAATGTCTAAATATAAAATATATGGATGCAATTTGATTTAGTATTGTGGATTTTCTGGAAGAGTGGAGATTATGGTGATACAAACAAAAGAAAAAGGTGATTAATATAATAAAATCTTGTCAGAAACTTCGGCTTACAAAATCTCATTCTTTATTGTCCTTTATTCGGTCCATGTACGCTAAAGCACACACATATGAGACCACTGTGGAGCTTTGCATTCAATTATTGACTCAATATTTAAACCATTTCAGTTCCTCTGATCCCGAGCTCTTTCCCTTTAACTTTTTCCAACTTCTGTTTGGTCCCCGAGAGAGTTACGGATTTTGTTAATTCTCTTTATATTCTAGGCTTAAAAAAGCTATAGTAGAAAGAGAATACTTGTATACTATGTTTAGTGGTTTCCATTATTTTAAATGGGAAAATGGATTTGTGGTTAAATTGTGCAGTTGAACTGGAAAAAGGTAAAAGGGTAAACGAAGTTAGAAGGGAAAGATGTTGACGTGTATTACGTGTTCGAATCAAGGAAAGGAGGAGGGTGGAGATGAAGGCTCGCGTGGGACTCCGAGTACAAAAGAAGCCGTCAAAAGCCTGACCACGCAGGTTCTAAATCTACACCCTATATGCTATGCTAATCCTAATTTTGCTTTTATTTCTCTGCCACCTTCTTTTATCTTCTTTGTGAAATGCGAAACAAAATCAAAGCAACAGCGTCCCATTAATGCCTAAGGGAAGGCTTGTGGGGGTCCACCTCGAGGCAATAAATCCGTGTCAATATCTATATTATAATATTTTATTTATACTAGTTATGTGTGCGTGTATCTAGTTATCCGTTGTTGTTGGGCTATTTATGGAGGAAAATGGGTACCGTGGTGCAATTCAGGATGTTAGTTAAAATTTTGTCACCCTGGACGGGGGGTGAAAGTAACGGAATCTTGTCTCACGTGTCAATTGCCTTTTTTAGTTTTGGATAATTTGTGTTTTAAGATACGATGAAATGTAAGGCAAAAAATGTTTGAATTGTTTTTCATTTAAAAATGTTTTCGATATAACTATCTTTTTGCAATTAATCCCTCTTTAGTTTATACATAGCAAAAAAAACACAAAGATTTTTTTAGGAAGTCATGAACACACAACATTTAACATTTTCTAAAGCTATGGATAACATTGTAAAATAAATTAGGGTCCGTGTGGTTATCTCAAAATTATAAATTGACTCATTAATAAATTGATTAATTTAGAAATTGATCAATTAATTGTGTTTTATTTTATTAATGAAATGATACTTTAATTATTTCATTTTAGCTCATTGTAAAATTTAAAATTGAATCGTTTCACAAAAAACGTTAAATAAACCCATTTGAAATAAGACTCGCATAAAGTACATACTCATCTCTTTATGTCCCTCCCTTCCCCCTCCCGCTTTCTCTCTTATTTATTTTTTCCCTAATAGAACCTTAGCATCAATTTTAGATTACCAAATATTACATAAAATTGAATTTAAACTGATTTCAAATCCATTTATTTATAATTTATTAATTTACAATGCATCAATATATATAATCAAATAATTTGCGCAATTAAATAGGGCCCAAGTATATTGTACTTTTAATGATTTATGAAAATATGTGACAAATTATATTTGAGAAAAATAAAGATCAATGGGAGTTCATGTATACACAAGACATATTATCCTCTTGGTCATATCAAAATAATTTTTTTTCAATATGTCCAATTGGAACTAAAAAATACATATAACTTATTTGATTACACACTTGGTAAACGGAATCAAATGATAAAAATCTCTTATTTTTTATATGATTCGACAGTCGTTGTTAGATGAATTTGGGCTTACCACTATTTGGTTAATTTTTAGCTTTCAATCACATTTTTCCTTAATCCTGTAAATGAAGTGGTCGGTACTCATAGAATATCACGTGGTTTGTCATTCGCAATCCTAAATTGATAAGGATTGAAATAAAGTTACGTGCGCATTCAGTGGCGGAGCTAGAATTTTTTTCTTGGTAGGGCACTGTTGTACAAAGCATGAACCAATGTCAGGGGTTCAAGGGCGCCCACCCTCAAGACGATTTTTTTAGGGTTATTTTTATATTTTTGTTACAGATATTCGATTGAGAGTTTGCATTTTTAGATTATAACTCAAATAAAATAAGAGAAATTACCTTAATATCTATTACTTTTCACCTATTGTTATTAAACAAACACTTGTAATATTATCCAATTTAAGAAATTATTATATTAAAATTTGGGATAATTACCTCAATGGAGTGAACCACATGGTCCACAATAGCAATCACAATCAAAGAATTATTTTAATTTAGCAAATCACTACTACAAGTTGCAAAATCCTAAAGGCCAGCCAATTCAAACTTAATTAAGATATAAAATAAATCAAATCCCTAAGCTTAACAACATCAAAATTAATATAATTTTAACCCCTAACCTAAACAACAAAATTAATCCAAGTCATTCAAGTAAGATGAAACATGCAACAAGCTTAATTTAAACAAGTAACGAGACTAAATAAAAGAAGTAACAACCGTAAAGCATAAATATTAAGTTCCAAACAAAGAAATAAAACAAATTCACACTCACAAATTCGCAAAGCACCAAGACAACAACCATCCATCTTTTTTTTTTTTTTTTTGGTGAGATATTAGTCCATGTTGAAGAAGGAAAGAGAGAGGAAAAAGGATTTTGGTTTGCTAATGGAGGTTTGGATTTGGCTTTTTAAGTGTAAACACAGAGAGAAAAGGGTGCGGATAGTTTGAGAGATGAGGGATTTTAAGTGAATTTTTTAGTTATAATTTGAGATATTACAAAAGTTTATCCTTTATTTTACAAGTGTACACATACATACTTTTATATATTTGTAATGTAAATTAATTTTTTTTTAAATCCTGGCTGCCTGCAGCCAAAGGCTAGCTCCGTCAACTATGTGCATTAATTTTCTGTGTCTATTAATTTTAACGTACCGTCACGTGGTACAGTAGGGGCATAATAAATCTTCTGAAGTGTAAATAGATGAATTTTCGAAGTAGAATGAAAAAATTAAAGATTAATTAAAACAGATTTCCCTTACACATACATTAAATATAAATTGGTTTTTGTGACTGCTGCGCAGCTCGGCGGCTTGATGGGTGGGTGCATCCCTAATATGAGTGTGCACTATCAGTGAAAATGGCAATATTACACGAATAGAAGTGTCACAACAAGCCTCCAAGTAATATTAGGGAGATCTCTTTTTATAACTTCTTTTATTATTTTTAATTTTAAAATATTGTACTTTACTTTATTTTCACTTTAAACCTAAGAATAATAAAAAAGGAGTCACAAAAAACTCTCTCTCTCTCTCTCAACACTCTTAGGCGTGCAATGCAGCAGTGTATATAAAACCGGACAAAGTGGCCAATTACGTTTAGTTGAGTGTTATTCTCCACTATTATGATGGGAAGAGTAGGTCCTAGTTGGGAATTGGGTGTGCAATGGAATTAAAATTTTCAAAATAATAGAACTGAAAAAATAATGACATATGTGAATAGTTTTGTGGGGTCAAGACTGCCTTGTGCATGGTGTCAGCCATCAAAAGACATTTTTTATTTTGTTAGAGCATCCACAGTGGTGGATGCTCTTGATTTGTAAAGTTGGAGAACCAAAAGAGGGTTTACCTTTCGTCAAACATGTTAATGCACAGTGGAGGAATTTGGAAAAAACAGATAATGAGTTCCTACGAACTTATCTTGTTCGTGGGAAATGAAATGGCTTTTCTTACGAACAACATTTGTTCGTAAGAAATCTTACGGACAAATGTTGTTCGTAAGAACCCAAATACGCAATAAAAATTAATTATTTATATCTGATATTAACTTCCTACCAACTTCAGAAGTTCGTAGGAATTCCTACGAACAAATGAAGTTCGTAGGAACATTTACAAATTCAGTAGCCGTTCAGTAAATTTAGAGAACCACTACCTTTCCTTCTACAAAATTTGTACAATTCAACCCACCACTGCGACCCTCACAATTTGCAAACTTACAACTTTTGTTGGATTTTAGCATCCCCACTACGGATGCTCTTATTGACGGATACTATCATGGTAAAGTGAGTTCAAAACTCATATATCAAATATGTAGGGATAATAGTATTATCTATTCTTGGAAAAAAAGGTATTATCTACTTACTAAAATCCATTTCTAATAATTAGCGTTAAAGCAATGTTAGATTTTTTTTTATTCAAATAGTAGATTGAAGTACTATGCTAAGAGTGGTATGTCTGGTTCTTTTGTGGTATTTACCCTCTAATAATAACATGCAAATGCATAAAATGAATTTTACTCAAAGTCGCTTGAATTTTGGTTAGATTTTAATCCCCAGTAATCAAATGTTGCAAGTAGCTAAACAATTACAACTATTGCAGGGTTAGTGTTAAAGGCACTCAATATTTTAACTAATATCACACAGGTGCTGTTTTTTAGACATAACATAAAATTATTTGTATACATTAAATAATTGGAATATTGTGACCACTTTTGCAATTATTATTGGAATATTGTTACGCATTAGGCTATTCTCACTCCTTTATTGTCTTCCCCCACTCCACCTTTTGTTTTAGAATATTAAATGACAACTTCACCTTCTAAACTTTTTGAGTTAAATGTAAGCGTAAAATAAAAAAATAAAATTATAAAATTTTATTTAAAAATTCTAAAGATACAAAAAAATACAAAGAAAAAACTAAAAATACTAATAGATATTAAAAAATGATATCTAGCAGGGAAAAAAAATTGTTTTCCACCCAAAAATTATTTCCAACGACAAAAAAACAATGTTTTGCACCAAAAAAATGAATCCCAACCAATAAAAAAAAAATTGTTTTCCACCCAAAATTTTATTGTGAATTTTAATCGTGAGCAAAAATATAATTTTTATTTTATATATTGGATATAATATACCAAACAAGAGTCTAATTATTATGATGAATTAAATTATAGTTTTCTGGTGAATTTTAATCGTGAGCAAAAGTATAATTTAATTGTTTGGTATGGTATTGGAGGTGTGTGGGGAACTTTTCCACTCATGAGAGAAGCTTTAAATTTCAAAAAATACAAGATACAAGGAGATCAAAATAAAATTTAATGAATTCTTCAGTATTAGAATTTTAACTAGTGTACAAGACTAAACATGAATTTCAATGAGGGTTAACTGAGTATATTAATAATAATCTAAAAATATATATATGGCGTGATTTGAAGTTCAAGTGGATCTCCTTTAGGCATATGTTTAGTTTGGTATAATACTCTGGAGGTTTATTTATTTATTTTTATAAAAAAAATTATAAAACAAAACAATTTTGAAACAAGATCTTCTTTAAAAAAAATATTTAAAAAACTTTTTAAATAGTTAAAACAGTTTTTATTTTATGTAAAACAATTTTTTACGTTTGATAAAAGGTTTTTTAATTAAAAAAACACTAATGTGAATTTTTTCAAATAGTTGAAATATTTCTTTTAAACAGTTACAAAAAAAATTAAAAAATTATTTTAAAATCATATTCTGATTAAAAAGAGATTTTATTATTATAAAAATGTTCTTTTTTATTGAAAATATAAATTTTTAATTTTTATAAATAGAAAGGCACAATTGTTAATTAGTACTCAAATGGAGTGCGGGAGGATGAGAGGGGATTGGGAATAGCAGCTCCATATTCTTACAACATAATGTTTCGAAAGGCATTTAAGGGTACTGTTATGCAAAATACAAAATCTTGTTGGAGATGACATGCTATCACCTCAATCAACAACAAATTCTCAGTCCTGCCCTTTCCTAATATTAGCATACGTTAAGACCGTATCCAAATATTTTAACTAAGCAGGAAAGGCTGTCAAGGGATTTTGATTATTTTTTCCTAGAACATGCCACTCCGTGACAGACTGAGTGAAAATTTATTCCATACACATTACGCTGTGGAGAACGGGAGAAAAGACAACACCCATGTTTCGAAAAGAAACATCCCAGGGTCCTTGACATGACCCACCATTGAATTCTTGTCGACCCACTATATGCCAAAGCATTCAAAATTGCCTAAAGAAAGGGGTTATTCTAGCAGGTCAATGGTATTGGTCAGTGAAGTTTAACACGTGACAGCCTGACTAAGGCTCAGCCTTGGTCTTCAAGCTGATTCATTCGCAGTAACTAATGCTGTAAGTGTGCAATGGTGATTCCTTGCAAACGACTAGTTTTGTCTTCCCAAAATGTAAAGAACAAAAAGAAAGAGCCGATGCTTTTACTGTTTCTTGGTCTATTCAACTAGAAAAGTTCTGCTTTGTAGTCGATTGGTTGAAAAGAACAAAATAAGCTGATACACAGCAATCGGAATTTTCTCTCTCACAACGGATACTGAGAGGCTTTATGATTGCCAGTTGTTCATATAACAATTTAACAGGGGGGCATGCAAGAGCAATTGAATAGTCTACAGGTCACAGGGCTAAAGTTTAATACGTTGAGATTAATGGGTGACGTGACCTCTGTAGAGATTCCAGTCCCCTGTACCCCCACCACCACCACCCAAAAAAAAAGAACTAGTCCCGAGTTCTCAACTCACTTGTAGGATTTTTGTTCATATTATTGTGAATAGTCTACAGGTCATATTATTGCCAATTTCAAATCATTTAATATAACAGGCCCAGATAGCATTCTGCTCTTAATTGGGTTTTAGGCTGATGCAATGCACTTTGACAGGGTTTAAAAATTAGATAGTCACGCACCCCTTCAGCATATGTTCTTGTACCCTGTAAATTTATTCATATATATTATTTACACCAGGTTTCAAGCGGAAAATTATGTAAGATATGCAGTTCCTTTTGTTATTAGACATGTTGGTTTTACAAGTTTAATGTGGCGTTGTAACTTGGACATAACATGAATAATATCCTGCGTTATTATTCTTATGAATAATATCCTGCTTACATTACCCTCAACGGCAACCACCACTTAATCAAATCTTTATCCTTCAACTCAATCACTGAAGAACCCATTAATATTCTAGATAAACCGATACAATTTTACCCAGAGTACTGTTGGAAACTCACAGTAGTAATCATTAATAAATTTATTTTGTAATGTGCAAATTTGTTACAAATATATTGTTCTTGGGGATAGAAAACTCACTAATCATGCACATCTTTGCCTTAAAGAAATAGAAAACTGAAGCATATCCATAGTCTAAACTTATTGTGATCCTGAAATCAGATTTCAATAATGTGTAGATCAAGGATATCGCTTTGAAAATCTCGGGTAATCATAAGCAATCCAAGCACTACACAGGCTCCAGCAGCTACAGGAAAGGACATAAACCTTACCCTGACTTTGATACCATTTCGGAAGGGGTGCCATACCCTTACATTCAACCAGGCAGCTCGAGTTCAACTCCTGCTTGGGATTTTACAAACCCTGGGCAACACCCAACCAGTCGATTTGACTCGAGGTTTACCGGGCAGTTCAGGGGACCCGGTGGACCAGAATCAGTCTCTGCCCAGTCCGGTGAAGTGGTGTTGGAGGACGAGGATGAGCCCAAGGAATGGATGGCACAGGTGGAGCCTGGTGTTCAAATTACTTTTGTCTCTCTTCCAAATGGTGGGAATGATCTTAAGCGAATTCGTTTCAGGTATTTTTATCGTACAATTGTACTCAATGTGTCATTAGCCTTATATTTTCTATAAAAATGTTTGTACCTGTAATCTGAGACAAACGGATACTTTGAAAGTTGCAGAAATGGAGTTTTGGCTACGGCACCAATATGTATTCTATGCTTCAATAAGTATCTATCAACTAAATTAGCACTTTTGACTTCCGGATAGGGAACGGATACAACTGGAGTTATTTTTGCTATTTTTTCCCCCTGAAACGTTGGATCTTTGTGAAATTTTAAATGTTGAAAATTAAGGTTTAATTCTATGAGAAACATATACAGAACAGAACTATTGAAAAACAAATACAAAGTCATTCATTTCTTATCCATCTCTCATCGCTTTATGTAAAGAGATCATTTATAAATATATACAGAGCAGATTGTGTAGGTAATTTTCTAAATACATACATATATATAATATATTATTATGTTGTTGTAATCTTGCCGTATATGAACTATACTTTTATTAGATTTTTTGTATTGCGTATGCCGTCCGTATCCATGCAGCTTAGCAGGTAATGCAAACACCGTATCCATGTGGAGGGAGTTTCATTTGCTGTAGGCCACAAGCTTGCTTGTCTTGAATACTGCTATATGCCAAAATGTGAAAAAAGTTCGTGCACAAAATTATGTATCAATTATTTGATCGGTTGGGTAGTGATTACTTAATCAATTAATAACTGAAGACATCATTATGTTTTCAAACTTTTTTGTACATTTAACATTACTCAGCCTTTCCAATTACCAACGTATATGCTGGGTTGCCAATTATGTAGACCCAGCCTGGTCTACCCTTGCACCATCTCTGTCCTTTGGATACTTTATACATCTGGTCCCGTGTGTTTAAAAAATCCAGCTTGATATAGTTATCAAGGCTCATAATTGTTGTAATTGATTAATAATCTGGGACCAGTACTGCACTGATTAGCCCTATTCAATACATACACTGATTAAATGCGTGGGAAACCTTGTCTGACTAGTAGGTCTCCTTGAAATAATCCTTAACCAGAAGTTTTTAACTCTTGCTATTTAACAAGAAGTGTGATTCTAATATCTTCTAATTTTACTTTTAGCTCTTGATATTTAACAAACTGGGTGATCTAAATATCTTTAAGATTTACTTTCTGAATTCGGTCAGCATTTAGATCACATGCTGACATCATGCTAACGTGTCAGCCGAGAGATGTTTGATAAATGGCAAGCTCAGAGATGGTGGGGTGAAAATTATGATCGAATCATGGAATTGTACAATGTTCAGAGATTTAATCGCCAAGCTCTTGACACGCCCTCGAGATCTGAGGATGGGGTAATTCACTTTCTACTTCTGCCTTTTCACTTCAGTTTTAATTTGATCAGATGGGGAAAAATATTTAACGTGGTTAGCAATGAATAATTAAGATTCTGTCGTTCACTCTTCCAGATAATGTTCATAATTGGTTATAATACTTTTGTATTTGTGATGGATTATGAGTCACAGTATAATATCTCAAACAAGGCCTATAAACAATGCCAAGGTAATAGGATGTGGATCATGCTACAGAGTCTAGGCATCCGGAACAGAAAAAATTAACAATGTTCTGTCACTTTCCACATACCATGTTTATGACCCAAAAAAACATACCATGTTCAATTTCTCACCTGTCCTATTAACAAGTTGTTTGTGCAATCCTTGTCAAACATGACCACTACCATGAGGGTGTTTTCAAGAAATCTTTCTTTTATCACTTATAACAGCCATTACATTATCCAATGTCCAAGATGATGCAAGACACAGAAACTTAGATTTGATTGCAGGTATAGACTAACTAGGGTGCTCTTAAGGCTTTGTTTGGTATGAGATAAATTATAATTTATTTATGTGAAACGTAATACAGTTAAAAGCACTTTCACCTGTTCAGAGTTAAATTTCATCAGAGTTAAAACAGTTAAAAGTGGTTTCGCCAAATCGGAATTAAAAGTTTTTCTAGAATAAGTATAATGTGTACGCTTCAAATTATATAAAACCTTTTATCAAACTAACCTTATTAAAGAAAAAAACAGTGAAAAACTGCCACAACTTCCCCAAGTTGCTCTCTCTTCTGCTGCATAGAAACTGAATCTGAATTGCCCCAACTAATAGCAATTTATACTCTTGTACTACAGAGAGATTCTTCCTATTCTAGGCTTGGATCCGCGAGGGAAAGCCCAATGACGAATACTAACTGGACACCAAGAAATCACTACAAACCCGCTGGAAGTAAAGGTTATTACCCATATGACCTTTCAGACCAAGGTGGGTACCAACAATACAATGCTGGGTCAAGCGCCTATCCCATGGGTGGCCCAAAGGGTGAAGCATCTTCGATGGATGCGTCACGTACTACAACGTCCTCCAGAGATGAGGCTTCAGTTTCCATTAGCAACGCTAGTGACATCGAGTCAGAGTGGATAGAGCAAGATGAGCCTGGGGTGTACATTACCATCAGACAATTATCAGATGGCACGAGGGAGCTTCGGCGTGTCAGATTCAGGTATATAAATTCCCCTTGTTTTTTTCTTTTCCTTTTTTACATCGCACTATTGGTAGCCAGAAGCATTGTTGGGTTGGGGGAGTAGGGGGGAGGGGGGCAGAAAACTTCATTCAAAATCATCCTTTACTACGTGTTGTGATCACGAAAAGTACAGAGGGAAAGGATTGAAAACATATGATAAATGGTGCCCCCGTTTATTTGTGCTAACTTAGTATGCCCCGTGAAGTTTTCACTTCTTGCCCTTTGATCTCATAATGGGTTTTGTGCCGCAAGAAGTCAAACAAAGTGTCGCAAAAAAACATTGTATGAATAAGAGGCCAAGAAGCAAAAACTCCGAGGGTTAAACTATGTTAGAACAGATAAATATGGCCCGATGTCAAAATTAGAGTAAACTAGATTGCATAACTTGTTCTTGATATAGTGTTTTCCTTGTCAGAACTTCGTTCAGAATCATCTTTTACGCTATGTTATCTATTTATAGAGGAAAAGAACTGAAAAATATGCCACATTTATTGTAGTGTATAGCATAGATTGTGCAACTCTGTTCTTCACATAGTTCATTTCACTATAACAGTTGATTTAGAATCATCTTATCTTTTACATGTCTTGATATTGAAAATAAATATAGAAAAATTATAAAAAATAAAAATAAAAAAATTGAATGTATGCAATATTGTATAACTTGTATTTGACATAGTGTTCACCTCTGTACTATTCTCAGACTTAAAAAACCAAATTTAGCAATTCCTTTTCCATGTTTTGTCAACATTAAAATAGGATCTTGAATTGAATGGATTATTTCCATTTCATATCAAGCTCATAATGTGTTTCTTCTATGCATTTGTTAGGAGATTAACTTCAAGGTGTTTGTTATCTGCCATTGATGTTTTAATGATGCTAACCCCATTTGTTTTGCTTATTTTAACAGCCGCGAAAAGTTTGGGGAGGGGAATGCAAAGCTTTGGTGGGAACAAAACAGGGATAGAATACAAGCTCAATACCTTAACTGATACATTACATTTTTAAGACTTTATTATTGGCAGCTTAAACGGAATATAAAATGAGGTTGGAAACCTCCATGGAAGTGAAGTTCAATTCCATGGTGAATTATTTGGGAAGTGGAATTATATCTTTATAATGTTACTGTTTGAGGGGGCGGAATTTTGATTGTCATGTAACCGCACAGGCTCGGATTTCTCGTGTATTTATTTTATGTCATAGCTTTATACCATCATTTTCCAGAATTTTGGGCAATGTTTTCTCTTCATTCTAGGTTTTGATTTACATTTCGTATTTGGCCTCTGTACTACAAACTTTACAAGAAATGAAAATGGAAGCTATGTTCTCTGTAGTACAAGCTATTGGTGTTTTAGCTACTTATTCTCAATGGTGCATACTTTCTGGTGCGCAAGGTCACCCACAATGGGATTGTGCTAAAGGGGTGAAACTCTCTTCCACTAAACAGTTTTGCACGGAGTAGGCTGGTGGAGCGTACTTCACAAGCTGCTTTGCTTGGAAGGATAACTTGCATTTCGCCACCTTAAGCTTTTTCAGCTTTGTCCAGCCATTGATTAAATTCATTTGACCGTTAAGTTATCTGTTATCCCTTTCAACTATTTCAAACAAATACCTTTGTTTCTCAATTCTTCGTCCATAGTTTGCTGCCATTTCTTCCCATCTTCTTCTTTACTGATAAAAAAAATTGTATTATTATTTTAGAGTTTATATCCCTTGTTCATATGAGAAATGTTCCTACTTAGAAGAATATTTGGTTCTAAAAGCGCCGAACCCAATAGCAACCCTCCTCCGCCCCTTTCGAGAACAATTGCGAATTCGAATTTGGTGAGGTTGTATGATGGCAAACCTCATGCCTTAGATGATATAATTAATCCTGGGGCACATCCACTTGATGTTTCATCGACAATGCGGTAATAATCACGTGGGCGACGAGGTATATACTAAATTTTGGGACATGCAATTGACGCACTCACGTATAGTCACCTCTTTCTTGTGAAGTACCCGAATTCCGGCAACTAAGTCGTGCTCTAATAACTAGATGGTCTGAGTTAACACATGCCATTCATCTCCCATACGTTGAGTTGGATATTTCTCCATGTGATTTTGTGCATCTCACAAGTACAATATATATTTGTTTGCTAATTTTCAGATAAATATTTAAATAGTAATTGAAGATCATTTTGTTCAAACATAGGCGTAGAACAACTTCACCTTTTATGTTGGCGGCTAGTGCTCACAATGGTAGCGGGCTACTTATTTTAGTCCTCTCATATGTTTAAAATTGTTTAATTGATTTATTCATTTTAGTTCTTTAAATTTTTTTATGTTTTTGCAATTAGGGTTATGGTTTTAGAAATTTGGGAAAGACGATTAAGAAGAAGAATGAGAAATTTTTGTCCAAAAAATATCATGGGGTTATAACAAAACTCACATTAATGGGGGTTTCTTAACGGAAGACTAAAGCCAGTCTGAAGCTTGGAATGTTATGTCTAATATTCCATCTTTGAAGATATTAAGCCTAATTGTGAGCATTAATATAGGGAGCTATGTAAGAAAGTCCATAAATTTACTTTCAAATATGGAGGGTGCTTAGCACTATTCTATAGTTGCAGATGCAATTATAAGTTGTACTGAAATTTCACTTGGGGTGTTGAAAGAAAAGAAGAAAGTTCACCTGGGTTCAGCTTCCATGTAAGAGAGTGCATCTTTATAAATGGGGGTGACTTTGATTTTTTGGATTATAATTTGTAAGTGTGACATCCCGTAAAATCAATAATAGATTGATCGGGTCTACAATATATAATACAGGAGTCTAAACAATTAAGCATCAGTCTAAGCATGCCCAAAACGAAAATAGACTACATGAAATACTGAACAAAATAACTAAAAATACCTAACTAGTCTGATACCATCATTCATGCAAATGAAATCCATACAACCAAACCAATATGTACATGCCAATACTCCCAAACAAAGAAAATGTAATGTGATACCATATTCATCAAAAACTAAATCAACATCAAAGGGAATAGAAATAGATTTGGCAACAGGCCAATGACACATGCATCCTAAGGATGAGCAACGAAGATGAGGTGATAATATTGTGACGGTACTGATGGCCTAGGTCCTGAAATGTTAAAATCCACAACGTTAACAGGAAATCTAAATAGAATAAGAGCATATATGAAATTGGAATAAACCGTAGCTATTCATCTTCCTCTCGCACTCTAGTATCTTTTTAAGTTTATACCACCCAACAAATCCTAAATATTATATGCATGTAAAATTGCCATCCCAAGTGAACCCATGATTAAGTTTTATTCTATACATTTGAATATAATTATTGGATTCACACTATCATTATGCTAAACAATCTCAAGTGTATAAAACAAGTAGAACAATCTCAAGTTTAATGTTCAAATAAGTACGGTCCCCTACACACACTGGTACTAGGTATATTCTTAGGTTGTTCCAAACCTAAAACCTCATCATGGTCAAGGATAAATCATACGCATGCACATCACTCGTATAGTCTACCATACTCAAGACTACACGATGAAATCTCTCCATGAACCCTCTATGTACACAAATACCTAGACGTAGGACCCTGAGGTAAATATGACCAAGGTAGAACTCGTCTACTCACCGGGGTACCCGCGCGGTCCGCGTTGCACGTGCCCCATCATGGAATCCCTCCTAATACGATAGCCATGAGCACTCACACATGGTATGCATTTCACAAATAATACAAGAGGAGAAAATCCTTTCAATTATGGAAATCTAGTCGGAAAAATTAATTATTCAATTTCACAACTTTAATCAATTTTAGGAATCCAACCCATTATCCCAAATTAGAACTCTACAATTCATGATATCAATATGTTCATAATTAACAATTTAGACCAAGAATTATCCCTAAATTAACATAAAGTCCCAAAATTCCATTTAATAAATCAATAGGAAAAATTATCAAAAAATTAAGGGCCATCGGTCGATCGATCCCTACAGTTATTTTGAAGTTTCCTCTCTACGGGAATCATCTTCTCCAATACCTAAATTCTCAACCTATGATAACATCAAATCCCCCAATTATATCTCAAGATTCATATAAAAACTCAATTCATTATTCAAGAACCCTGGGTTTTCAAATCTCTTCATTTAGTGCATTATATCTTCTGATTTATACATGTAATCAAAGGGCTTTTATAAGTTTTCCAATACTAACCATTATCTAATCAATCCAAGTCAGATTTATAATAAATTTATCAAATTAAGGGAAAATTCAACGTAATTACTAACTAATTAAGGTTAATTACAAAATCATTCAGTTCAGATATATAACATAATGAGGTTTAGATTCACATGAATAGATATAATCTAAACCAAGAACAATCATACTCTCATCACTTTTGGTGAGGAACCAAAGTTAAATCCCTTCAAGTCCCTTCTTTCTCTCGAGTCAAGCTTCCTCTACTTGTGGTATATAAATAATTCACCCCCTAAAGTCTCATAAACCCTATAATTTTCGAAATTAATATTGGGCCTTAAATGGCCACTACCTAACAAGTCCAAAATAGTCTCTACCTAAAACTCTACCTAGACCCTATACTATCGTTCAAAAGTGTCATTATGTAAATCACCCTATGCTAGCAAACATGTATCAACCTCAACCGAAAAGTGCGGTGAAGTTTTCCAAAGAGAGTGACATCTTTTGAACTAACTCCATTAGATCATGTGTAGTCTTGACCAAAAACTTTACTTGGTCGCGAATATGTGCAAACTCTTTATCATTATGTGCAAGAAAAGTATCATGAGTGGGTGCATATGCATGAACATGTGAAGTGGCATGATGTGGCAAGAAACCCAATTTAAAACAAAATTCCCTAAGGTGTCCTCTCTTCTTTCAATGAGAGCAAACATAAACCGGTCTAGGAATTAATTTATCAAAAAATTTGGAATGAGCTTTCCTCGCGGACACCCATGAGAATCACTCACCAAAGTGGAGATAGGCTCGAGTGCATTAAAAGTAGTGTATTCACCGTCATAACCTTTTCCAACATACTCTTCATCATTCAAAACGGGAAAGGGAACTATCTTATCAACCTTCTCAGATGCGTTCTCTAAAGATACTTGGACCTCCTGTTAGTACGTCCAAAATAGTCTCTACCTAAAACTCTACCTAGACCCTATACTATCCCATTAGACCAATATTTTATCATTTTAAGTTAAAAAATAATGTTTCAAATGTTTCAACCTCATTCACATATAACATCATCAATTATAAATTATTTCAATACTTTCATTAATTAAGCAAGTACAAGTCCACATATTTAATTATTTATTAATTTGGTGCAACTTAGCATTATAGGCACCTACTTCACGCTCATTGAAACTCAACACCGAAAGGATAATCCAAAAAAAGAAACCCTCGATACCAAATCTCTTACCATTCCATAATCATCCATAATACGCAATCACATTATTATAATCAATATATTAACTTGTCTAAATTCCGATTTATTCATATAAGACATATTTTATTTAGTGACATCACATGTTACCTAAGCGCGCGCACAATATTATTTATTATCATTCCTAATAAAATAAGGGGTATTTACAATAAGGCAATTGAATCAAACCCAAAATTCATCTAAATTCGACTGCGAAAACACCTAGATAATGAATGCACTTACTCTTTACCATATCATCATTTTTTGGGTCAATTGAAACCGCTTGGGTAATCGGAAACTCTTGCATATTTTGCAAAATGGTCGTCATTTTGACACTTGTTGTCGTGGGAAGTCCATACTTCTTTTTTGCGTTTTTTTTTCATAACCAAAATGTCAACAGTCATCTCGAGATGGTCTAAGAGGACTTAATTATTAATTCCTAGCAGCGTAATAAGCCGGCTCCCCACAAAGAATGAACAGATGAAAAATCTTGCACTTGTATTAACAGGAGCATCAAACTAACTGAAAATTAAACACAAGCTTCAATATTTATTCACTAGAGTTTAGGTACCCACGTAGTACACAATCACCAAAACAACCAAACATCATACTGCGAACATTCTGTCTAGGTTCCACAATTACAGAGATTTAAATTGGCCAGGCACATAAACAACTAGAGTTTGTACTACACATCAGTATTTGAACCCCATATTCATTCACACTCACCCATCAGCAGCAGAAACAATTCTTAATCAACATAATCATCCAGCCACTTTCCTCGTATAAGTTGTTCTTCCAGCCGGATGAATATCTCGGGATCGTCCATGAAATAAGTCAGAGTGACCGTTCCATCCTCCAGCCTTCATAGGTGGAGGATGCAAGGGCTGCCTTACAAGAGGTGGTTTGTCAGATCTTATTGTCATGTTTCCCAACTTCTCAGCCATATCAGAAACTCCACGTGACTTCCCAAGGTTTATCCCAGCTGCTAACCAATACAAAATTATATATTTCGTTAGTTAAGATTATGTTCTGAAAAACGAAACAGAAAAGATTATAGAAAATGGATTCAGCCGATTTGATGTCATTATAAAGGTGTTTTTTATGAAGGTTGGAAAAAGAGTGGAAGAATAGACGAGTGGCTTGGTGAGATGCTCTCTTACGTTTTCATTTTCCCAAGAAATCTAATTGCCTACCCCACCACTAAAAGAATTTGAAAATCTTGTTTCCATTTTTTTTTCATTTTTTTCTGTCAAATTACGTTCATTGTCCGAATTATCGGACGGTGTTTAGTACGGATGAAATTTTTCATTCATAAATATATTATAAAGGGTTAACCAATCCTTCAAAGATGTACGGAAAAGAGGTGAACTACAATGACAACCTATCACTATGCAAGTGGCCACCAAAATTCAGAAAGGTTTTAACATTTAAAAAGAACTAAGATAATAGACAAAACTTACTTGGGCTGTTCCTCACAGGCGGTCGGTACCTTGGTTGTTTGGGAGAACCCTTCAAAGACTTGTCATTCTTAGTACCATCCTAAACAACCGAGTGAAAAAATCTTTTAGGAAAGGAAAAATACATAATAGTAGTGTAAACCAACAACAGTTCACATATCATAGTCGCGCAAAACACATACTTGTTAATTAAAATCAAAACTCACCTGACAATTCATCTCTAACTTCCTCTGCACACCTGCAACAATGAGATTAGAAAGTAGGAGTTAGGTGTGGTAAACGGACTGATACGGATCGGATACCATGTTTTCCATATCCGTATCCGCTATCTGAATGTACTATCTGTATCCATATCCGTATCCGTACGGATAGTTAAAACAACTAGCCATATCCGTATCCGCTCTGATATCTCGAATTCGGATAAGATCCGTCTACATTATTTAGCCATCACAAAAAATAATAATTAAAATATCCAATCCAATGAAATCCAATCCAATCCAAATAAATATATAACAAAATTACCGCCTCCTAACATCAAGAATTATGGATTCCATAATAATAGTATCATTCCATAATGATAATATGGCTTAAAGGCATCCATACTTTACAATCATATACGCTTAAAGCCATCCAAAAAAAAATAATAGTCGCATTCCATGATAGTAGAAATAAATATGCACCTTTTAGATTAATCAAATTTATTGAGAATGATAACCTCATGGACCTTTTGTCTTTGTCTTCAAAACATACTGATATTTTTATTTTAATAAGTATACATTTTTATTTTGTATATAATATACATGTTATTAACTTCAGTTCTCATCAAAATCAAAACCATCTCTTTACTTTTCTGTCTCTCTTACATTCTATTATGTTTCTCTCTTACATTCTTTTCTGTTTCTCTCTTACATTTATTTATAATTAAGGAAACTAACGAACAACCACATGGGAGTTTCTTTTCTCTTGTTTTGTGCGAAAGAGAAATGAAACGAAGTTAGTTTTTTGTTTTGAGTGGAGTATATGTTCTTTAGTCGGTGTATGTTGAGTGTGATAGGGTGTATTGTAGCATATGAAACACGTACACTCTCTCGGAAGCTAACGTGTCGTGTCCTACAACGTGTCGGTCACCCATGAAGCACGAACACTCTCCCGAAAGCCACGAGCCAACTTTGACCCAAGTGATGGTGATTGTGCTTTATTTATGATTCTTAAGGTCAAAGTGTGTTTGAATTTTGTTTTGTATGGTCCATTTTCTTAATTTCATGCTAAGAATGCTCTAATAATTTATTTTATGGAGAAAATCTGTTTTATTTCATTAATATATATTTAAATATACATTATATATTATATGTATCATAGCATGTCGTATCCTAGTTTTTGGATCAATCACGTGTCGCGTGTCGAAACACATATTACGTGTCCATGCTTCATAGATTGTAACTTAGTGCAACTCCATGATAATATACCCAATAAAATAATAACTTTAGGGTGTTTTTGTTTTGAGTGGATTATGTGTTTATTTTGTTTTGGGGAATAAACGATTAAGTTTTTTTTAATATTATTTTATTAGTAATACTAGTACTAATATTATTAGTAATATTTTAAACATATGTTTGACGGATACGGATATCTGATAAAATGAATACTCCGCATCGGATACGGATTATCCGTGTCGGATACTAGTACTATCCGTATCCGTATCCTTTTTCCAAATATTTTTATAGAATTTCCATATTCGTATCCGTTTCCATATTTTCGGATAAATATCCGCAAATTCGGATTCGGATATCGGACGGATGCGGATTTTCGAATATCCGTTTATAGCCCTAGTAGGAGTGTTGCAATAGATTTAAATTGAAATAAAATATGTCCCCAACAAATAGTATGTGAGCAAATTTGTAAGATCGTTGACATGCAACTAGATATATATCCATGGTGGACAGACGCATTTTTCCTACAGTTTCTCCCATATGATATCATCTCTACGTAGTCCTTTCAACAAATATATGTATGTAAACCGAAGGGGCTTTGCCCCGATGGTTACCACAGGACCCTTGGCTAGCAAGGGTCATGAGTTCAAGTTCCTCCCCTCCCTCCCCAATAACGGGGCTTGAACTTGGAAGAAAAAAATTATAATAATAATAATTATTATAAAAAATATATATATACACATTCTAAATATATACACCAACATTTATAGTTTGTTTGTGTCGTTCTCCTTCACATGAAGGGGCAAGTGTCCTTCATAATATAGGAACAATTGGTGTTTGTTCCCTTGTATTATCTAAAATACCTAGCTATCATTTTTATTAATAGTCCAGCTAATTTATAATAAAATGAGCTTAAATTGTAAAGCCCATGAGATGATACCATATTATCATGTTGGAGAATTATAGATTACTTCCTTTTCAATTAACAACGTAATTTAAAATATAAAAATCAGATTCCCATTATATAATTAGCTACAATGCATGGGTATACTATAAAATCAGATAACAAATACAGCACCTGTACTTAAAGATGCATGAGATTTGACCAAAGACATGTTGCTTGTCGGCTTTGGATTAGCCAAAGCTCCAGGATATTTCCTAGCAGATTTTTGCTCCAAAGCTCCCCGTATTCCAGCTGCAACAACTGTAACAATTAAAGCTCCTGCAACTAGTTATTTGTTATAACAAAAAGGTGCAAAAAAGGGGTATTTTGACTTGCCCACCATGTAGTTATCATTATTTGACTATAGCCACTGTTTTGTATTTCTTTAAAATTGACCCACTAATTTCACTTTTAGCGACAAAGCATTGCAAAAAGTGAAAAAAGCATAACCTATAAGTGAAAATGGTGGGTGAAGTCTAAAGAAAAACAAAACAGTTGCTAAAATTAAATAGTGATAACTACATGGTGGGTAAAGTCAAATATCCCCCCCTCCCCCAAAAAAAAAAAAAAGAAGGCATTCGGAAAAAGACAAACCAGATGGAGGTGTCCTAGCAACAGCAGCTTTGGAGCGTAAAGATGGTGGAACATAAATGCAACTCTACCACATCAGATAAAATAAAATTTCAGCAACTCAAATAACACAATTATTCCACCCTACATGAAACTTTTGTTCTACTTAAGATGGGGTAATGAAGGAAATAATTATCACCTGGAAGAAAGGATGCTGAAGGGCATCCTGGGCTGTTGGCCTCTTGCACGGATCCCATGAACAAAGTGACTGCATTTGGGAAAGAAATTAAAAAAAATTACAAATGAACAAACCAAACTTCATACCATCTCCAATGAAGCTCACATAATGATTTTTCCACAGGGTACTTACTTTGATAAGGCTAATTGCATCTTTGCTTGCAGATGGTATCAATGCAGAAAGATGGACACCAGCAAGCTGCCATTTCAAATTATAAGAGGCATTAAAATAAATTACATATCTAGCAATAGTATAAATAACTGTTGCTCAATATTACAATATACTAATAAGATGAAGTTATGCAATTATTATAAATAAGTATCACTATTTCGCGAGTATAATGATGTAAATTATTCATTTTTTTTATTTTACAACTCAGGTATCCAGGCTCTCCCACCGCACACACCAGGACACACAATGGGGTCTCAAAGTTATTTGAACTCTCACGTCCACATTGACAGGGTTTAGTAACCTATTATTTATTTATCCACATTTATAACATTGAGAACTTTTGTCATGCTTAAATGAAAAACCCTTTTAGACTGAAGCATTCAACAGTGCAAGTTGAAGCCCTTCAGCCCATTCACTCCCATGGTATGCAATTATAGGACGAGAAACCAGGAGAATCTTACCTGTGGAAACTGGTAGTCGATAGCATTTGCAAGTTGAAGCCCTTCAGCCCATTCACCCCCATTCGGACAGCCTATTACGCTGCATATTTTATAGATTTCATCTGCTTCACTGCACCAAACATGCATTCAAATTTCATATTAAGCATTCGAACTTAAAACAAGGGGGAAGTGGAGTCTACAATTCAGAACTCTATCAGTAGATGAAACTGGTGAAGATGCGATATAATTACAGATCTACCTTGATCCTGGAAAAAGAGGACGCAGAGTGAACAATTCAGCCATGATTGCACCCATTGCCCACATATCTGTCAGTAGGGAGGAAGAAAACAAATTGTACTTTAAAACAAGTCCTTAACACACATTTTCAAGAAATGGTAGTTTCTATACTTACCAACTGCAGAACCATATATTGGTGACTGGAGCAAAACCTCAGGGGCCCGATACCTATCATGTCCACATTTCATAATCAATAAGAGCAGAGAATCGGAGCACGAACACCAAATAGGAACAGATTTCAAATAGTAATAACGGCAGAAAAAGAAAATAAACTACTCACCAGCGTGTGGAGACATACTCCGTATAAGGTGGTTGAGAATTGATTTCACGAGCAAGACCAAAATCAGCAATTTTTATCGAGCCTTTCGAAACAAGCAAGTTTTCTGCCAAATGTGCATGGAAAATATATTTAACAAATTAACCTCAAAGAAACAGAAACTGATTTAATAACAAATTACCACAAACTTCATGATACTACCCAACCTATGTTTTAGGCCAACATTTGGTACAAGATGAAAGTAACATGGAGAAACGTATTTTCACCTGACAATTAATAATATTGTTTATACAAAATAGTAGATAAGTGTTACTATATTATGTAGAAACTAGTGAACAGAATTTAATTAGAATTGATGAGAACACTTTTCACCAAGGTAGAAACTATTTCACCCCAAACCAAACGGAGCCATGAAGCAAGAAAATTGAACAGATATCTACAAAATCAAATAAATGGATAGACTGCAACAAAGAACACATGTCAAACACCACAAGTTATATTTACACCTGAGGTACAATAATAACACAGGGCAAGCATTTCAAGGTACTTGCTATGGTTATTAGATGTATTGTTAAGAAGGAATGCCATATATGACCTTATAAAATTAAGACAGACACACCCAGTCATACATGTACAGATATGCTATATATCAACCTCTTGCATTCACTACTCATCACATCAATTTACAATTCATCAATTGTGGAGATTAGCAATCGATATTCTCGTTATTAACAATTCATCTTCTAGTTTCCATCAATGGCTCCATCTAGTTATTGTCAACTTCTAGTCTTGGATATTGTCACCAGCGGAGAACACAAGATATTGTTCATTTTTTTGTCCATTGCGCCCCACCGAATGTTCCAACAATCGGAAGTGGATGAAATAGATAAATGCATTATATATGTTTTCAAAACACGCATCTTTGATCTACGGTGAGATACATATGGGGTATCGTGTTCATCTAAGCATAAAAAACTACTTTCCACAAAAAATATAATATTGTTGACAATACACATCTTAGACGAACATATAGACCTCCAAACTTGAAAACCACATATGACAACATAAAAGCCTCAAATTTGAACAAAAATATTTATGGGTGTAAAATATAGTATTAAAAAGTTCATGATACATGACAAGACGGCACAAATTACGGTATAGGTTTCCATGATACCATAATCCAACATAACCATGATTTTATTCTACTCTCCACTTCCAAATATTTATTCATTAGAGTAGAAAAAATCACCTGGCTTGAGGTCACGATGAAAATATCCACGCTGATGCATGTATGCAAGACCTTGAAATACTTGGAAGCACCAATTTCTTACTTCAGTTTCAGAGAAAAGTTTCACCTTGTCTTTAATAAGCTGGTATAGGTTGCATTCCTGAAATAAGAAAGTAACATTAGACAAATTTGATAATAGGCAATCAAAAGTAGACAGACAGGATAAAAATTCCACATACCATGTACTCGAACACAAAGTACAAGACGTCATTTTCCCTTATGACCTCCTTAAGCTTTACAATAGTTGGATGATTCATTTTCCTCAATGACTGAAAAGGGAATAAACTAAATTTATTTGTAACGGAATAAAGGAAGCCAGGCAAGGACTGAAATAAATAAATCATGTTACCTTGACTTCTCTCAAATTTATGCATTCTTCCCACGAATAATATTTCCTCTTCATTTTTTTAATCGCAACCTATCGATATAAACCGTCGGTACAAAAAATTAAATCATTAGCAGAAAAATCTAATTAGTTCCATTAAATCCAAGTACTATCAAAGCCTACAAAACACTTACAACTTCACCAGTCTGCTTATTTAATGCTCGCCAGACACTACCAAACGTTCCATTACCGACTTCCTTGATTATCTTGTACCTGTATAAATGGTGGTTTAGAAACTATTAACTTAAAACCAAGTTATATACAATAGCGAACAAAAAATACACAAGACAACGCACCTTTCCATTTTTGCGATTTCAACCACTTGTAACTCCTTATTTAGTACAGAAAGAATGCGGGCATAAAAGAAATTTGCTTAACCTCTAGTAGATTAGTAAAAGAAACCTATAATTATAAACTAACAGTCTGGCTGATGTAGCTGAATCCACCATTAATTTCTTCGTGAATCATTACAGCTCTGATTGATGGGCTTCACAGCCTTATTCATGAAAGATACCAGATCATTGGCTTGGAGAACGTGCCAAGGCATGTAAAGCAATAAGAGTCGTGAACTGCAGAACATTTTTACACCAACCCAGTAACTGATTCACTTAGAATGAAGTTCTAGCCAATAGATGTGATTATTTAAACTCGAGACAAACCATCAAAAGTTATCAAACACCAGATACAGCCACCTCAGCTATAACTATGCGAAATATGAAGCCAACGATATATATATATATCTATATATATATATATAGTCACTCTAACTGGTAACCATCAGGAGAAAGGACAAGGATTGCTAAGAACAAATTCAGTGCAACAGGCTCGTCTAATATTTAACCACTTGAGCAAATTTCCATAGACTTGCAGACTTCAGCCCTGTTGAGAGAGAATAATTTAGCACGAACACACAATAAAATAACTGAAAAATTATAAGTCAAAAAGAAAAGGCATAGACAACACAATACCCCAGAAGATGGTTTCCGAAGGATCTTGAATGAACGTTGTGTCAACAATGCACTAACATCAATTAGAAAAATTGAACGTGTTATCAATGTAATGAAGATTAACACTATATTGCACTTTAAAAAGTAATGAACATTCGGCTCACTTGTAGATGTGCACTAAAGATCCAACACCTATCTCAGAAAAAAATTGCATGACGCCTTTTGTACTGATCATTTAAAAGATGTCCACTAGGTGCAGTTGACAAAAGAAACAAGAAGGAAATTTCCGAGGATGAGAAAACGCCAGTCCAGCACTTTCTTGAATGAAAAAACCCTACTTTTGTAGCAATCTGACCAGAGGCACACTTGCTCCATCTCCTAAAGGAAATTAAGTTCTTCAAATCAAAGTTCGACCCAACCTGAGAGCACAAATGAAATAATTGAGTCTAAAAATATATATTCGTCAAAGTAGGTAAATCAGAGAATTATGAAATCTGAGACTCAAACCTATCATAATACACCAACCTCTCCCTGATTATTATGAGGGAGTTTATCATTTTAGTCCCTTGCCGATAATATTTTTCAGCTGTAGTCCACTAACATATTATTGGGCACCAAGGTCCTCACCCCTTAATGTAAAACTTACAATTTAGAGTATACACAAACTCAACACGTGTATATGACAAAAATTCGTGTATATGTTATAAAATTCCATGTACAAATCACACTTTTTTCCAAAAAATTACAAAGAATTCATGTACGCATTATTAAATTTCATGTATACATTACTGAAAAATCGGGTATACACTAATAATGTCCTTAGCACCCCCCCCCCCAAAAAAAAAAAAAAAAATTACGGATTACAAAATTGAGCAAAAAAAACGTTATTATAATGGCATCATAAAACGAAGAGTAAACTACATATTGAACAGATTTTATTTCCCTTTTTGCTATAAATGTTTAATTTACGGCGATTGCATGTTTTAAATTCTTTGTAGGCTCACAAGAAGCCATAGTATACGCTTCGTTCATTATGTTTCCTATCATTATAGGTGTAAATGGTCACAACTATATAACATATCTCCAGCTTAGATGATTTACATCATTCATTCCAAATTTATTTTATTTACATCTTCAATACAGCATCATAATCAAAATCATCTGCATTGCCGTAATCCCATCATATGGGGTCGGCCACATAAATTCTCTTTTTCAATTCCGTTGTATTGTAAGCAACGTTACTATTTCTGATGTAATCCCCAAAGCATCTTTTGTTGGACAATGAGGTCTAGATATGGCTTAAAATTGTTGTCTTAATCGAATCAAGGAGCCTTCCGAGACTCATCCAAATAAACCTTCCTCTTTCTAGGAAAGAACGGTTTCCCAAAAATCTTCTTCAATGATCTTTCTATATGAACCCAATTATCAGATTAACTCAATTGAAACTAAACAAAACCAATTAACATTGATAATAGTCTTGGGTTAGTAATAAATCAAATCAACACAAGCATTGGGTTGCCTTCTATGAGTAACATGCCTGAATATCCTCTGCGCCAACATTAGTTTGCCTCCTAAAACTACAATCTTCGTATTAATTTTTTATTCTCAATCAGAAAGTTGCAATACTAAAATTCTTTATTCTCTGTGCTAAGAACACACTCCAACCTAAAAGTAGTAATCTAATCAAAGAATGCTGAAAATAACTATAACTTAAAAGATTCTCTACCCCTAAATTTGTAGATTTAGGGTACTACGAAGTCTGTAATACGATTGTAGATTTACTCATCCATCTAAGTAAGCACATTGTAACTATCTCATAACAATTTTTAATCCAATGGTGATGGTAAAAAAAATGGTAGCTTCAAGGTGCAAAAAATCCTCTGGATTTGGGGTTTCACCCTATCTAACAAAGCACAAAGAAACTATACCACAGCAAAAATGAGAAAATCCAGAAAGATAACCATAAAAAATCATCACATCATAAAGCATCAATATTCACTACAGATAAAAACAAAAAATCCGAACTACCAGATACAGAACCAATTAATTCTAGATGATCCAAATTTTGCACCATATTGAGATCATTAAATCTCACTCAAATCCCTGTGAGTAATATTTGAAATTCTGGATACAGTATCTCAACCCCCAAAAAATCAACAAAAACCCAAAACCAATCAGACCCCTAGATTCACCATAATCTGACCCGGGATATAAAAAGCATAGCCTAACTGAATCCCTAGATTCCATATAAAAACAAACCAACATAACATAAACCAACATAAGATGCCCTAACCCTAGATCTGGGAAAAGGACGTGAAAAAAGAGCAAGAGAGATATACCCAAATTGAAATAGATACATATCTGATATGAATATAAGAAATTAGATATGCGTATAGATTTATAAGGCTGGGGATGAGAAATTTTAGTACCTCTGGGGTAAACGGCATAACCTAATCGCCAATCGCCAGAGCTCTCTATTTCTATGTGTGTATTGTAAAAGAAATTAAGACGTCCCACCCACCACCACCTCCTCGTTCATATATATCTTCACTTGGTGGGCAAGAAAAGAAAACAAACCTAATTATACTACCCTTTCTCCCTCTATCTCTATACATATCTAAATGTATTTGTATATGTATATATAAGCGCGTGTGTAATTTTTATGTTATGTTATGGACTATAACGGTAGATAATAGCTGTCAATTACTCAATTCCTCCGAATAATTGATTTATTTTACATGTCATAAAGAAAAAAGAAATATTTTTAGTATAGTCCTTTTATCAATAAATTTAGACAAATATATTGGATTTAATAAATTTTAAATAGTTAGGTTTTCTATATAAATATTTAAAAGATGCGCATATTCTTTCAAAATTAACCGTTAACAAGCATACTTCTTTAAAAGCAAAGCAAAATTTTGTTTAATTCTCTTACTTTATTTTCATACTCAAATCGTTGAAGATCAAATAAACGATTCACATTCTCCGTTTCAATCCGAATAACTTTATTAGGTATTAATTTATGCAAACGTATGTTAATCATGTTTGTTACTTTTTCAAGTTTTTCTGTTTTGTAAACTATAAATCGATCAACTTTTTTCTCATTTTCACTTAATTTCTCACTCAAATGGAAAATACAAAAGTATACACTTGATTGGAATGTATTTTGTGTAATTTATTGTATATTGCTTGTAATAATTTTTGTCTTAAGTTTATACCACTAACTTTCATATATTGTGTATATTTTATGTACTTAGGGTTATATTTCTCCTATTATTTGTTTGTACATGTATTTTGTGTCTTTTGTTGTATATTCCATGTACTAATTTTTGTGTTCTTAGGTTTATATAATTTTTTCTCTATTTTATGTATTTTGTGTTCTCATGTATGTAAATTTGTAGACATTATGTATGGAGTGATGAAATCATGTTATCTTATTCGTTGTTGATGCGAAAATACAATATGCTTCTAACCTCTACATTTGTTGCCTTGGTTTAAAAAAACATTTTGCATGTTGAGTGTATATTCGTGCTCTATATGTTTAATCCCTCCTATAATATTATGATCCCTGCCAGTGGCATTTGTTGAGAAATATGATTGAGTTATTGTTATTTATATACTTTGTGTTGGCTATTGAAAATTTGTGTGATTTGTATGTATGTAATTTGAGAATTTTAATTAGTTATTGTCTCAAGTTATGTGTAATTTTTTATTGTTGGTATATGTTGGGTTTTTTTCTCAATACACTATGTTTGTTATTTTGTGTGCATATACATTGTTTTGTGGTGTATGTAATTTATATTATTATTTAGGAACAAATCTTCAAGCATGTTCGAGTAGATGCAGCTTTGAAGATCTTAAAAAAAAACATGATGTTCACATTGACAATGAATTTAACTTATGATGACGCTATTCATTTTCTTCTTCGAACCAATGAGAGAGCTAAAAAATACTAAGTTTCTATAACTACCATGAAGACGTCAAGTGTACTCTTAATGGGTAGAAGTTCCAAATGAATGTAGCGAAAGATAAGGATTTAGCTCGACAAAATGAACAATTTTGCGTAAGAGGTTTTGAAAATATTGGCATGTTTAGCATGGAGCCACTGTATCATATTTTTTCTGAATATAATAAAAAAAAGTCATTCTTAGTTCTTATCGTGTATGACAATAGGTATTAGGTATTACCATGAAATGGACGCAAAAGAAATTATTTATTGAACTTGTGTAAAGGACTGAAAATGTGACTTGAAATATTGTTATTGCAACAATAGAAAATGTAATAGATTCACGTATCAAGTTGTTTAATATGAAATGTTAAAAAAATTGCATGCACTTTTTTCTATTTTGCATGTACTTTATTTTCATCTTCATATACTCTACTATATGAGAATGTCCATTTTTAGTTTTGCATGTACTTTGACGCCTTATTCTTGGTAAAAAGCTTAAGGCGCATTTTTTTTAAACCAAAACGCTTTAGTGAAACGATATCGCTTTTTAAATACTTTTTTTAAATCGGACCAATATCTCATTCAAAACAATCAAAAGACAAATTGTATCCCAAAACTCTCTACCTCTCGTCCAAAAAAATGCATTTTTGTATTTTTTTCTTAGTATTTAAAAAAAATAGTATTTTAGTCTGCATATATTCAGACATATTTTAAGGTATGTACCATTTTAGTATTTTTAATAGCCTTGTTACAGTTTAAAATGTTAAAATATATTAAAAATGCCTAAACGACTTTTTACGCCTAAGGCTCGCCTAGGCTTCTAAGGCTTATGACTTGGCCTTCACGTCTCGGTTACGCCCCGCATTTTTTAGAACCTTGCTTTCTTGTAATCTGCATGTACTCTATTTTATGAGAATTTTCATTTGATACATTGTGGTGTTAATTATTTATGTAGCAACACCTTTTATTAAATATCAATGGCGTCTAAAAAAAGAGCCGAAAAGGGTAAAAGTACATCCCCTATTGTGAGATAGCAAATGGGTACAAGTACAAATGCGCTGAAATCAAAAAATGATAAAAGTACTCATGTTGTAAGAGCGCAAATGAGTAAAAGTAAAGATGTTAAGATATAAAAAAATGTTAAAAGAACACCTGTTGTTAAATCAACATAGACAACAAGTTGTGGATTACATTGTACAGCAAATGAGGAGTCAAAACATTGTAGCCCTATAAATAGGTGTGACCAGTTTAGGTTAAATAACGCTTTTTTTTTTTACCATGTTTATGTTGGAATTAGAGGAAAAGTAAATTATCAGCATCTAAAGCTTCTGAAGAAAACCCATTTGGGGGAGCTTTTCAATGCTTACTACAGTAATTAGGTAGTTAAAGTATAACACAAGAAATCGAAAATATATTCTTAAGTTTGTGAAGTTGTACAAAAAGGAGACATGGTTTTGTGTTCAAGAGCCTTGCCAAAATTGCACCAAATTATATAAGTGAGATTTTTGGGATTTCAAGAGAGGAGGCCCAAAAGTCCATTAACTAAAAAAAAAGATTATAAGCAAATGTTAAGCCTGGATTTCTCATCCGATACTTCACTCCAAAGAAATAACTTCACAAGACATATATTGAGGCTGGTTTAAAAAAATTAGATGAGGTGGACTCGGATGAGGGAAGGCACGACACTATACGTCGTATTGCTCTCCATTTCATGACAATGATTCTATTGTGCAATTCTGCATTCACAATAAGTGAGTTTTTGACTCCATACATCAACAATGTTGATGAAATTAAGTCATATGACTAGGTTGTTGTGATACACCAGTTCCTCATCAACTCCCTTGACAAAACAACAGAGTCTAAGCCAAGCACAATAACCAAATGTGTTATCTCTCTATTGTAAGAAAACTAATTCAGTGCTCTGTATGTATTTATCATTCCAGTGATTTAATTTATGAATATTTTTTATTTTTCTTCTCCACGGTATTGGTTATATGAGAATGGGAATGTCATTGAACCTATTGACAGAGGATAGCAAGACCCCCCCCCCCCCCCCCCACACACACACACAAATTTCTTCAATGGAGCTTCTCGCTTTTGAGGGAATGAATATGTGGAGGGGACCTATCTTTAGTTGATGTAATTACTTAAAACCATATTTATCAATTTACTTGTGAAACATTGTCTTCCAACTTTATAACTTGAGAATTTCAATTGTGCAGGTGAAAGTTAAAAGTAAGAAAAGTAAAGCAAGGGGGATGGATGACATGTCTAGTTTCTCTTTGAACATTTCTTAACCAACCCTCGAAAGAAAAAGATAAACATCAATAACTAACTTCTGATTCAGACGAAACTGATACTAATTCAAAAGAATGCAAAAGAAGTTCTAAAGGATGCAAAAGAATTACATGAGATGATGAAGAAGTCGGAGCAAGAAAATACCCAACTTAAGGAGATGAACAAGTTACTCAAAAATGAGGTTGATAAAGGAATAAGGAATGAATTCCATTAGAAGATGAAGAAGTTGGAGAAATAAAAAATCCAACTTAATGAGATGAACACACAGCTAAAAAATGAGGTTGATAAAGCAAAAAGAAATAAATCCAATGAGAAGATGAAGAAGTTAAAGGAAGAAAATACACTACACCAAAATGATAAAATTGTCACCTTTCAGCCGGCCACCCTTGTCAAGGTCATTAACCATGATAAAAAAAACACGCGTTTTGTGTCACGGTCATTGACCTTGACACAACCGTGACAAAGAATTATCACGGCCAATGACCGTAACAAGTCCGTGATAAATTTACTTGTCACGAACTTGTCACGGTCATTGACCGTGACAATTCTTTAAATAATTATCACGGTCAAGGACTTTGACACGACCGTGACAACTTCTGCAGCAAAAACCCTTACCCCTTCTTTTTTCCCTCCCGCCGTTCCCTCCCTCTCTCTCTACTTTCAGGTTTATTTCTCTCTCTCTCTCTCTTCCATTTATATATATATTTGTGTGTATATATATGTGTGTGTGTATATATGTGCATGTGTGGGGGGATGGGGCAGGGTGGGGATAGGGGGTGGGGCAGGGGGGTTGTTGTGTGTGTGTGTGTATATATGTGTGATGGGTGTGGGGTGTGGAGGGAGGTGGGGCAGGGTGGGGGGCTAGTGTGTGTGTGTGTGTGTGTGTGTGTATGTGGTGGGTGGGGGTGGGGGTGGGTGTGTGTGTGTATGTGGTGAGTGGGGTGTGTGGAGGGAGGTGGGTGTGGGTGTGGGTGTGGGTGTGGGTGTGTATTTGAATTAACCCATGAATTTATATTTTTGTATTTGAATTAACCCATGAATTTATTTTTGTATTTGAATTAACCCATGAATTTGTCAAACAAATTGACAAATTCACGAGTTATTTATTTTTGTATTTGTATATATATGGGTTCTTGAATTTTTTGCACTTTTGTTGAAACTAACTCGTGAATATATGTTTGTGTATGTTTGTTAGGTGTATATGATGCTTACATGTTGGAAATAACCCATGAATTTGTCAATTTGTTTGTGTGTGTGGGGGGGGGGGGGGGGGGGGGGGAGGGTAAGTCAAGGTACCATTGTAATTCTCTTAATATCGTGTTTTTATGAAATGAATTAATTGAGTAGATGAATTAGAAGGAGTACGGGATACACATTTGTTGTTGACATTGCTGTTGGATTATTTTGTTTAGTAAATGTTTGGTTGGTTAGTTTTAAAAGTGGCATGACCACTGGATTATTGTCCATATGGGGTGGGATTTTTTAACTTTTTTTGAAAATTACTTTGTATATCGAACAATATATATATAGTATGATAATTAAATGAAACATACTTGAAATTAAATATAGTGCGCATAGATACTAGCCTTCTAGTTCTTATGCGTACGCATTCAATAGCCCTTAGACCCGTTCGAGAGTCATTGCCCATGTAATGAGATCTCTCGAATTGTCCCGTTTGGACAGTTTGAGACTGTATAATTTCTGTATAATATTCTTATTGGCTTAAAGTTGTTACTTTTGGAGGAAGTTTTGCAGTTGTATCTTAATGTTCTCTGGGTACAGACTAGATTGACAAATGTGACTGTTATTTCAATTGATCAATTGAAATAACACTCACAGCTGCCAATCTACGTCGTGTACTTGGAGAACTACGGGGATATGCTGTCGAATTTTTTTAAATCGTAATAATGTGCATGAGTTGTTAAGTATATTACAGAAAAATGCAGTCTTGAATGGGATAGGACCGCTCACCCTTTAATAGGATAATCAAATGATGGGATAATTAAATAAAACATACTATAAATCTAAGTTTTGTTTACCTTTAATAGGTGTTTAGTTGTGGTAGCTGTGATGGGATATCTGAAATACAAAGAGTGGATGGGTGAGACTAATAGAATGGGGGATGTGTTTCGCAGAGGTGCTAACGAATTTGTGAAATATGCAAAGAGATGTCATAATGATGAAGAGTTTCCGTGTCCGTGTGCTAGGTAAGCTTCAAAGAGGTTGTATTTTATTGTGACTGGGTAAGAGTTGAGGATAAAAATGCTTGTAAAGTTGATCCTGTCACCAATTTGATCATGGTTGACTTGTTCAAGTTGAAGAGCAATGACCACGTGAGCGATGAGCCGTTTGTTTGTGCATTTCAAAAGGTTAAGCAAGTGTTTTATTCGGAGTATATCAACAACGAGCCGTGGTCAATTGTCCAACATGCTCCAAGGCGTCTAAATCGTAGTGTGGATGACTTGGCTGCTCCTACCGAATATCAATCCATTTTTTATGATAACCCGAATTTGAAACAATTTTTCAATTTGTAATAAATATTTCAATTTGTACCGAAACATCCATTTTTAATGCTTTTAATTGATTTGCACTTTATCATTTTCACTCTTGTGTAGTGTGCATGTGTGGAGAGGAGATTAATACATAAATATTCCAACTACATCTAAGTTTTATTTATACTAATCCATGAATATACGCTTCTTACCTTTAATAGGTGATTAGTACATAGCTATTTGGGGTGTCTTATTTGTGGAGAGGAGACTGAATCTCTTCGTCTATCCGAACACTAAGAAATGCCATAATCTTATGGAGTTATACTCTGCAAATTCCTCTCAATCGTTATGTAGACAAACATCACCAGTTGAAGTTGTCAATTCCACTTTCCATACCCCACCACTTGGAACCTCTAGCAAAACATGGGAGACCATTGAAAGGTGGAATTGACAACTTCAACTGCTGATTTTTGGTTACACAACGGTTGGAAGGAATTTGCAGCGCATAACTCCATAGGATTATGGCATTTCCTAGTGTTCAGATATGAAGGGAATTATATTTGACACGATTGCCCGGGGTACATTAGTTAGAAGGAGGTGTCATACGAGCTCAAGTTAGCTGTTTGGGTGACACTACAGGTAATGTATTTATATTTATATGTCAATTTCGATTTCAATTTCGATTTATATTTATCTATATTTGCAGGGCGGATACTAATTTTACTTTATTTTATTTCAGGGGACAGGGAGTGGCCCTGAGGGTAGGCCACATATGCTCGATACTTATGTGGCTATTCGGACGAGAAGGGAAGGATAATGAGGTGTCCCCGAGCATCGCGGTACAAAATCTCTTTTCCAGCTAAATAGTTTATAGATTTGAGATAATTGATGGTAATGTTGTTTCTTCTTAAATAGTTTATATTTTGAATGTATATTTGCGTTATTTCTAGTTTATTTGGATATATAATATTTGAATAGGTACAACGTTGATATAACAGCTACAAATATACTGCTGGGCAGTGGTAGTGGCCATACTGCCCAGCAGATTTTTTTTTCAATTCTGCCCAGAATTGTCACAGTCATTGACCGTGATAATTTTTTTAAAAGGGGACAAGAATTTGTCACGGCTATTAACCGTGACTAAACGTGCCACGATCTTAGACCGTGACACGACCGTGACAATTCTTACGAGGTTATCACGGTCTATGACCGTGACACGTTCGTGATCAAAAAAGTTGTCTCGCCCCAAATTGTCACGGTCATTGACCTTAACAAGTCCAACTTGTCAAGGTCAATGATCGTGACAATAATGCAGATTTGGTGTAGTGATACCCAACTTAATGAGATGAATAAATAGCTGAATATAAGGTTGATGAAGCAAGAATAAATTAATTAAATGAGAAGATGAAGAAGTTAGAGGAAAAGAATACCCAACTTAGTTACTCTACATGTACTTTTAATGAATCTGCAAGTACTTTCATTTAATGTGCAAGTACTTTGTTATTTTTGCATGTACATTGTGTTTTTTTTTTATATATTTTGTTATATTTGTTACATGTACTCTTTGGTTACTCTGTATGTACTTTCACTTTATGTGCATGTAATTTATTTTATCAGCATGTACCTTATTGTGTTTACGTGTACTTAAATGTTTTTGCAATACATCACTATTTATTGCATGTTTTTGCATGTTTTTGCAACACATCACTTATATGTTACATGTACTGTTTGGTTACTCTGCATGTGCTTTTGTTTAATCTGCGTGTACCTTCATTTAATCTACATGTACTTCCTTTAATCTGCATTACTTCCTTTAATCTGCATGTACTTTTATTTAATTTGCATGTACTTTCATTTAATTTGCATGTACTTTATTATTTTTTAATGTACTTTACTATTTTTGTATGTACATTGTTGTTTTTACATGTAAATTATTGTATTTACATGTACTTAGTTGTATTTGTTACATGTACTCTTTAGTTACTCTGCGTGTACGTTCATTTTATCTGCATGTACATTTAATTGGCATTAATTTTTGTTTAATCTGCATGTACTTTCATCATATCATATTTGATTAGTCAACACAAACAAGTAAACATTAAATGTTCTTTTTAGGAAATCATTCATCATGACCTCATCAAGAAAAACTAGGAATTGGAGGTTTATTTGAGCAAAACAAAAACTAAGATGAAAAATTTTAACTAAGAAACTAAGAGGGTACAAACGTTCCAAAACTCCATGTATAAACGCATACATAAGAGGGGAGACCATAGAGAAAATCAGATTCTAATTTTGGTTATAATGTGCACGTGAAGAAAAATATTGAGGAACCAAAGAAAAAGGGTTACAAGATCAGATAAGAGGGTTAGTGATGCCACTGAAGGTGAATGTCAACCTAAAACTAGAAGGAAGCAACCAAAGAGGACGATAACAACTAAAAAGATTAATCATGAAGGGACTGAAAAATAAATAATAAATTTTGAAGAATAAATCACACCACAACCTTCCAAATGGTCTAATAATCCACGAAATCTAGAGTTGTATCCTGATGCTAAATACTTGAGCAGCGATGCAAAATCCAAATTGCAGGAATACTACACAACAACGAAATAAAGTTAAAATTGCTTTTATATTGCTTGTGTATTGTGTAATGCACATAAGTTTAACAAAGTACATGCATCTTATAATAAAGTATATGTATATTATAGTATAATACATGCACATAATTAAAGAGTACATGCAGTTACAATTGCATAATATTCCAGCACTAACTTTTTGTCATATCTAAAAATTAAGGCAATTACTGTATAAGGCAGAAAAGGTGATAATAGGAAAGGACGACCAAGAGAAACTATTGGATGTAGTCGAAATCTCAAACCATGTAAGTCACATTATACAAAATCATTCATATAATATTCTTTATTATGTATCCTTACCTTTTTAAATTTGTAAAATAGGCAATACTCACCTTTTTAGAAATTATAGAGAAGAGAAGAATTCGATAGGGGATTATTAATCCGATTACTTACATTGTAAGGACATATTTTTCATCATGTCCCTAGTTCCTAGTTTACATTGAGTATGGCGTATCCCATTCCAACCGTCAAAGCAATTAACGTTCATACGTTCAAGAAGACGGATCTGAATATCAAGTATCTTCAACATAGTTCTACAACGAGACGTAATTTTGGTATGGATTTAGTTTTGTGTTACTTAGATTTTTTACTAAGTATTGCGATATTTTTCTAAATTGATTTTTTATCATAACGAGGTGTTTTAAATCAATTTTTTTCAAACGGTTTTTGAACAATATTTTTATCTTTAAATATCAACTTTCGCCTAACAGTCGTTCAAACAACTTTGCAATTTTGTTCAAACGATATTGACATGTCGTTTGATAGGTCGTTTGATAGGTCGTTTGAAGTTCTGCTTCTCATATTGATCAAACGACATTGACATGTCGTTTGATAGGTCATTTGAAACCCTGCTTCTCATATGGATCAAATGACCCCGTACTTTTTGTGTTTTTAAGTCGTTTGATACGTCATTCGAAGGGAGCTTTTAACAAGATTTCAATCTCGTTTGAACGACCTTAAGATCTCGTTCAACGACTTTTTGCCGCCTCGAAATGTGTGTTCGCATATTTGAACCTGTTTTCTTAAAGATTTTCATTAAGACTTTTCATTTACACAAACTGCAGAACTATGACACCTCGACTAATTAAATACCGGGTAGCTACTCCTTTATTCAAATTAATACAAAATATCAAGTTGGTTCAGTTCATAGCATCACTGTCGAAAACGTTTATTTAAACAATTACTAGCCACCTAATATTTTAAAAAGTGAGATGTCAATTTTAATTTACTTAGATTTACATGCAACCAATTAAGTTATGAGCTAAAGGTAACACAATCACATCACAGTCACAATAGAATAATAATGGAATAAAAATGAGTCTGGAGGAACACTCCTCTGAATAATCCAAATACTGAATAAAACCAAATACAAAGTCTGAATAATTAATTAATTAACTCCAACACTGAAATAAACTAAGTATGAAAAAACTGTCTCTAAAAGAAGTGGGGCGACATGCCCTAACAACTGAAGAAATCTGAGATGGAGTCAATTTGGAAAGTGGAGGCGTCTACTAACGAGGTCCTGTAACTTCCACAGCAGCTATAGCACGTCACTGGAATGGAACTCCTAAGCTTGGCGTCCCTGTGGCTGGGAACCTAAAAGGTTTTTACAAGAAAATAGATTTGGAAGCAAACGGGTCAGAGCCCGATGTGAAAACAATTTAAAATATAGCAAGTGTTTAATAACATTAAACAGTGAATATAAAATACATGTTAGTTGCGTGCACTCACACGAGTTCCTCACCTCTCAACTAATTGTGCACATCCAACGTATCCGTAACCCGTCTTAGTTATGCCGCTAACTAACTAGTTTAAATCACGACCTGACCTTACGTTGTAATATGAGTCAAAACAAGACATTCTAATATAACCTGTGCGTGTTATGATTTTTAGTTCTCAGATTTCCTTACAATAATTATTATGTGAAATTTCCATTTTAACTCCACTAAAATGTCACAAGTATTCACACTTACACTAGAATAAAGAGTCCATTTCAATTACAAGTATATTAATCTCATCATAAATATACAATTAGGTCACCCCTAGGCTATGCCGCGGTGCACACATACTCTGCTATCGAATCCCGGTACATCACGTACATAAGGACCACGTGTTTCGAATCTCTCAGGAACCGTCTCAATAAGCAAAAATCACACATAATGGAGGCGAACATAGTTCACATATCCATGGGTCACGCATATACCTACGCTCCCATGGTCAGTTGACTTATTAACTCACAAATAAGTCATTCACAACCCTATGCCCTTAAGGTACCAATCTAAATCCCCCCGTAGCCACACAAGGTTTAGATGGCCCAGTTCAAAAACCGACCTCCTGTGATAGCAAGTATGGTAGGTATGTTATACACATAAGTCCATATACTAAGCAATCACACCACTTAGATATCCTAAAATATTAAATAGGGTATATTCTACATTCCTATACCGTTATTCCAATTTGTACATCTTTAAGTCTCCGAATGATATATAATATAGACCGCCAACACATCTCACGTCGTAGTTTCAAGTACATAAAAAGCCTAACCCACAAAGGTTACCAAGTCCCCTATTATTCCCACGTTTAAATTCACTATTCTTAAGGTCCTCATTTTTGTCATTAACCTTATGTTATCCAACTATCTAGGACTTACTCATAAATTTTCAATCTCAAATAGTATCACACTCGTCGAGCCTTATTAAGTTTAATATAATTCCCAATTTGACTTTTAATTATAAATCGAGTCTCACAAATATGCCTACTGGTCTTCCTTGAATCTAAGAGTATTCACAAAGTCCCCACCAATAATTCTCCAGGGTCGAAATTGTTAAAATCCAATAAAGGAAAAATATAACCGATTCTGGGAAGGTCGATCGATCGATACCGACCTGGGAGTATCGATTGATCGATGGTGGTCGATTGATCGACCGGGGAGTTTCGATCGATCGAACGCACCAGATAGGCTACGGCCTGTTTCGTTTTTCAACCCAAAACTTGTCCCAAAACTTCATTACAGGGTATGAAAATCTAATCTAATGTTATGGGCTCCTCATACAACCAAAATACATCATTGTTAACGTTCCAAAACCTTTTAATCATCAATCATTGGCATTATATGGATCAAGACTTCAATAAAAAAAACCTAGTTTTCTATTTTCTTCAGGAACATTGATAAATCTCCTCTTTAATTCGTTTTTCTATCATCAAAAGTTATATTTGGGGTACTGAATTCGTCCAGAACATATCTACATATAATTCATATTCAAAGTTTAGAGTTTTACATCAAATTCATTGGGTTTTTCATCAAATCTTTCAAGGCAATCATAAATTTCTACACTAAGCATGGAGGAAATATTCATTGAACTAATGAAACCAAAACACTTGCCTTAGATTCGTTCTTCTGATTTGTTGTTGGTGATTAAAGGCTGAATCTCTCCTCTTTCCGGTCACAAATCCTTCCCAATTGGTGGTGGTGGGTGGTGGTTTGTTTTGGAACTCCTTGAAACTTCTCTTTAACTCCCGTAGCCCACTTCTATTATTTTTGGCTGATAATGGCCTTAGTGGCCTCTCTAATAATATATAATTAACCTATAAAATTCGTGGGTCTTAACTCCTATATTTTTAAAATTGTCAAAATACCCTTCTGGGTTGCCGATTTGGCCTAAAAATTCCCCGGGACCCAAACTAAACCCCCGGCTAGTGTTTTCTGACTATCTCGATCCCTCCGGACACGTTGGCGCACTCAAAATGACCATACGATTGATAAAAATATAATTTATTTTTTAAATCTAATTAAACTGATTTCTGACGCGGCTGACATGCGCGTCCCAACTTAATTTTCCAAATTATCGTATTTAACTCTTGACAATTTTAATACTTTCAATACTCATATATTACCATATATACCCAGTAATATTCAATATTATCATCATAATCATATACCAACTCGCGTCTCGTTAGTATTTAAATTCGGATTAATATCCAATTAATTCTCATTTAATTAATCAATCCAATAAATAAAAATCAATAAAATTACGGGGTATTACACAGAACAATTGCAAAATAGTCTTTACATTTTAGCGAAAAACTTAATTTTGATTCACATAAATCAATCCCAATTACTTTTGTGAATCATCTTTGGAACCCAAACACTTCCGTAACGAAGTTATTCTTGTAGAGAGTTGTCTCTACTGCCAATCTTGTGATACTCGAGGGTATTCACTGCTGAAGGAGGAGGACTGCGGTTCTTGTGATTCTCGAGGGAATAATTGTTGACTGAAGGTTGCGATATTTATGGGTTCTTCCGGGAATTCATTGCAGTATTTCTCTAAAGTGTTGTAAGTTACGATTTCCAAACTTTAGTGAAATAAAGGTTTTGCCCAGTGAGGATTTTTCATGAATCTTTGATTGCATGCTTTATTGCTTTATTTATTCAATCACATCGATGCATGTCTAGGGTTTAGTTAAAACTGGAATTTATTTCAAATTGACATATAGTTAAATAAGTTTAATCCATTGAAATATTATGCATTCATAAATTGGTATCGCACATCCGCTTTTACAAATTGGTATCAGAGCTTTTAGTTATATTTACCCTTCTCAAATTGGTATCAGAGCAGGTTTTACCAAATTACCGTGAGATCCTTTTTTGCAAAAAAAATTTATGATATCAATCGTTTTTAAAAAATCACAATTTTTCTGATGGATAACTTATATAATCGGATGCCCGTCTTTGATGACACAAATTATGCCTATTGAAAAGCCCGCATGAGATCATGTTTAAAAGCTATTGATGAAAGAGTCTGTCTTGTATGTGAAAGAGGGTGGAATCCTCCCATTGCCACCGTTGATAATGTTATTAATCCCAAGTTCATTTCTAATTGGACTGATGATGAGTTTAAGAGGAGTACTTACAATTCCCGTGGACTTAGTGCTATTTTTAGGGTCGTTACCCCCGACGAGTTCCGACGCATCATGAAGTGCACTACGTCTAAAGAGGCATGGGATACCTTTCAGCTCACTCATGAGGGTACCAATGATGTGAAGGTGTCAAAGCTTCAAAATTTGATCACCCAGTTTGAGACTATCACTATGTTAGAGTCCAAGTATTTTGATGAGTTTTATACTACATTGTCGGACTTGTTAACATGAGTTTTTATTTGGGTGAGAAAATTGAGGAGTCGAGCAGTGTTAAAAAGATTTTGAGGTCACTTTCGTCCCTATTTATTCCCGAGGTCCTTGTTTTAAATTCATTAGGGATATTGGATACACTTAGGTTAGAAGAACTCGTAGGAGACCTTCAAATTTATGAGATCGACATGTTTTTCAAAACCATTAAGCCTAAGGATAAAGAGATAACTTTAAATACTCAAGTTAAGAAAAATAAAAAAGAGAGATTTTGTGCGTTTGATTTTGAGGGTGAGGTTGATTTAGATGACTGGGCCTTGCTTGCTAAATTTTTTAAAAAGTTTCTCAAATTTTCCAAAAATAATTCTTCCAGTAAAAAGAATTTTGAGAAAAATAAAAAGAAAGATGAGATCAAGGTGAGCAGTGAGAAAGAAGAAGATACAAGGTATTATGAGTGCGAGGGCACAAGGCTTTTGAGTGTCCCGCTATGCTAAAGAGAAAGTGCAAGAAAATTACTAATACAACCACTCTTAGCGATAGCTACATCAAGTTAGATGATTCCGTGAATGAATCGCCACATGAAAAGTGTGTTGCTTTCATGGATAGTCATGTGAGCACATCTAGTTTGTTCCACGATGATGAGAATACTTGTAAACGTGAGAGCCTCGATGATATTTCAATCCATTCGGGAGATAGTGAGTGAATATGATATCCAAAAAGCGTTTAGAGATTTATACACCGAGATGTTAAAAACCAAAAAGTTGAATAAAGAGTTAAGTCTTAAGGTGTTAGATTTGGAGAGAGAGATAGAGAGAGAGAGGGGGAGAAGTTTTGAGGATGGGTGAGGCATCGGCGAGTCAACTCGAGAAGGTGAGAGTTTCTTTATATGAGCAGTTGATCATCTTAGGTCGAAAAAAGAGTGAATGACCAACACTGTGGCTAATCTTACGGGATATCTTTAATATTCATAGGAGACTCGTGAAAAACTTGAAGCCCTTGTATCCCAACTCGAGAGAGATATCGAACATTCCCGTAAGCTCAAGGTCACTACAGAGGACATATATAAGAAGGTTAAAAATATGTTCATCGGTATCGTTTTGGGTAACGTTAAGAGACTATGAATAGGTTATGACAGTACGTCTACTTACCATGTTGCACTCGAGTCGATTCCCAAGTTTGCGATATATCCATATGGCTCTCAACCTAACCCATCAAAGCGTTCGTTTTCCCATAGGAGAGCGTGTCCTATATGTTTGTGAATGATGTTCCTAGGTTCGGTTATGTTTTTTCCCATTACAAGAAAAGAGGACACCTAGGAAATTTTGCTTTAAGTTGGGTAGTGTGTCTAATAGGTATTTACCTTGTTATGCTACTACACATGTTCCCACACGCACTCCCACACACGATACTTCACATGCTCCCGCACATCACATGAGAGATTTTGAGTACTTTCTTGAGCAAGTTGAGTATTTGGTCAAAACTTCACACGATTTGATGGATGTTTTTCATCGGATGTCATCACCTTTGGAAAATACCTCCAGACCTAATAATTGAGGTTTAGACTTATTTCCTAGCATTGAATGCTTTTCATGATCATATTTTATGTCTATTGCTATTATGTACTACCATTGTATATATTTTTTTCCATTTTGATATATTTTTCGAAAAATCCAAAAAGAGTTTTGTTTTTCTTGAAAAATTTTGGGAAAATACAAAAAGATTTTTTATTTTTTATAAAAATTGAAAAAGTCAAAAAGATTTTATTTTTGATAATTTTTTTTTAAAAACACAAAAAGTTTTTTGTATTTCTTTTTACACCATATATGGATGGACATTTATGATGACCAAATCAAAATATCATTCCATTATCCATGTGACTTCTTTTATAGTGTTTTGAGACGCTACTTCATTTCATCCATGTGCTTTATAATGTTTGGAATCGTTGAGATGTGATTAGTGATTATCTCCTACATGTTTGACTCATGATTTCCTTTAATGCACACTTGCACGGATTTTTTATTTTTATTTTTGCACTTGTCTATCACATGTTGGTTAAAGTGTTTTCATCTCAATCATGTCTTTAAAACGAACCAAATGCGATAAAACGAGACAATTAAAGCATTGCATGTAAGAATCGTTGCCCGTGAGAGTTTTTTTAATATTAAAAAAATACGAGTGTACACGAGAAAGGGCTACGAGAGGCAAGTGAACTCGTCACGAAAGGCAATGTTTGAAAGCCCGAGAAAATATTAAGGTAATAAAAAGTGCAAATTTGCCAAAAAGGGCCAAATAGTTCAGTTTGATTGATCTTTCAAAATAAATAATAGAAAATATAATCATGTTTATCTTCTAAGGGAGTTCAGTTGGAAATCAACGGGTTTGTACGTCCTGACAAAGTCTTGAAAAATCATTACATAGTTTTAGACATTATTGGTATGGAAATTATTTTAGACTTTGATTTATTTATTAGATTGAGTCAATGTCATTTGAATTCAACAATTTTACACCTAAGACGATTTTGAGTTCATTCGCTAGGAGTATCCAAAATTCATCGTGCACATATATTATGATTATTTGAGTTGATTTTCCTATCGAACTTATTAACACTCATTCATTCTATTTTCACGATTTGGTTCTTAGTGTTAATTCAAGGTGTGTTATTTTTGTAAAATTATTTTTGCATGATAAATATTTGAAAAATAAAAAATAGTTTGTGGAACCTTTTGAGTTTTTCCTTGCATGAGATTATTTGAGATATGTTTATGATGATTTGTTATGCTTTTTGTGACCCACTCCAGTTTATTATGTTTTTTTCTTTTCCTTGTCAATTTCGGACAAACAAAAAGGGGGAGAACGAATTATGAATTACGAGGGAGTGAGAGTTTGAATTGTGTGGGAGAGTTGATTTGATATTTGATTTATGATTTTTAATCTCATTTCAAACTCGATATGTCACGGAGGTATTTTCTTTGTTTATTATGTGTAGGTACAACTTTATGATCATTTGGAAAACACACAAAAAGAAGAACAAGAGAAAGCAGGGAGATTTGAACATTTGGAAGTTGAAGATTTTGAAGACTTGGATGTTTAGTATCTTTCCACTTTTAAGTTTTGGGGAGGGTATTAGATTTATATAGGATATTGGTTGATAATTCGAATATTTTTATTTTGTACTGGAATAGCCATGGAGGGAGATTTTTAAGGACATATTTTTCATCATGTCCCTATTTCCTAGTTTACATTAAGTATGACATATCCCATTCCAACTGTCAAAGAAATTCACATTCACACGTTCAAGAATACGAATCCGAATATCAAGCATCTTCAACAAAGTTCTACAACGTGACGTAATTTTGGTATGGATTTAGTTTTGTGTTACTTAGACTTTTTATTAAGTATTGGGATATTTTTCAAAACTGGTTTTTATCAAAACGAGGCATTTTAAATCAATTGTTTTCAAACAGTTTTCGAACAACATTTTTATCTTTAAAAATTAATTTTCGCCTAACAGTAGTTCAAACAACTTTACAATGTCGTTTAAACGACATTGACATGCCATTTGATAGGTCGTTTGAAGCCTTGCTTCTCATATGGATCAAACGCCCCCATACTGTTTTGTGTTTTTGAGGTTATTTAATACGTTGTTTAGAGGGTGCTTTTTACGAGATTTCAATCTCGCTTGAACGACCCTAAGATCGCGTTCGAAGGGCTTTTCGTCGCCTCGAAATTTGTGTTTGCCATTTAAACTTATTTTCTTTAAGACTTTTTATTTACGCAAAGTGTAGAATATTTGCAAAATACTCTTCACTTTTTAGGGAAAAACTTATTTTTGATTCATACAAATCAATCCCAATTATTTTTGTGAATCATCTTTGGAACCCAAACACTTTCATAACGAAGTTATTCTTGTGGAGAGCTGTCTTTACTGCTGATCTTATGATACTCGAGGGTATTCAATGCTAAAGGAGGAGGACTACAGTTCTTGTGATTCTCGAGGGAATCATTGTTGACTGAAAGTTGCGGGTTTCGTGGGTTCTTGCGGGAATTCATTGTAGTATTTCTCTAAAGTGCTGTAAGTTGCAATTCCAAACTTTAGTGAAATAAAGGTTTTGCCCTGCGGGGATTTTTTCTAAATCTGTGATTGTATGCTTTATTGCTTTATTTATTCAACCACGTAGATGCATGTTTAGGGTTTAATTAAAATTGAAATTTGTTTGAGATTGACATTTAGTTAAATAAGTTTAATCCATTGGAATATTACGCATTCACAAATTGCTATCGCACATCCGCGTCTACAAATTGATATCAAATCTTTTAACTGCATTTACCCTTCTCATACATGTAGAGCACCTACTGTTGGGTAAGGAAAACACATCCTAACAATTCCTACATCACCATTAGATAAATTCTATCATAAAATTTATTACTCCTAACAAATTTATTTAACATGTGATGGTCTTGCTCAGTGATGAAATTGGAAAAAAAAGTTCTTTTTTGAACCCATGTATGAATACTTGATAAGTTGTGATTTTATTGATCCCAATCAGGCACATTGAAAATTATTTCTCCTTACTGGCCATACACAAAAAGAATAAAAAATCGTGCATATGGATCCATTAAGGATGAACACAAAAGTTAGTCTACTTTCAGGGCGCGCAAAAAATGGTTACACCCTAAACTAAATTACATTACATGTACTTTTTAGTTTCATATACACAATTCTTTTTTCTTTTCACAGGGTGCTTCTATATAAGAAGCTCTGAAATTTTATAAAAACCAATGAAGTGGCAATAAAGAATACGAAGAGGATTAAACGAATTGGCGAAATAATGACAATTGTATACAAACTTTCGAAAGGTGAAAAGAGCAATCTAATGGGCTTTGTAAAATGATCTTATTGAATTCATCAGAGATACAGAAGGCCCAAAGTAGTACAAAAAATCCATGTACTTTTGTTATACTATTCACATATTCCTAATTTATATTTTTTGTTTAAATTTCATTTCGGCATCGATTATGGGATGGTTATAATGCACTATATAGGGGAGCTGGGAAAAGAAAATCAACTCAAGCCATCTTTGGTAAAACCTAAAATGTTAGTCATGAGGGCACATGTTCTAACCGAACTTCTTTTTGCTAATGGTTCTTACAGTAAATAGGAAAATGGAGAACACTTGTTGAACATGTAATCTTTTTATAAATAGTTTCTGCTGATGGTTTTTTAGGAAAGTACAAATGGAAATTATGTAGATATAATGTCATTTTATTTGCAAATTGAAAATGTAGAACACCTGTTGAACATGTATCTTTTTTATAAATATATGATTTTCTTCTACATTTGCATGCACTATTCAAGAAATTGTGTTCATGTCACGAATTATTACCATACAGGGTAATTGTATAAATGTAATAACCATACAGTATTATTATATAAATGTAATATTCATGAAATGGTGCCACTGGCACAGACCATAACCATATAGGGTATACAAACGAAAAGACTCATAACACTAGGTACATACAACTCAGAATAAAAGTATATGCATCAAAACACTAGGTACATGTGTATTGGTTTTCTTCAATTTGCATGTATTATTCAAGAAATGGTGACCATGGCATGGAGCATTACCATATAAGTTATTCCTTTGAATGTAATATTTATGGAAGAGTGCCGCTCGTGCGGACCATATCCGTATAAATGATATAAAATAAAGGAATCAAAAGAAAAGCACATGCAGGTTATAATACTAGGTATATGCAGCTCATACATGTCATAACACTAGGTATATGTAGCTCATAATAAAATTACATTCATCAAAACATTAGGTACATGTATCTCACAAGAAAAGTACATGCATCAAAACCAAAAATAATTTTGGTAATTTGGTTTTTGGAATGTTGAAACTATCATACGGTTTTTCATTCTTAAATTAACATTTTGTATTATAAAATTGTCTGCTAGTTTAAGATTCAAAACACTTATGAGTTGTTGGATTGGTTTCATAACTTTAAGATTGAAAAACACTTATGATGATCTATTGATTGTCCTTCCATATTTGAAAAATTACTAATATAGCCCTCGAATTATGCATTATAGCCTAGTCATTCTAGTGGAAGTTTTATTTTGTCCATATAACCAATTAGAAATTGTTTTTGTCCCCATAAAGTTTGTAAAATTATGTTTTTACCACTTGTGGATTATAAAATTACATTTTTTCATGAATTTAGTTCCAAGTTGCAAATTTCATTTCTTTTCTCAAATATTACTATAAAAATTCATTATTTATAACGATATTTTTATCAAACGTGCAAGTCGTTACATTGGGTTATTTTTGTTTGGTTTCATTAAACCATTAAGCAATTCGAAGCAACCTTTTAGCTCATGTTAAAAGTAAATGCATCAAAACACTAGGCACATGTAGCTCATAACAAAATTACACGCATCAAAACACTGCATTATTTTGGTAAATTTATTTTTGGTATGCCAAGACCACATGAGATAAAAGTACATGCATTACAATTCAAAGTACATGCATTTATTCAGTAACAGTATACAACTTCTGATAAGTACAAGCATTAGAATAATAGGTACATAATGTAGCAGAAAATATAAACCTTCAAAGTACATGCATTACAATACAAAGTACATGGATTTATTACGTAACAATAAACAACTTTTGATAAGTACATGCATCAAAATACTAGGAACAAAGAAGAAAACACAAGCCTTTAAATTACATGAGTCACAGTAAAAAGTACATGCATTTATTCAGTAACAGTAAACAAATTTTGTAAGCAACTTTTGATGAGATCAATAAATTTATTGTATTCAATAAAATTGTATTTACAATGATTGACTTGAAAAATATTGAAATTATGTACTAAAATTATTCCCTTGCATGTATTCTTGTAATAACCTACTTTCTTACACCTAGAGTGATATATCATGAATATTGTTTATGTGCGTCCGTTATCCTTATTCATTTTAGCAATTTTATCTCCGTTATATCCTGCTTTTATGCTCATGTTTGGGTTAACCTTTGTTTTGGATATATATATATATATATATATATATATATATATATATATATATATATATATATATATATATATATATATATACATATATGCTTTTCATGGTCTATGTGAGCTTTTGTTGGTATTGGAACGCTTAACGGAGCAAGTGGTTGCATTTCGAGGAAGTTTTATCATCTGACGCAACTTCAAGAGCATTTTAGCCTTTACATACTTCATGTCCCAACCAGTAGATCTCCATGGTAGCGTAGTTCATTGAGTTAGCCTCGCGTGACCGTAAATGACACGTCTTTTCGAGTTCGGAGGTTGAAGTTATGGCCTTTTCCGTTTTGTAAGTCCTTCACCTTTTGCTGAACCAAAGGCCCCCTGAAAACAAGCCCAGGTCGACCGACCCCTGGACCTCGATTGACCGGCCATCCAATTTACACCTACAAAGGAAGGGAGTGGGTTGGACTTTGTACCACCAATCGACCATCCCCTTGGCCCCGTCGAACAGGCCCTTAAGATATGCGGCGCTTTCCTTTTATTTTTCTTTTTTCTTTTCGTTTCTCCCAACTTACTATATATATGTAAGTTGGGTTTATTAGAGAATTTACAGATCATATTTTTAGAGAGATAATATTATTTTAGGTTAGGTTTTGGAGATCTTCTCTCTCTTAGGGTTTTACCCATTTTTGTATGTAAGTTACACTATTCATCTTCTCCCACCTTTAATTCAAGCTCTCTTTTCTTGTTTCTTGCTTTGATTTCTTATTTACTTGCTTTGTTAACTAGATTTATTTGCTTTAATTACTTGCATTCATTTACTTTCATGCCATTTACAATGCCTTATCGGTAACTTGGTTTCAGATCAAATAATTGAACTCACCTTAGATTAATAAGTTGTTTTGCTTTGGTGATGGGTATTATGAGTTTAAATGGGTTAAGTTATTCTTGATTTTATGCCTGGAAGATTTAGCGGTGTATATCATGTATGTGCCGTATTTACGACCTTGTGTGTGTAATCTTAGGGATATTTGTTGATACCAAAATCATATTAAGCTTTTATGACAATTTAGAGGCTGACAACTCTAGATTTAATTAATTGTGAAAATGAGATTTAATCTTGATAAATTTGTCTTCCCGTGTAACCATTTATACTTACTAACCCAAGGTGAGGGATATTATTCTCAATCTATAATTTTTACTCGTTTTGTTAATCTTAGTTTAAATACATGTCTAGATTTGTCTTTTGTTATAACTTTCATCTTTTACACTTTTATTCTTGAAATAATAAATCAATTAACGTCTAGCAGCATTCCCTACGGATTCAATACCCGGACTAGTCGTTATACTCCCGTAAAAAGTATGGTAATAGTTTAGTTTTTTTACGTAGTGGTGGGAGCCGAAAACAATGACTGACGTAGGTGACACGAACACCCGGTTTTTCACCCGTTATCAAAATGGTGCCATTGTCGGGGAATGTTTCTTTTAGAATTTAATTGATTTAGTATTTCATATTATTTTTCATTCTATTTGTCTTCTTTGTTAACTAGTTTTGTAGGACTTTTACATTTGATCCCAAATCACTTTGTGGATTTTCCCATCTTGAGTTTCTTGGGGTAAGCATGTCTTATTCTAATGTTTTCATTAATCGTAACGATAATTTTCAAAATCTCCCTAAACCTATGAGTTTAGGTGAATACTTGCAAAGTCAGAAACTTGAAACATCTAAAATGACTTTGGGTGAATATTACAAACTCAAGTTATGGATTATGGAAATTTTGAGAATGGTCATTCCGATAATGGTCCACAAAGCCATTATAATAAGAATGTTGAAACTAATTGCAATAGCTTTCAAAATTCTTATGATAATAATTTTGACAGTAGTTTCGAGAATAGTTTTCAAACTTCTCATTTTCACGAATTCGTGCCTCTACCTATGACATTGCGTGATAGCTTGCGCATTCCTGGAAATGAAAATTTTAAAAACCATTATTGGGAAAACAATCATCGTTGGGAACAAGAGTTAGATGCATTATTCGAATCCAACGATGACTTTTCTTCCGAGACTTTTGAAGTGGAGGAGTGTTTTGAACCAAATGAGGAATCGTTGCCTACTTTAGAACAAACCATTATTCTATTGGCCCATGGCATGATTGAGAATGAAAGTGAGTAAGAAATGGATGTAGTATCCATTTCAATGAAATGATTACTTCTTTGGAAAACAAAGAGGAGGTAGAGACGTATGTGTGACACCCCGCCAAATAAAATACCGGGTGATCAGTCTTATATCAAATTTAAACAGGAATACCAGTTGGTTCATTCTTAGCATCACTGTCGAAAACCTTTTTAAAACTTACTAACCACCTAGTATTCAAAAAAGGCGGTGCTAAATTTTAGCTTTTTATTTAAACAAGACAATAACATGCGGAAATACATATATACCATTCACAATAACTGAATTAAATCAACTGAATAAATAAGTAAACTAACTGCCGAATAAACCATCAGCCACTAAAGTAAATAGTCCAATAACAATCATTCAACAACTGAATAAATAAATCTGAAAATTGTATTGAAAAGTTTGGGCGACAAGCCCTAAGTAAAATTGAAACTAATATATGATTCCTACTCTAGGAAAGATTGAACGATGCGTCTAATCGAAGCTCCAGCTAGCATCCATGTGTGCCGCAGCTACGTATCCCTCGAACAGAATATCAAGTCTGGCGTTTTTGTGGCTGGACACCTAAAAGGTTTTGAAAATAGTTATATAGCAAAGGTTAGAACCCAAAACATTTTGAAAATATTTAGCAAGTGAATTAACTGCTGTAATTAAAATGTATGAATGCGCTTCATATTTAAGTTAGTGTCGCACTCTCTTGAGGACATACTCCCCCCTCCATTAATATGCACACGTAACGGCCACTTTAACCCCACCTAGTTGTACTACCCCGTCCAACTAGTCCTAGTATAATCCTCCATTGCCTTTCTACTCTAAACCGAGTATTTTTATTCATGGGTTATAAGTTATCTCTCCATTACCTAATTAATTCCTTTTAACTAATATCATATAACCGTGACACAAGTTATATAAGAAAATACAATTTCTCACCTATGTATTTAATGTCGTATATAATCTTTTTCCCATCATATACGTAAAGTTTATAATACCGCAATCCCATGCTTGACTTCCATAAATTATCCTTTTAAATAAACTATATAACAGTCTCACTAGTTATATAAAATACATTCATTCTCGCAACATGTATTTAATACCCGTATATAATTTTCTATACTATTATATACGTAATTATACCACAACATCCGCACATGTGTCCTGTGTATATCCATCCTTCCGAGTATACTCTCGCCGGATGATTTCCTCTAATGTGCTATCTCACTAGGTGTGCTCACATAACCTAGTTACCCAAGTCGGAATCGCTCACCAACCTGGCCCAAAATATCAACGTAGTGGATGCGGTCATATTCCTTCCCTGAAAGTGAGATAAGCCCCTCACCCATATACCGAACGCTATGACCTGGCGATATACTCGCCCAACCCCTCAAGCTAGGGGATTCACCCACATCACGTAACCTCCCTTGAACCTTGATAGCACTAGAGTACATAAATTAAATAAATATCTAGTCACTGATATTTAATAGCACACACAAAGTACATACATATATATACTATCACCACACCGTATATATATAATATAAATCCCGACTTTACTACGTACTAAAACCCGTAACACTAGCCTATATATTCCCGAGTCTATGGTCCAACTCATATTAATTAATTTTCTCATTACTAAATTTATTACCTTCCCGAGTCTACGGTCCGACTCTAATTTAATTAATTTACACATTAATCTATTCACTACTTTGGTGTCACTCAACCAATATATCCGGACTCGCTCACTTGGCCTGTACCATCACTAATACCCGAGTCTATATTCCGCCTCCTAATTAATTAATTACACCTCCATCCATTTAATAATGTAGTGTCACTCAACTACAATACCCAAACATTTTTTCTCGGTCCAAAATCAATACCTACGAATTATTTCCCGAAATTTATTCATCTCGTGACATACAATTATCGTCCTCCTAAACCTAATCATATATTTTCCTCATAATGTTAGGAGTATGAGATCCACATGCATTTATCAGTAAATAAAATATGGGAATTAAGTCTTAAATTAATTTTCCCTTATATATATATATATATATATAACTGGCGAACCTGCCAAAAATCTTGGACCATCGATCGATCGACCAGTTCCCTTTATTCTCCAATCTTATATTTAACCATTAACGAAAATTCAAGCTTTATTTTCCCAAATTCCAATATCAATCCATCATATTTATCATCTTTTTACCTCTATTGTGAACTATAATCATCATTTAAACCTTTTAGGATCATAAATTTTACGGGTTAACACCCACTCAAGAAAACGAATTCCTAAGGTACAATCCTAATTGAAATGCAAAAATCTGATTTTATAATCCCCATAAATTCATCTCTAATACATGTTTTCTGTTGTAGTTCTAATACCAATCAATACCGAATGCTTCTATAAAATCAATTGAACTATTAAATCACATAACATGTTCAATTTCATTAAAAAAAACAAGTTCATGCAATAACCCACCCAAAATGAATTTTTAGTTTGCACCCACCATAATATCAATTGATTATCATCAATTTGAGAATCACAACAGCTAACCACTTTCCTGGAATTTAACACAGAGTCTGATCCGTTGGTGCAGAGGATGGTTGATGATAAACACTCACTTTATCCCTTAATTTGACTCCAAAAGATCCCTAATTGGCTCTTGATTTGCTTCCTCTGTTTCTCTCTCAAAGCCCTAAGTTTAGAATTGTGTTAACTGTCGTTCAACACTCCCTCAATTAGGTTTAAAACTCCTAATCCCATCTTTGGTCACATGGGCCTAATTAAAATGACCCAAATCCCCCCATGTGGGCCCGATTATGCCCAAAAATGCCCCGAGGCCTGATTATTACCCTCGGGTACTCTTTTTTGACTATATCTACCCATCCGGACTCAACCGCGCACTCAAAATTGTCATCCGAAATACTTTACAACATTCTCCAATTTTGACCTCAAAGTGCGAGACACAAAATTTCGAACAATTAAACTTAAAGTCGCCAAATATAAATAATTCTTCCCACTCAAATAAATTCTCCAAATCATAAATTTAAGTTTCTTCGATTTAAATATTTTTATATCTCCCAAAAATAATTAAATACTAAATCCTCAAAATTACGGGGTATTACATACTCCCCCCTACAAACGAATTTCGTCCTCGAAATTAAGATAAGCCTAGTGCTCCAAGTCTCGAATATCACTCCTTAGTCCTGTGCCTCTAAGCTCGCTATATTTATCTCTCTCGTTTCTAACTATGAGTCACACAAATATGTATTTTAATTAACCAGGGCGCCCATACACCCTGTACCCATGCTTTACCGCACAAAAGTTGCCCTAATTAACCAGAGTGCCCATACACCCTGTCCCCGTACTTAACCGCACGAAAGTTACCCGACTATGCTAGCCGTAACTCGTAATATAACTTCCAACCCATAGTCATATCACATATGTCAATAATAGCCGAAGTACCCAACCCATGTACTTACGACCAAACATCTCCCCACTTCCAACGTTGCGCTAAGTTTCATGCGTGGGATGTCTCGCAAGAGAAATCCAAACAAGTAACTTCCCCGATACACTACTACTTAACATTATCGGTCGTTGAGATCTGTTAGATCCTCCGTCCATAGCGCATACCCCCAAATACTTGTATCTTAACATAAAAGCATACACGCTACTCTTATGCTATAAAAGACAACATAAAATACCGCGCCCTTACTATCACTAGTTCTTGAGCAAAATAAACCCCGAGCTATCTCTCCCTGCTCGAAAATAAATCTAACCACCCTGATTCACTTTAGTAGACACCCCTACTTACCGGGATAAAATATGAGAACATAAGACCTCATTATGTGTCTATCGCACCACACAATACAACATATATACACACATATGTATGGGCTAGACGCCCTCTCAGTTGACACCTAGTATAAGTCATTCATACCCTGGTGTCGCGAACACCAAAACTCATTATCCATAATAGTTGAAATCCATCGCTATCCAACCGATGTTTGGAAAAATCATCTACCCTACTCCTATAGTTCTCGAAAGTAGTTACTTCTAGCATAATATCAATCTCCTCTCTGTGTACACCCCCACTCTCTCATAGTTAACACCAGAGAGATCTGCTACCCCACGAAAATATATATGCAATGTGTCTGCTACAACCAACGCACCCACTAAATTCGACTTACCCATAAAATCTAGTGAAAATAAATTTTATAAAGTGACACCCTCACTGTCACTCAAAACATACCGCATGCCCATAGGATAAAAAGATAATTACCTCCATACTCTAGCTGCAATGGATGATCCTCAGGTTCCTGAGCGGCTTCCCCCTGCCCGAATGCACCCATGACTTGCTGTAGTGGCTGTACATCCAGGACCTCATCCTGTAGTTGACCCCTGCCTCGCTTAGGACAAACTCTCTTCACGTGTCCCGTTTCCCCATAAACGAAACTCCTCATAACGAATTCACCCTGCCACTGACGCCTTCCTTACTGGCCTTGTCGGAAGTCCTGGCCACCCTGTCGATAGCCCCCGGATCAAAATTGTTTGGCCGGGTTCCCCTGCCCAAAATCCTATCCCTGATGTCCCCCGTCTGCTGCTGGGGTACCCCACTGGTACTGTTCCCTCCTGCTTTACCCGACTGGCTGGGTTCCACTCCCCTCCTGCTTCCTTTCATGTGGAAGCGATATTCCTGGCAGTGTAGGAGTGTTGCATTAACGGCGTATGTATATAAGCTACTGATGTGGGATTACCAATCAAATGTTGCCTGATCCTCCAGACTAACCCATCCATGAACCTCGACTTCTTTCTTTCTTCGTTTCTTACCTCATCCGGTACAAAATTTTCCAAATGAGTGAATTCTTCCTCGTAATCAGCCACTGAACGGTCCCCCTGAGTCACCTCACTGAATTTTCTCCTCATTTCGGCCTCAACTGCTGGCGGAAAATACTGGTGGTCGAACCGAACCCAAAACTTTGCAATAGTTAATGTATCACTTTCCTCAACTGTGGTGATTAACTCCCACCACTGTAGCGCTGCTCCCACTAACCTAAAAGTGGCTAGCATTTGCTCATGCACCTCATTACAATTTACCATGCGTAGGTGATGCTGAATACCTCTCTTCCACTGACACGCTAGCACCACATCTGAACCCCCTCGAAACTCTGATGGATGGCATTTTTAAAAGATCTCTCGTAATTGCGGCCATTTCGACGGCCCCGGGTGAGCCTGAACATCCGATACCACTAACGCATGTGGCTGATCTCGTGGAAAGTACTTTCCCATTGTGATCATCGTCTCTTCAACTGCCTGCGCCACTAATTCAGCTACTTGTGCATCCGAAATCATCTCTGGCAGTTGTTGCGGTAACTCTGGCTCCCGATGAGCCTCTCTAGTCTCATCTCCCCTTGCTGCCCTAGCTGCTCTCTCTCTCCTGAGCGGCATCTGAAATGAGAATCGAATCGTATGAGTTCACCATCAAATATAAAGTAATTGGCAGAAGAACGTAATTGCGCATTCGTATAAGAATACAATAATCCTATGATAGGGCTCTATATCAAAGAACGTTAAGCTGAAACATGAAAAGCCGCACAGATCCTAAGGACACTAGAACCTCATGCTCTGATACCATGTTTGACACCCCGCCTAATAAAATACCGGGTGATAAGTCATATATCAAATTTAAACAGGAATCCTAGTTGGTTCATTCTTAGCATCACTATCGAAAATATTTTTAAAACTTACTAATCACCTAGTATTCCAAAAAGGCGGTGCCAAATTTTAGCTTTTTATTTAAACAAGATAATAACATGCGGAAATACATATAGACCATTCACAATAACTGAATTAAATCAACTGAATAAATAATTAAACCAACTGCCGAATAAACCATTGGCCACTAATGTAAATAGTCCAATAACAATCATTTAACAACTGAATAAATAGATCTGAAAATTGTACTGAAAAGTCTGGGCGACAAGCCCTAAGTAAAACTGAAGCTGATAGATGATTCCTACTCTAGGAAAGAATGAATGATGCGTCTAATCCAAGCTCCTGCTAGCATCTACATGTGCCACAGATACGTGTCCCTGGAACAGAATATCAAGTATGGTGTCCCTATCGCTCGACACCTAAAAGGTTTTGAAAATAGTTTTATAGCAAGGGTTTGAACCCAAAAAAACATTTTGAAAATATTTAGCAAGTGAATTAACGGCTGTAATTAAAATGTATGAATGCGCTTCATATTTAAGTTAGTGTCGGACTCTCTTGAGGACATACTCCCCCCTCCATTAATGTGCACACATAACGGTCACTTTTACCCCACCTAGTTGTACTACCCCGTCCAACTAGTCCTAGTATAATCCTCCATTGCCTTTCTACTCTAAACCGAGTATTATTATTCATGGGTTATAAGTTATCTCTCCATTACCTAATTAATTCCTTTTAACTAATATCATATAACCGTGACACAAGTTATATAAGAAAATACAATTTCTCACCTATGTATTTAATGCCGTATATAATCTTTTTCCCATCATATACATAAAGTTTATAATACCGCAATCCCATGCTTGACTTCCATAAATTATCCTTTTTAAATAAACTATATAACAGTCTCACTAGTTATATAAAATACATTCATTCTCGCAACATGTATTTAATACCCGTATATAATTTTCTATACTATTATATATGTAATTATACCACAACATCCGCACATGTGTCCTGTGTATATCCATCCTTCTGAGTATACCCTCGCCGGATGATTTCCTCTAATGTGCTATCTCACTAGGTGTGCTCACATAACCTAGTTACCCAAGTCGGAATCGCTCACCAACCTGGCCCAAAATATCAACGTAGTGGATGCGGTCATATTCCTTCCCTGAAAGTGAGATAATCCCCTCACCCATATACCGGACGCTATGACCTGGGGATATACTCGCCCTACTCCTCAAGCTAGGGCTTCACCCACATCGCGCAACCTCCCTTGATAGCACTAGAGTACATAAATTAAATAAATATATAGTCACTGATATTTAATAGCACACACAAAGTACATACATATATATACTATCACCACACCGTATATATATAATATAAATTCTGACTTTACCGCGTACTAAAACCCGTAACACTAGCCTGTATATTCCCGAGTCTATGGTCTGACTCAAATTAATTAATTTTATCATTAATAAATTTATTACCTTCCCGAGTCTACGGTCCGACTCTAATTTAATTAATTTACACATTAATTTATTCACTACTTTGGTGTCGCTCAACCAATTTATCCGGACTCGCTCACTTGGCCCGTACCATCACTAGTACCCGAATCTATATTTCGACTCCTAATTAATTAATTACACCTCCATCCATTTAATAATGTAGTGTCACTCAATTACAATACCCGAACATTTTTCCTCGGTCCAAAATCAATACCTACGAATTATTTCCCGAAATTTATTCATCTCGTGATATACAATTATCGTCCTCCTAAACCTAATCATATATTTTCCTGATAGTGTTAGGAATATGAGCTCCACATGCATTTATCACTAAATAAAATATGGGAATTAAGTCTTAAATTAATTTCCCCTTATATATATAAAACTGGTGAACCTGCAAAAAATCTGGGACCATCGATCGATCGACCAGTTCCCTTTCTTCTCCGATCTTCTATTCATCCATTAACGAAAATCCATTATTTTTTTTCCCAAATCCAAATATCAATCCATCATATTTATCATCTTTTTACCCCTATTGTGAACTATAATCATCATCTAAACCTTTTAGGATCCTAAATTTTACGGGTTAACAATCACTCAAGAAAACGAATTCATAAGGTACAATCCCAATTGAAATTGTAAAATATGATTCTATAATCCCCATCAATTCATCTCTAATACATGTTTTCTGTTGTAGTTCTAATACCAATCAATACTGAATGCTTCTATTACACCAATTGAACTATTAAATCACATAACATGTTCAATTTCATAAAACAAAACAAGTTCATGCAATAACCCACCCAAAACGAATTTTCAGTTTGCACCCACCGTAATATGAATTGATTATCATCAATTGAAGAATCACAACAGTAAACCACTTGCCTGGAATTGTTCGTAGAATCTAATCCGTTGGTGCAAAGGATGGTTGATGATGAACACTCACTTTGTCCCTTAATTTGACTCTAAAAGATCCCCAAGTGGCTCTTGATTTGCTTCCTCTGTTTCTCTCTCAAAGCCCTAAGTTTAGAATTGTGTTAACTGTCGTTCAACACTCCCTCAATTAGGTTTAAAACCCCTAATCCCGTTGTTGGTCACATGGGCCTAATTAAAATGACCCAAATCCCCCCATGTGGGCCCGATTATTCCCAAAAATGCTCCGAGACCCGATCATTACCCCCGAGTACTCTTTTCTGACTATTTAGACCCATCCAGACTCAATCGCGCACTCAGAATTGTCATCCGATATACTTTACAACATTCTCCAATTTTGACCTCAAAATGCGACACATAAATTTCGAACAATTAAACTTAAAGTCGCCAAATATAAATAATTATTTCCACTCCGATAAATTCTCCAAATCTTAAATTTAAGTTTCTCCGATTTAAATATTTTTATATCTCCCAAAAATAATTAAATACTAAATCCTCAAAATTACGGGGTGCTACAGTATGTTTCAACTCAAATAATTTTTGAAGAACATTTCATTTCATTGAATCTTTCTCCTCTGAAATTCAATCTTCAAGCAATGATGAGTCATATCTTGAAATTGAAATGATTTCCTCCCCATATTTATTATACATTATCAAACCATTACAAGTATCCCATGAATCGGTTCAAAACTTTAAAACATCAACCCTTTCATAATGCGGATTACTTACTTTAGTCATTTTTCATAAATGCATTATTGCCTCTATGTGCGCTACCTCCTACTCTAATTGCAAATCTTTGGGAGGAAATTCTATTTTTTTGGATCCCATGTGTATTCATCACCCGTTCAATATAAACCCCTTATCATTTTGACACCCCGCTTATTAAAATAACGGCGTGTCACAGATGGTATCAGAGCATCGGGTTATAGTATCCTTAGGATCTGTGCGGAGTTACTATGTTTTCAGCGTTGCTTTTTTTATATAGAGACATATGCCTAGGGTTGTCGGTTCCTATTACGATTTACGATCTCCTGCTATTGCGTGTAATTGAAGTGAATCTTATAAGAGTTCGATTGAGTTGAAAATATCGAATAATAGAGGACAACCAAAGAAGGCCATTAGGAGGAGAGGCTTAGTCGGAGCCACAGACTATTCGGGAAATGGTGATTGTAGAAAAGGATGCCACTACTGTTACTCAGGCAGTTAATGTTGCAAATATCGTTGTGGCGCAGCAGTTTCCCAAGTGCCTCCGTAGAGGACGATGGTGCTAATTCAAACTCCCCCAATTCAGTTAGTATGGGAGAGAGTCACTGGGGCCATTTAAAAGGGCCATCCATTGAAGTCTCCGAGAAATGCGGACATTGTATTAACTAGACAAGGGAATGGGAAACATCCAAAGGTGTCTGAGTATGGTGGGGTGCAATGAAACTCAAATATAAATTTTGGCGTCTTTTAATATCGTAGGAGGAGCGTTATAATGGTGAGAGTCAATCACCACATCTGTAAAAAGATAGACTATAAATATTGAGAAATTTTGGGTGCAGTTTGACTGTAAGTCCTTTCATCTGCTGTTCAAACAGAGATGCGAAGAAAGTTTTGGGTGGTCTTATCACGGGAGAGCCAAACAACTATGGAGAAATTCGTCTTGGATGACTTATGTCAATATCGTCAATGTCATACTATTACAGTGTCAATATCAATGCTTTCATATAAAGGGAGCCAAGAATTGGAGAGTCTAGCCAGCTGAGCAAGACAGGATGTATCAGTGTTGGTGGGGCACTACAAGGGGAATACCCAAGAGAGGGACTGTTTAAAAGATTTTGATCAAGGGAATTCCGATTGAGTGAATGTGGATTCAGACGAGTCCATCAGGTCCAATAATGTGTTCCATAGGGCCATCGAAGCCAAGGGAACAACTAGGGTAGCCATCAAGACCGATGCTACCTAAGCCAGAGAGTAAGGTAGCCCTGACATGGCCGGTAAGGCTAGAGACAGAGGGATTATACAGGAAGGTGTTTTATATGTAGAGAGCTGGACCACATGCGTCGATCTTGTCCATAGAGAGACAGGGACAGGAGCAGGGTACCCGACATGGGCAACAGTTATAATAGTTTTAGTTTAGATTCGATGTGAGTACTGCGTCCAAGAATCATTTGAACAACTAATGCCATTAGCAATGGAAGGTGTGATTTTTATCCTTGGGCAAATGGGGTAAGATTTGCTTGACACAGATGCATCGCATTATTTTGTCAGCACTAGACTTGCGCATGAGACGAGTTTAGTGGATGTATCATTAGTATTGCTACTATGTGTTTATATTTACCATTGAGTAGCAGAGATCTCTTTGGTTCCACCTGCAAGGGAGCGGGTGCGAACACTGAGTGGATATATTTTAGTTGATTAACTCATATACGAGATATATATTATGATGTTATCCTGAGTATGATGTCTCACTTGAAATAGGGTCGAGCCCGTGTATATACTATATTACAATGGAGACTTTAAAGAGTATATCTGTCTTATATTATTTGATCACGGACTTACTGATATGATTCAGGGTATATCGGGTTTACCGCTGAGCGGAGAGATTTAGCTCGTTATTGATTTAACGCTAGGGACTTAGTGATAGTGCGATCGTCATATTGTAGGACTCCTTTATAGATATAGAAGTTGATGATTAGCCTTATACATCTGGGGATGGGATTTTAAGTGTCCCAGTTAGGTGCTTTGGGTCAAAGGATATCGATAACCGATAATGCCAGGTGATGGGGCATTGGAAAAATTCCTTGGTTGGATTCTAATTGCGTGATGGCCCATACATGAACCAGAATAAACGTCGGGAGTTTGGAGACGTTATTGGATGCTAGAGTATCGGTTTTGAATGATAATCATTGTACGTATGGAGAAACCAATTTGAGCTAGGAGCTATTATACAATATAAGGCCAACGGAGTCGGGTAGTGCTCTGTAGAAAGCACTGGGGAAATTTTTACACCACTAGTGGATAGGTGGGAAATATTGAGGATATTTAACTCGCGATTAGTGGGTAATTTATAATACCCTTACAGTTTATCCACATCTATTATGCGGAGCCGAGATTAAGATAAATATGTTATATCTGTAATGTTTGTGTAGTTATGCACGGAAGATAGGGTGTATGGTCACACTGGTTAGTTAGATTTTTAAAATCGTCCGGGATAAGAGGACATGGTAATAAAAGTGTGAGATGTATGCCTATACGGTACTTAGAAACAAAGTTAGAACAATATAATGAACATAACTCAGTAAGAGGAATGAGATATTTCGAATTTATAACATAGAGGGTTATCATGCCTGAGAGGGGTTTGGAGACTATGGAGTCACAGAAGAAAGACCGCTATTAAATAAGGGAGGGTCCGATAATTTTAGGAATTAGAACGGAGGTGTATTCAATTAAATTTTGAGTATGGCTTATGCATAAGTAGGATGTTGAGTTTAACAAGTAAGAAGGGTCTAGAAAGAGCGCAGTTTAGAGCAAACTCATGGGTTATGATTTTTGAAGTACATGTACAATGTGACGTGGAATATTGAACTTGTGAATCAGTGTGGAGTGAGACACATTGAAGTTGTATCTAGGTGCACTACTCGTGGATAGAAAAAGGGTTGGCCCGAGGTGATTCACCAAAAATTTTCAATGATTAATGATTCCGGTGATGAAATGGATAGGTAGACTAATTAAGTTCATTTTGAGTTACTAATATCGTAGAACGGTCGAGATTCCCCTTGGGTTGGTGAAATGGGTTAACTGAGACGGAGAAATCATTATTAATTTGGGGTAGTTACACTATCGATCAGTGTGTCCATCATTTCATTAAAAAAAGGGAATAATTCGGCACAAGGTGTCGCCCAACATTGTTATGAATTGGGATGAGACCCTTGAATCCTACCTTTGGTTGGAATTATCAAGAGACGACGGGGGCAAAGTTGTAATGTGAGCAAAACATATTACCCATGGACCGAGGAGTACACGGGATAAGTGACTAGGATGTTGAAGAATACGAGAAATGCATATTCTAGACTTTAAGGTAACTGAGAGGAGTAATTAGCATTGGTAGAGTTATGTGTAATAACTTGTACCAACTATTATTAGAAAAATGCCTTTTGAGGCTTGATATATGAGGCCTTATCATCCACCCCGTGATTGGTTATGGGTGGGGAAATAATAAGTTTCGCTAGTCGAACGTGATTTAGAGTCGGCCGACAGGGATTGAGTTAATCGAATTTATGCTCGTATAGTTCAAGAATGTCATAAAAGTTATGTCGCCATGAACCTAAGAGTGAAAGACCGATGTTCGTGGTCAGAAATTATTGTTGGTATCTTCCATGAAAGGAATCATGGGATTTGGGTAAGAAGGAAAGTTGACACCTAAAGAAATGGGACATTTCCCCATTGTGGATGTGATAAAGCCAATGGAGTCTAGGCTCATCTTATAGGAGCATTTTTAGCGGATTCATGACAGTTTTGCATATCATAGTGTAGGTGATACCTTAAGAATGATGGAGTACAACAATATGAAAGGATTTAATCGACTTGTCGATAATCTTGGGCCGTAGTGAGTAGGCTTTCAGTCAGGATGGCACCACTAGCAGGTGCATTGTGGTGGCACCAAAATGTTATCAAAAGATGATGTTGTGTACGTTCGGATGCCATGTGGCTAAGGATCCGAAGTTTTGGTACCAAGCTTATCCGAATTTCAGGGATAAAATTCCTTTGCCAGGGGGAAAGTATGTAACACTCCGTAATTTTGAGAATATTTAAATTACACGCATCACGGTAATTTAATTAATTTGAGAAATAAAGTGAATTTATATAAATATTAATTAGCGAGAAATGGATTAATATTTATGTGATATTATATTTACTTGTGCGATAAGTAAATGAAATTGTATTATTTTATATTATGTTTTTAAGTGAGTAAAAGCGACGGGTTAATAATATCTTATTCGAGACGCGCGTGTGTAGTCGTGTTGGGAATAAGATGATAAATTGATGATGGGTGACTCAGATGATGATTTCGAGTGCATGGTTGATCCGAAAATAGTCAAAATTAAGTACCCGAGGTAGTGTTTGGGTCTCGGGGACTTTTTAGACTAGTCGGAACTAGTATATGGGTGTTTAGTCTTTTTAATGGAACATGAAGAGGCATTTTCGGGATTAATGTAATAAAATGAAGGGTTTAAGGGAAACAAACAATAACTTTACAAACGCAAAAGGTTTCTTTGAGTAAAACAAAAGGTTAGAGTGAAAGTGAAGAGAAAAGGGGAGAAAAACTCAAGAGACTAAAGGAAAGTTAAAGGAAAATCGTAAAGAGAATCAAATTGGTGAAGAAAGGAATGATCTTTTCAATCAAATTGAGACACTATGAATCTTAAGGCTAGTGATTATCTTGCTATTTATTTATGTGTTCAATTTCAATTCATATCATGATTGGGAATTAATTTTTGGGTGGAATTCATATATAAATAGGGTATTTGACAAGTGATTTTAAAAAAAATGCGTGATTATTTAATATTGAAATTTAGAATTTGAATCTCATATTGATAGATGGATTATGAACTTTTAATATTGAAATTGATAAATTGTTATGGGATAGGGAGGCTTATATCATTTATAGAGTATTCTGTTAAAGTCCATAAAGTGATCTTATATAAAGTGATGTATGTTCAAAATAAATCGATTCCATATTTAGAATTATTATTAACAAAATTTTATTTAAGAATATGACGTTAGGACTTATGGGTTTGGGGTTGAACTTACTGAACAACGAAATTAGGATACATGTTGCAGTCTGAGGAGCGAACCGTTTCGCTCTCAAGTCGAACTGGTTCAGTTGCCCTACTACGTACATGTTAACTTATATGATGAAAAATATTCATAATTTAAATTAGAAAATTTGATTATGATGTCCAGGGATAATTTAGGACTTTTGAAAATTACATAAATTGATATTATGGCTTAGATTAATTTAAAATTTTATCCGAGGTGAATATTATAGTAAATGGGGTGAATTTTACTTAAGGATTTATTAATGATTTTGTGATGAAAAATTCGAAAAAATAGGGATGCGGGCTGATTGAGAGTTGTACGTGTCCAGAATTAATATTATGAGAATCAATTAATTAATTAAGTGGATAATTAAGTAATTGAGAATGGAAATGATATTCGAAAAATATTGGGCTAGTGCCACGAGTAATATGCACAGTTACCTGAATTTATTGAGAAAATATATATGGGTATAGAGACAGTATATATATATGTATAATTATGTGAACATACCACTTTAGTGCTATCAGTGAAGGTTGCGCGATGTGGGTGATCTTCCCTCGTAAAAAAGAGCAGGATAAGTATGGACCTCAGGTCATAGCGCCACGCATGTGCTCTTTGAGATTTAAGTACAAAGTGAGATAATTTGGGCATGGTTATGACTCACTATCGAAGAATATATGACCGCCTCCAATACGTTTTCGATTTTATCAGGGTTGAGTGTGAGAGTCCGATCTGGTGGCCCGGGATGATGTGTGTATGCCCTGGTGCATGGTAGCATTTTAGAGATTCACATCTAGTGAGTTATTATTCTGAGAGATGTCAGTTATACATATATAGCGAGTGATATATCTGTATGCTTGATGTGATATTGAACTACGTATATATGAGTGCAGAAAAATATATACGGGCATGAGATATTAAAGTGTGAATATTAATTTAATAACTAGTGAAAGTTATTTGGAATGGGTCGATAAATTATAACTGAGAATTACAATTGTTGAAGTTATCTGATATGAATTGATTAATTATAATTGAGAATTATAATTATTAAACTAAGGGAAAAATTAATTATAAAATACACGTGATACAAGGTAGCGTATGAACTTAAGGATATTGGAGACTAGTTAGGCAGGATAACATAACTAGGGGTTAGAATGCATATATTAGGTGTGTATTATAGTTGAGGGGTGAGTATTATCTCATGTGAGTGTGACATCAATTTAAATATGAAAGAATGCACACATATTTATTTATGCATTTTAATCACTTGTAAAATATTTTCAAAAGGTTTTGGGCTCTGACCCATATCAATATTATTTTCAAAACTTTTAGGTGTTCAGCCACAGGGACGCCAAGCATGAGAATCTTTCCAGGTTATCAGAGATGTGACAGCTATGGACTGTTGCAGGGCTTTGCTTTAGTCGCTTATTAATTTTAAAATCTTAGATATAATTCGTCTCTTTACTATTCGGGCATGTTGCCCATGCCAGAAGGCTTTATTACATTTTAGTTTATTTTATTTATGGATATTATTGTATGAATGTTATATCGATGGTTTATTCAGTTAATTTTGGCAGGTAATAGATTTCAATTTTTCAAGTTGGTTATGCGATTATGGATATAGTTATTTGTGTGACTAAGTTATGATTTTGGTTATAGTGTTGTTATAATAAAGTTAAAAATTGACACATGGCTTAATTTAACAATAGGTGGTTAATAAGTAATTGGTTTTCGATAGTAATGCTAAAAATGAGCCAAATGAGATTCCCGTTTTATTTTAGTGAGGGGGCCATCCAACCACTATTTTAATAAGCGATGTGTCACAATCATCCCCCAATTTTTTTTAATTGGTGGTGGCTCAATTTTTCCACCTTACACATACCATTGGTTTTTAAATGGAATTCTTATTTTTCAATAGGTATTCACTCAAATGAGGGTACACCGATTTTCCCTCAAAGTTAAATTGTATTTTGGATAGACCCTAAAAAATTTCAACTTCTAGTGTATAGTTAGTTAGAAGTTAAAATTGTAGGTTGTACATATTAGGTTTGCTTTTTTTCTTTTTACTTTTATTCTAGTGTAATTAGTTAAAGTTTTAGTTCTTCTTTTTGTTATGTTTGGTGCTAACATGTTTTGTAGACTCTTTGGACTAGTAATTTCCGAAGATGTTCCATTTTGGGTAATATCACTATTTTCTCTCTTTAACTTGGCTCTTGGTTGACATTGAGGACAATAAAAGGTTTTAGTTAGAGGTCGTGGATATTCTATCCATTGTTTTATTAGTTCATGATTTGATTATATGTTCTTCCCAAGCATGCTTTTGTTGTAAAAATTGAAAATTTGAAAAATATTTTCTTTCTATTTTCTCCTTTAATGGGCATTTTGCCTTTTTCTCAATGACAAATTTTAATAAATGCCCAATCCAGTAGATAATTCAATGATGCATGTTCTCGATTTTATAATTTATTAGACTTTAATCCTCAAATTATTGATATTATAAAAAACTTCATGAATTAAACTTTAAACCCATGAGTACATGCATTTTTCTGGTTTATTGATTGGGTTTAAGACGTTTATAGCCCGATAATCTTTTGTTGCATTGTATATATTTACACCAAGTGAGCGTTATGATTTTCTTTGTTTGTTAGTGTTATACATAACTCTCTTGTCCTCGCAAACATTAAAGTCGTCAGTAATCTCACTATTCTTTCATTAATCATTCATTAATTGAATTCATATTTTGAAACGCATTACTTGAGAATGATTTTCAAAGTTTTTTTGACTCGAGAATTGTATAAACTTTTGGAAAGGATCATAGGACCTCTTTGTTATATCTCCCATATTGACCTTGACCCCACCTTAAATATTTCCCTTTGTCAACCCCTTTGAGCCTAAATATAGCCTTTCGTTTCATAACCCAAAATCCCATAACAAACTCTAAAATGAAGTTATAAACCATACATATTACCTTCCATACCTTTGGTTGGAATGATATTTGGGATTTAATGATGTTGTTGTTATGTGATTGCAATTAAGCATGTGAGAGTGTGAAAGAAAAAGAAAATGTGAAGAAGAAACAAAAGAAAAAGATGAGAAAAAGAGGAAAAGAAAAGAAAGAGAAAGTATTTCCATATTGTCCATAGTGTTCAATAATCCTTATCACTCTCTAATTTCATATCTAATGCTTGTTATGGAAATTATATTCCAATTTTAAAATTGCCCACATTATCCCATTATCCCAAGAGTTTCATCCCCAAACACCGTTGAATCCGCAAATATTCCCTTCCTTTCATAACCTTAACCCCAAACCTACATTAAAACCCTATAAAAGTTCTATGTGATCCTAAGGTAAATGTAATTTAAAAGTTATAATAATTGCGATAATGTGTGAAAATGCATTTCACCTCATTTAATGATGATATCCTTTTAGTGATATTGCATTATTTTTCATTTTATATACAACGTTCTTCATTGATGACATGTATGTGGCCTAGTTTCTATTTACATTTACTCTTTATGTCCGCATGACCCGTGTGTATTACACCTCTTTTCATAATGATTCATTCGTTTAGTGTATACATATGTGAGGATTGATATATGCACACTTTAATGCTTATCCAAATTATAAAAGTTTTGCCAAATCATACTTTGCATGTACCCGCTCTTCCTCCCGCATATTGAGGTTTCAATTTTATGAAGTGAATTCTATAATGTTAATAACTAAGGACTTTTGTATGAGTTCATCCACTTTTCCTATAACATGTTGACATCATATTTCTCATTGTTGGGCTTGTAGAATTATTATTTGGGCATACTATTTTGAGGAAACTTTGATGTTTGTGAGTTTCAGCCTTGAAAATCCTCTCGAGACAGCACTCGCCCACTAGGGTAACCTAGGTGTTTAACGGCTTATTGCATATCCTAAATGCAATCGTTCGCCCGCGAAAGTGACATTTCTATATTGTATGTTTATGTATATTTTGTATCATTATCTGTTGGACTGGTTTTGTTTTTTTTCATCACTAGAGACAAGCAATATCTAAGTTAGGTGGTGTGATATGTCAAGATTATTGTATATTTGTGCTCGTTATCCTTATGCATTCTAACACTTTTGTCTCCGTTATATCCTGCTTTTATGTTCATATTTTAGTTAACCTAAGTTTTGGATATATATATATATATATATATATATATATATATATGCTTTGCATGGTCTATGTGAGCTTATATAGATATTGGAACGCTTAAAGAGGCAAGTGGTTGTATTTTAAGGAAGTTTTGCCATATGACACAACTTGAAGGGCATTTTAATCTTTTCATACTTCATGTCTTGACCAACAGATCTCCATGGGAGCGATGTTCATAGAGTTAGCTTCGCATGACCGCAAACGACTCGTCGTTTCGAGCCCGGAGGTTAAAGTTATGGTCTTTTCCGTTTTGCAAGTCATTCTCCTTTCGATGAACAAAAGCCCCCCTGAAAATAGATCCCCAATCGACCGTCCCCCGGACCTCGGTTGATCGGACATTCAATTTATGCCTATAAAATAAGGCAGTGGGTTGGACTTCATGCAGTCGGTCAACCGACCCCTTGGCCCCGATCGATCGGGCCCTTCAAATAACCGACACTTTCCTTTAATTTTTATTTTTCCTTTATTTTCTCCAAACTTACTATATATATGTAAGTTGTGTTTATTAGAGAATTTTCAGATCAGATTTTTAGAGAGTGAATATCATTTTACGTTAGGTTTTGGGGAGTTTCTCTCTCAGGATTTCACCCATTTTTGTATATGAGTTACACTATTCGTCTTCTCCCTCCTTCAATTCAAGTTCTCTTTTCTCGTTTCTTGCTTTGATTTCTTAATTCCTTGCTTTGTTTACTAGATTAATTTGCTTTAATTAATTGCTTTCATTTATTTTCATGTCATTTACAACGCTTTGTAGGTAAATTAGTTTAGGTTGAGATAATTGAACTCACCTTGGATTAATGGGTCGCTTTGCTTTGTTGATGGATTTTATGAGTTTAAATGGACTAGGTTATTCTTGATTTTATACCTAGGAGATTTAACGGTGTATATCATGCGTGCGTCATATTTTTGACCTTGCGTGTGCAATCTTGGGGATATTTGTTGACACAAAAATCATATTATGCTTTTATAACAATTTAAAAGTGACGACTCTAGATTTAATTAATTGTGAAAATGAGATTTAATTTTGATAAATTTGTCTTCCCTCGTAACCATTTATACTTATTAACCCGAGGTGAGGGATATTATTCTCAATCTATAGTTTTTACTCGTTTTGTTAATCTCAGTTTAAATACATGTCTAGATTTATATTTTATTACAACTTTCATTTTTACACTTTTATTCCTGAAATAATAAATCAATTAACGTCTAGAAGCATTCCTTATAGATTCAATACCTGGGCTAGCTGTTATACTCTCCTAAAGAGTGTGGTAATAGGTTAGGATTTTTGCATATCGGTGGGAGCTAGAAACAACGACCGGTGTAGGTGACATGAACGCTCGTTTTTTCACTCGTTATCATAGAGCATGTAACTTCTCTTACTACAATCTCACCCACGGACTTGATTCTCTTATTTTGGGGCTTGTATTTTGGTCTTTTTTTCTTTAGAGGAAAGATTCATGGTTCTTCAGGTATAGGAATATTTAGTGACCTCAAATTAGTAATAAGAACTATATGAAATGAGTAAAAATATTTTTAAAAATAATCTTTATAGTACCCCTAATATAGATATAAATATTCCCACATTCCCTCCGTACAACAACAATAGCTTGAGAAGAGGGAGAACATCGAATCTTCCATCGCTTGCACGAACACTTCTAATTAGCTAAGTCAACAGTGGCCCTCTCTTCGAAATGAACTTCGAATACAAGCTTACTTGAGTGGCTAATAGTCCAATGTCGACCCTTGTCCTTTAAATTCATCAATAACTTGTTAAAAGTAGGACACAACTCTATTGTCCACAATTAGGATTCAACCATTTTTTGTGCATTGAATTTTATAGTATTAAACCTTAGTTTATCATTCATATGCATGATAGGTATATACCTTTCTTCTAAGATCTAAGAATTAAATGACTCTACAATACTGGATGCCATGTCACCATAGAGTTTATATGGGAAAAATGCACAAGGCCAAATTTTTGAAGGCAAATTATCAAGGGACTGAGCAACAACCATTCCCCTTCCTTCCTTAGTTGATCTATATTTTTCTTGAATTCATTAATCATTACATAATATGCATAATGGAGAAACAACCCAATGATCCTCTTTCGAAAATTCTTCCCACAAATTTTCTTCTTAATATTTTCCTGCAGATGATGTATACAATAAGAGCACGCAAATATTGGGAATACCTTTGAAACAACCTCAATAAGATCATTGTTTCGATAATATACAAATGGGATATTTCTCCCGTGATAAGTTAAACCATCATCTAAATTTTGAAGAAACCACAACCAATTATCCTCCGTCTATGAATCAATAACATCAAATGCAGGAGGAAAAAGGCTTGAAAATAAAATTAAATGCAGCACAAAACAAGTACATTATGATAAATAAAATGTTTTACAGTGTACATGCATTAAAACTATATAGTACACGCACACTACTACAGAGTACATGCATGTGATAGAGCAATATATGAATTTTTAAATAAAGTACATACAATGGTTCAAGAAGTACACGCATTTTTCAAAGCATTAAATGCAATACATGCATTATATGAAAACATTATACATGTATGAAAATTATATAGTACATAAAGACTATTACAAAGTACATGCAGGTGTAAGAGCAATACATTTTCAAAACAGTAAATAAAGTATATGTATATGAAGTTGTAAAAGTAACAAAAGCATTTTTAAAAGAATACGTGCAATTGCTAAACAATACATGCAATTGTCAAATAATACATATAGTCTCACGCAAAGTACATGCAAATATACAAATTACATGTACAATGCGCTTACCATTATTACCATTCCTTGCGGTTGCAAAAAAATTTTACCTCTATATCTGCTCTTTAAAAAGGCACCATCAACAAACAACACAGGCTTGCAGTAGGGAAACCCAAAAATACATCTTCCAAACATTACAAAGATCCTTTTGAATAATCTACTTTTGGATTCCACATCAAGAATGCAATGCAATCCTAAATTAAATTGCAATAGCTTATCCTTATATATACCAAGCAGCACATATGATACCTTCTTATCACCATGCAGTTCGACACTTTCCATCTCTTTCCCATGCCACACATGATGATAACCTATATAAAGACCATAGTTCTTCTTATCATCTCCAACTACATCAATTGGTCTAATCAAAGACATATCCCTAAGATGATCAACTAATAAACTTGACACCAACTTGGAATCCATCATTACTATAAATAACACCTCTACATATATGCAAGTTATTCAATGTTCGTATGTAAAAGAAACCATTTACATCACATACAAAAGAATGAACTCGCCACATACATTTTTCAGATAACTTCTTAGAACATTCTACAGTCACCAGTGTTTTATCATTCTTCACATAAACAAATCTGAACCCAACCTCAACAACATACTTCCTCAATTTATCTCGAAACTCTTCTATGCCTCCTTCAAAATACTGATCAACATGACTTATATATATCTTCCAAATGTTCAAAATATAAATATTGGAATTACTCGGCTCCACCCCACCAATATTATAATACCCCTTATTTTTATGCATATTATATAATTAATTAAATTGTGAAAATTTATTATGTGTGCTTGTTGTGACTAGAGATGTCACCATTTATATTGTTATATGTTATTTAAGTTGGATTGGAATTGGTATTTAAGACGCAATATTAAATAATCGAGTGGTTATTTATTTATTTTATATATATTTGGTAATTGGCTTTTTGGATGCGTAAAATTTTCGTTTATAGTTTAAAACGATGGGTTAAATATAAGGTTCCAGAATTATTTTAATTCATTTAGAGTTGTTTTGGGCCTCTTTTAGGTGAGGCCCATTTGGGTTGCAACCCTATTTTCAAGATTAAGGGTTCTAATGAGTCATTTAGGGATCTAATTTTAACAAATGACACAATAGGGAAGCACTAGAGGGACTGGACAGAGAAAGCACCAAGATGAAAGGAAAATTGGAGGGAAATTAGGGATTGATTTCTCAATCAATCCATAAGGCAAGTTCTATCTAGAATATGATTATGATTGTATATGTGTTAGATTACATCTATTTCATTAGATTTAAACCCTAAATATGTTTAAATTCAATTTGTAAAATTTAATTGATTAATTTCATAATTAACGTAATTATGTTCGTAATTAGGTCAAATCCCCCTTGATTTTGATTGATTTCCTCATGTATATGTCTTGAAATTGTTAGAAAGTGATTTTAATACGTCTTATATCATAAATTACTTAAAAACCCTTTGTTTAATTGAATCAATCCATGGAAATTTGTATAATTTAATAAACTTGGTTTCTTAAAATTTGAATTGTGTTTTTGTTGAATCTTGGGATAGATCTTGGATTTGATGATAGAATTAAGTTTCTATTGTTGTTTTGAAGTGTTGATATCATTTGGATGTTGATTGGGTGCTTAGAGAAAGCTTTTGTATCCATTAATGGAGTTTAGAGAGAGAAAAATTGGGATTGAAGATAAAGAAACCAATAACGTGGAAAATTAGGATATTACGGTGTTGACCGGTCGATCGATCCCAGGGTCTCGCTCGGTTGACTGGTGGTAACTGTTATGGCCTAGGAATGGCAATTGTGATATTAGTTGGAAATTTCTTAGGCCCGGAGTTAGGATTCGTTGACCTATAGTTTTTATGTACTTATATATATATATATATATATATGATTCGAATTGTTGGGAATTGATTTTTGGGGAATTTAAATAATTAAGAAAATCGTTGATTTAAAGGTATTAAATGGAGGATTTGGCATTTGAGGGTAGCCCCGGGTGTAAAATTAGTTTATTGATCGAAAATTGATAAGTTGGAGGAATGGGCTCGTTTATCGGGATTGATTTGAATCATTGAGATTAAGAGTGGGGTGAATATCCTTTGGGTGAGATTAGGTTTGGGCTATAACTTCCACCGAGTAAGGTAGTTATTATGTTCCGTGGTCTCATTTAAATAAGATGTGCGATTATACCTAGATGTAGTGGATTTATAGAATAAACTAGGTCTAATTGATATTGAATATAGTTGATGTACGACTTTTAATGTATGATAGTCAGTCTACACTTAGAATTGGGAACTCGAGGGGTTATGATTAATGTTTTATGGGATAATTATATGACTATAAATGTGATATACCTTTTTTATGATAGCTATGCTAGTATGGACTGGTAGCGTAGGGTCAATATGTGCATATGGATTGCCTTAACCCAGTAATGAGGGTTGTATATGTATATGCTTTAGCCCGTTAGTGAGGATTTTTATTACTTTTGTGTTTTATGCGCAATACATACCAATCGTGAGTGCTCATGGCATATCGTACTAGGAGGGATTCCATGAGGGGGCACGTGTGACGGGGACTGTGTTGGTACCCCGGTGAGTAGGAGGGCTCTTTTTTGGTCATAAGTGTAACACCCCGTATTTTTATACATTTAATATTTAATTAATTCGGGAATATTAAATTACTTGTGTATTGTATTTTTAATTGAATTAATTATGGCAATATATATATTTAAATATTAATCGGGGAGTGAATGGTTAATGTTTAGGGAAATTTATTTACTAAGTGAATAGTAATAATTTAATTACGTCATTTCGAGTATTAATGACAAGGTATACACTTAGCCCAGCCGGGAGTCGGTATAGACTAAATTGGGTGTGAGATAAGGATTTTTATATATTAATTCGGACGCCAATTCTGAGTGCGCGGTTGAGTCCGGATGGGTCGAGATAGTCATAAAAGAGTACCCGGGGGTAGTAATTGGGTCTCGGGGTAATTTTGGGCATGGCCGGGCCCACACGGGGTGAGTTGGGCCACTTTAATTAAGCCCATTAGGCTAAAAACGGGATGGAGGGTTTTTAACCTAATTGGGAGATTAAATAATGACAGCCAACATAACTCTAAACCTAGGGTTTGAGAGGGGATTTGGGGGAAAGCAAATCAAGAACAAATTGGAGGTTTTTGGAGCCAAATTGAGGGACAGCAACAACGCATCAGACACTACAAACACTTTGAGGCAAGTGGTTAACTGTTTTGATTCTTAAAGCATGATAATCAATTCATATCATAGTGATGTGTAAACCAAAATTCGTTTTTGGGTGTAAATGGGTACAAAATGGGATTTTTGTTTTTGAAACACTTGAATGAGATTCAAAGTAAGATTTAGATGGGTGATTGATATCTGAATATGTATATATGATTTGAACGAGAAATCCAGAACATAAAAGAGTGGAAATTGAATCTGGAAATTGGGATTTAAAACAGAAAATTGAATTTTATGGAGAAAGACCCATTTCGAAAATTATGAGATAATTAGAGAAGTTGATTATCTTAATGGTCTCTATGATGAATATGATGTGGATTAACCATGTGTAGATGATGGGATGATGTAATTAGAGGTTTAAATTATAGTTTAGAAACCTTGAAGTTCGTTAATGGTGGAAAATAGTGGGGAAGAAGAGCTGTAACGAAGGGGTCGATCGATCGATCGGGGGAATCGATCGATCGATGATGGGAAATTCTGGCCAGTTCGGCTTGTGTGTGATATAGGGGGAAAATTAATTAAATTAATTTCCATACTATAAATTGTGATAATTAATCTTGAAACACCTATTCCTAGTGATTATGGGAAAGAGTAATTGGGACTAGGATGAATTTATGTGGGACATTTAATGGATAAATTTGGGAGACTTTATTCCAAAATAGTGAGGTACGGATCAAGTGAGTGAATCCGGGAATATTGGTAAAGCGACCCCAAGGTAGTGAATTAAGTTTGGAGATAAACTAAGTAATTTAGAGTCGGGATATAGACTCGGGAAATATTTAATTTCGGGCCAAGTGGATCGAGTCCATGTATGTTAATTATTATAGGCAAATATAATTGGGAAAATTATAGAAATAAAGGTGTGACACATTGTAGGCGAAAATGTGGGTATTATATTATGAGATGTAAATTGGACCAAGTGAGCGAGTCCGGGTATGTTGGTTAAGTGACATTAAGGCATTAAATTAATTATTGAGATAAAGTAATTTGTTTGGAGTCGGAACATGGACTCGGGAAAATATTGAGGTACGAGCCAAGTGAGAGAGTCCGGGGATAATGGTTAAGTGACACCAAGTTATTAAATTAATAAATGAGATAATTAATTTAATTAGAGTCGGATTGTAGACTCGGATATGTGTGGATTAATTAATGTGTAAATTAATTAAATAAAAGTCGAATTGTAGACTCGGGTAAGTATTAAATTAATGGGTGTAATAATCAATTTAATTAGAGTTGGACGATAGACTCGGGGAGATATTAAATTAATATGTGTGTTAGTTAATTTAATTAGAGTTGGGTGATAGACTCGGGGAGACGGTAAATTATTAAGTGAGAAAATTAATTACGTTGAGTCGAGCCACAGACTCAGGAAATTTCAGGCAGTATACGGGATATTTAGTACACGGTAAGGCCAGGGTTATAATATATATATACGGTGTAGTGATAGTATATATATATATATATATATATATATATATATATATATATATATATATATATATATATATATATATATATATATATATATATATATATATATATACGTGTCTATTGTGCGTGACATTTAAATTTCAGGCAGTATACGGGATTTTGAGTACACGGTAAAGCCGGAGTTTATATTATATATATACGGTGTAGTGATAGTATATATATACGTGTATATATTGTGTGTGACATTAAATATCAGTGATTAGATATTTATTCAAATTATATACTTTAATGCTATCAAGGGAGGCTGCACGATGTGGGTGAATCCCCTAGCTTGAGGAGTAGGGTGAGTATATCCCAGGTCATAGCGTCCGGTACATGGGTGAGGAGATTATCTCACTTTCAGGAAGGAATATGACCGCCTCCAATTCGTTATGTAGTAGACCAGGTTGGTGAGCGAATCGAACTTGAAAAACTAGGTTTTGTGAGCACACCTAGTGAGATGGCATTTTAGAGTGAATCATCCGGTGAGGGTATACTCGGAAGGATGGATACACGTATGATATATGTGTGGGTGTTAGTAAAGGTACGTATAATATGGTAGTAAATATTATATGTAGATGATAATACAGTGTGTGATGTATTTACCTTATATAACTCGGGTTACGGTTATATGCTGTTAATTAATGAGAAATTAATTAAGTTATTCATTTGCTGGAATAATACAGTGTGTGATGTATTTACCTTATATAACTTGTGAGACGGTTATAGGCTATTATTTAAGAGGAATTAATTAAGTTAATTGTGAAATAACTTATAATTCAAGAATTATTATACTCGGGTTAGAGTAATATGGTAAGGGAAAGTTATATCAGGACTAGTTGGACGGGGTAGTACAACTAGGCGGGGTTAAGGTAACCGGTAGGTGTGCACAATAGTGGAGGGGTGATAATGTCCTCAAGGGAGTGCGACACTAACTTAAATATGAAGCACATTCATGCATTTTAAATTACTGCAGTTAATTCACTTGCTAAATATTTTCAAAATGTTTTGGGTTCTAACCCTTGCTATAAAACTATTTTCAAAACCTTTTAAGTGTCCAGCCACAGGGACGCCAGGATTGATATTCTATTCCAGGGACACGGAGCTGCGACATATGTGGATGCTAGCAGGAGTTTGGATTAGACGCATCTTTCATTCATTCCTAGAGTAGGAATCTTTTATCAGTCTCAGTTTTATTTAGGGCTGGTAGCCCAGACTTCTCGGTTCAGTTTTCAGGTGTAATTCATTCAGGTGTTGAATATTTGTATTGGATTATTTATTTGGTGGCCGGTGATTTATTCGGCAAGTTGTGTTATTATTATTCTATTTACTTTCATTCAGTTGTGTGAATGGTTTATATTTTAATTCCGCATGCATTGTTTTGTTTAAATTAAAAAGTTAAAATTGGCACCAGTTTTTGGAATACTAGGTGGTTAGTAAGTTTTAAAAAGTTTTCGACAGTGATGCTAAGGATGATCCAACTGGGATTCCTGTTTTAATTTGGTATAGGATTGATCACCCGGTATTTTATTAGGCGGGGTGTCACAGATGGTATCAGAGCATCAGGTTCTAGTGTCCTTAGGATCTGTGCGGCTTTTCACGTTTCGGCTTAGAAATCTTTGATATAGAGCCCTATCATAGGATTGTTGTATTCTCATACGTATGCGCATATACGTTTTTCTGAGAATTTATATTTGAAAGTGAACTCATACAATTCGATTCTCATTCCGGATGACGCCCAGGAGAAGGAGAGCAGCTAGGGCAGCAGGGGGAGGTGAGACGAGGGAGGCTCGTCAGGAGTAAGAGTTACGACAGTAACTGCCAAAGATAATTTTGGCAGCACAGGTAATCGAACTAATGGCGCGGGCAATTGAAACGACGGTAGTCACAAACGACAAGGTACTTTCCACGGAATCCACCACAAGTGTTAGTGGCGTCGGGTGTTCAGACTCACGCAGGGTCATCGGGGTGGAAACAAGAATGAGAGGTTATTTTAGTGGGAACCCACCAGAGTTGCGAGGGGGTTCTGGTGTAGTACTAGCGTGTCAAGGAAGAGAGGTATCCAGTGTCACCTACACATGGGAGATTGCGATGGGGTGCGAAAATAAATGCTAACCACTTTTAGTTAGTGGGAGCGGCGCTACAGTGGTGGGGGTCGATCACCACAGTTGAGGAAAGGGACACACTAGCTACTGTAGAGTTTTGGGTGCGGTTCGACCGCAAGTATTTTTCCTTCAGCGGTCGAGATCGAAATGAGGAGAAAATTTTGTGAGGAGACTCAAAGGGAGACCGTTCAGTGGTCGATAACGAGGAAGATTTCACTCGTTGGCAAATTTTGTACCGGGTGAGGTAAGCGAGGAAAAGAGAAAGAAAGCAAAGTTTATGGATGGGTTAGTCTGGAGAATCAGACAACGTTTAATTGATAATTCCGCATTAGTAGGTTATACTGATGTCATTAACGCAACACTCCGGCACTGTTGGGAATATCGCTTCCACGCGAAAGGAAGCGGGAAGGGAGTGGGGATTAACCAGTCGGACGAGGCAGAAGGGAATAATACCAGCGGGGTATCCCAGCAGCAGACTGGGGGAGATCAGGGGCAGGATTTCCGGCAAGGAAATCATGCCAAACGATATAGAACTGGAGGCTATTGGCGGGATGGCCAGGAATTCCAACAAGGTTGGCATGGAAGGGATTAGTGGCAGGGTGAACATATTAGAAAGTGTTTTCGTTTGTGGGAAAAGCGAGACACATGAAGAGATATTGCCTTAAGCGAGGCAGGGGTCAACTACAGGACGAGGTCCTGGATGTACAACCACTAAAGCAAGTCACGGGTGCAGTCGGGCAGGGAGAAGCTACTCCAGAAATCGAGAACCAGCCGTTGTAGCTGGAGTATAGAAGTAATTATTTTACCCTAGGGGCATGGGGTATATTGTTGAGTGACAAGGAGAATGTCACCGTATAAGACTTATTTTTCACTAGAGTTCACAGGTGAGTCGAACTTAGTGGGTGCGTTGGCGGTAGCAGCCATAGCATGTGGGTAAACTTTTCGTAGGGTAGTGGAGTTCCTTAGTGTTCTTCATGGGAGAGTGGAGGCGTAAACTGAGTGATTGGTTGAATTATGCGAGGAATTACTACTTTCGAGAATTACGGGAGTAGGGTTGATAATACTTTTTAAACATCGGCTGGATAGCGATGGAATTTAACTATTGTGGATAGTGGAGTTAAATTTTGGTGTCCGCGACACCAGGGTATGGTTGGTACTAGGTATCACCGGAGAGGGCGTATAGCCTATATATGTGGATATATATGTTGTATTGCGTGGTGCGATGGCACATAGTGAGGTTTTGTGTTCTCACATTTTATCCCGGTAAGTGGGGATGTTTACTGAAGTGAATCAGGGTGGTTAAATTGATTTTCGAGCAAAGAGAGATAGCTCGGGGTTTATTTTGCGCAAGGACTAGTGGTAGTAAGGGCGCGGTATTATGTTGTCTTTGGTAGCATAAGGGTAAGCGTATATTCTTTTGTGTTGAGAGATAAGTATTTATGGGGAGATAGTTGGACGTAGCATGGGTTGAGTACCCGGGCAGTAATTATATTTGTGTATATATATATGTAATATGACTACGGGTTCGAAGTTATATTACGGGTTACGACTAGCATAGTCGGGTAACTTTCATGCGATAGAGTGCGGGGATAGGGTGTATGGGCACCCGGGTTAATTAAGACAAATTTTGTGCGGTTAAGCACGGGTATAGGGTGTATGGGCGCCCTGACAAGGTTTAAATGCATGCTTGTGTAACGTATGGTTAGAAGCGGATGTGATGGATATAGCGGGCTTGGAGGCACATGATTAGTGAATAATATGTGAATATTGGAACACTAAGCTTATCTTAATTTCGAGGACGAAATTCCTTTGTAAGGGGGGGAGTATGTAACACCCCGTATTTTTATACATTTAATATTTAATTAATTCGGAAATATTAAATTACTTGTGTATTGTATTTTTAATTGAATTAATTATGGCAATATAAATATTTAAATATTAATCGGGGAGCGAATGGTTAATTTTTAGGGAAATTTATTTACTAAGTGAATAGTAATAATTTAATTACGTCATTTCGAGTATTAATGACAAGGTATACACTTAGCCCAGCCGGGAGTCGGTATAGACTAAATTGGGTGTGAGATAAGGATTTTTATAAATTAATTCGGACGCCAATTCTGAGTGCGCGGTTGAGTCCGTATGGGTCGAGATAGTCATAAAAGAGTACCTGGGGGTAGTAATTGGGTCTCGGGGTAATTTTGGGCATGGCCGGGCCCACACGGGGTGAGTTGGGCCACTTTAATTAAGCCTATTAGGCTAAAAACTGGATGGAGGGTTTTTAACCTAATTGGGAGATTAAAGAATGGCAGCCAACATAACTCTAAACCTAGGGTTTTGAGAGGGGATTTGGGAGAAAGCAAATCAAGAACAAATTTGAGGTTTTTGGAGCCAAATTGAGGGACAACAACAACGGATCAGACACTACAAACACTTTGAGGCAAGTGGTTAACTGTTTTGATTCTTAAAGCATGATAATCAATTCATATCATAGTGATGTGTAAACCAAAATTCGTTTTTGGGTGTAAATGGGTACAAAATGGGTTTTTTGTTTTTGAAACACTTGAACGAGATTCAAAGTAAGATTTAGATGGGTGATTGATATCTGAATATGTATATATGATTTGAACGAGAAATGCAGAACATAAAAGAGTGGAAATCGAATCTGGAAATTGGGATTTAAAACAAAAAATTGAATTTTATGGAGAAAGACCCATTTCGAAAATTATGAGATAATTAGAGAAGTTGATTATCTTAATGGTCTCTATGATGAATCGGATGTGGATTAACCATGTGTAGATGATGTAATTAGAGGTTTAAATTATGGTTTAGAAAACTTGAAGTTCGTTAATGGTGGAAAATAGTGGGGAAGAAGAGCTGTAACGAAGGGGTCGATCGATCGATCGGGGGCATCGATCGATCGATGATGGGAAATTCTGGCCAGTTCGGCCTGTGTGTGATATAGGGGGAAAATTAATTAAATTAATTTCCATACTATAAATTGTGATAATTAATCTTGAAACACCTATTCCTAGTGATTATGGGAAAGAGTAATTGGGACTATGATGAATTTATGTGGGACATTTAATGGATAAATTTGGGAGACTTTATTCCAAAATAGTGAGGTACGGATCAAGTGAGTGAATCCGGGAATATTGGTAAAGCGACCCCAAGGTAGTGAATTAAGTTTGGAGATAAACTAAGTAATTTAGAGTCGGGATATAGACTCGGGAAATATTTAATTTCGGGCCAAGTCGATCGAGTCCGGGTATGTTAATTGTTATAGGCAAATATAATTGGGAAAATTATAGAAATAAAGGTGTGACACATTGTAGGCGAAAATGTGGGTATTATATTATGAGATGTAAATTGGACCAAGTGATCGAGTCCGGGTATGTTGGTTAAGTGACATTAAGGCATTAAATTAATTATTGAGAGAAAGTAATTTGTTTGGAGTCGGAACATGGACTCGGGAAAATATTGAGGTACGGGCCAAGTGAGAGAGTCCGGGGATAATGGTTGGGTGACACCAAGTTATTAAATTAATAAATGAGATAATTAATTTAATTAGAGTCGGATTGTAGACTCGGATATGTGTGGATTAATTAATGTGTAAATTAATTAAATAAAAGTCGAATTGTAGACTCGGGTAAGTATTAAATTAATGGGTGTAATAATCAATTTAATTAGAGTTGGACGATAGACTCGGGGAGATATTAAATTAATATGTGTGATAGTTAATTTAATTAGAGTTGGGTGATAGACTCGGGGAGACGGTAAATTATTAAGTGAAAAAATTAATTACGTTGAGTCGAGCCACAGACTCAGGAAATTTCAGGCAGTATACGGGATATTTAGTACACGGTAAGGCCAGGGTTATAATATATATATACGGTGTAGTGATAGTATATATATATATATATATATATATACGTGTCTATTGTGCGTGACATTTAAATTTCAGGCAGTATACGGGATTTTGAGTACACGGTAAAGCTGGAGTTTATATTATATATATACGGTGTAGTGATAGTATATATATACATGTATATATTGTGTGTGACATTAAATATCAGTGATTAGATATTTATTCAAATTATATACTCTAATGCTATCAAGGGAGGCTGCGCGATGTGGGTGAATCCCCTAGCTTGAGGAGTAGGGTGAGTATATCCCCAGGTCATAGCGTCCGGTACATGGGTGAGGAGATTATCTCACTTTCAGGAAGGAATATGACCGCCTCCATTTCGTTATGTAGTAGACCAGGTTGGTGAGCGAATCTAACTTGGAAAACTAGGTTTTGTGAGCACACCTAGTGAGATGGCTTTTAGAGTGAATCATCCGGTGAGTGTATACTCGGAAGGATGGATACACGTATGATATATGTGTGGGTGTTAGTAAAGGTACGTATAATATGGTAGTAAATATTATATGTAGATGATAATACAGTGTGTGATGTATTTACCTTATATAACTCGGGTTACGGTTATATGCTGTTAATTAATAAGAAATTAATTAAGTTATTCATTTGCTGGAATAATACAGTGTGTGATGTATTTACCTTATATAACTTGTGAGACGGTTATAGGCTATTATTTAAGAGGAATTAATTAAGTTAATTGTGAAATAACTTATAATTCAAGAATTATTATACTCGGGTTAGAGTAATATGGTAAGGGAAGGTTATATCAGGACTAGTTGGACGGGGTAGTACAACTAGGCGGGGTTAAGGTAACCGGTAGGTGTGCACAATAGTGGAGGGGTGAGAATGTCCTCAAGGGAGTGCGACACTAACTTAAATATGAAGCGCATTCATGCATTTTAAATTACTGCAGTTAATTCACTTGCTAAATATTTTCAAAATGTTTTGGGTTCTAACCCTTGCTATAAAACTATTTTCAAAACCTTTTAGGTGTCCAGCCACAGGGACGCCAGGATTGATATTCTATTCCAGGGACACGGAGCTGCGGCATATGTGGATGCTAGAAGGAGTTTGGATTAGACGCATCTTTCATTCATTCCTAGAGTAGGAATCTTTTATCAGTCTCAGTTTTATTTAGGGCTGGTAGCCCAGACTTCTCGGTTCAGTTTTCAGGTGTAATTCATTCAGGTGTTGAATATTTGTATTGGATTATTTATTTGGTGGCCGGTGATTTATTCGGCAAGTTGTGTTATTATTATTCTATTTACTTTCATTCAGTTGTGTGAATGGTTTATATTTTAATTCCGCATGTATTGTTTTGTTTAAATTAAAAAGTTAAAATTGGCACCAGTTTTTGGAATACTAGGTGGTTTGTAAGTTTTAAAAAGTTTTCGACAGTGATGCTAAGGATGATCCAACTGGGATTCCTGTTTTAATTTGGTATAGGACTGATTACCCGGTATTTTATTAGGCGGGGTGTCACAATAAGTTTACCTCTGGGTCACACGTTTAGGTACCCGCGACTGAGAGGGTATTCGGGGAGATTTATTTCATAAGTCTTGGGTATGGTAGGATATATGATTGATGGGCACATGTGGTGATTTATCCCTTAACGTGATGAGGTCTTAGGTTTGGGACAACATAAGACTATACCTAGTACATGCGAGAGATCCCAGAAGGCAATACGAATATGCCTTTATTATTTGCCGCGCAAGAGATGCTCATCTATTTGTTTAAGCCGAAGGGTGTACCTTTGTATGGACGTTAGCGTGAGTAGATTCTTCCTCCTACAATATGTGATTATTGTGTCGTGGTATTAGAGATTGTAGTACGGTTTAAAACACGAGAGGAAGATGTGTAGTTATGAAGTGGATCAGATTTAATTATAATCAAGTTCTACATAGGCTTATTGTTTACATTTTATTTTAAAACTATTTTTACAGGTCCTTGTTGTGGTAGTTCTTGTAGATGCGAATTCATTGGAGTAAAACTCTAGCGACCACCCATTTATTACTCCCAAGATTGTAGGAGTCGAGTAAGTGTAGCTAACCCTTTTATTATACTCTTTTATTTTAATCTCAGTAGTGTATGTCTATTTACATTCAAAGATGACTTATGTTATTTTGGCAGTGATTGGTATCAGAGTTCTTTTTGTGATTGATTCAGTATGTCTTTATTTTCGTTATCGTTTATTTGTTTTTAGTTATTTTCTTATGTTGAGAATGTTACCAAAAGTTTTGATTCTCGTGATTTTTGTGGTAGACCTGATCAATCTATTTATGGATTTTTTTGGGTATCACATTTGGTGTCAGAACATTCCAGGTTTTAGTGTCATAGGGATCTTGAGTGCATCCGTCACTTTTCACATTGCATTCTTTGGCTACATTTGAGCTTCACCATTTAGGATTTTTACTCGATATAAAGACTATTGTTTATGAGGTGTCGCGCCATTATTTCCTGAAGAATGACTCGATTATACCAAGTGTATCTGGTGGGTTCCTTATTTGTATTTCACTTGTGATATATCCCATGCATGAGGTCGACTTTGGTTGGGAGTTAAGGGTTTTTGGATGGGAGACCTTTAGCAAGTTCTTAGCGTATGGTTCGAGGGAAAATTTTTCACTCACCATCCATAATGACATTCAAGTAAGTTTTTGAAGACTTCTTTTATGCAATCATGTTGTGGTCAGTATGATGAGGAGTTAAACTATCTTTCTCTTTCAGCATCGAGAGAGATAAATAAAAGATTACAGAGAACTTTCACGTTATCATCTAGTACGAGAAATACTTTTTGAGTTAACAGAATCCTCACGTGAAGGGTTTGACACGTGTTACTAGGTAATCCGCTGCTCTCCACTTACTCTCGGGTGGTTGAAGTTACCCTCCGACATCAGTAGGATCATTATAACTATTATAAGGACAAAGTACTTAAAATTTGGAAAGATGTGACCAAAGTAGGTCCAGTAAATAGAGGCGGTGTAGCATAGACTCGAGTAGGGATATCTCACCAGCAGAATGAACTGTATAGTGGGTTTCCAAGAGTAGACGATATGATTTATTTGGACAGTAGGGCTAGGGGGATTCTGTCCAGTAGAGCCACGACCCATGAGAACGGGTTAAATGAGTCAAATTTCAGAGTATGCAACCAATGAGGTAGGGTCAGTAAGGCCGCCCGTGGGGGCCTCAATTTTAATAGTTCCTTTAGAGGAAGATTTTACACTCGTGGAAAGTGAGTCCACTTAGTTATTGCATGCCTTATTGGAAGTCAACTTTTTGAGTACTTGCAGGGGATGTTTATGGGTACGTTATGGCTCTCCATATGGGTCTGTCTTAAAATCGAGGATTTACGATTCTTTACTAGTAGTCTGTTTACTATGATTATGAGGTATATGTGTTTTTTTTATCCCCGAACTTTATATATGTGTGGATACCCTAACGGGTAGGGGTTTCTTTATGTCATGATTATAGAGATGTGGCAGTATGTCTAGTGAGCTTGGTCTCAGCCGCTTTGTTGATTTTTAGATAAGATATCATCGTATTACTACTTATCTTGTGAGCATAGTTATGTTTACTCTTATATCGATTACCAGGGGTAAGATTTTTATATTGTGTTTGGGCAAGAATTTCTTTGAGTGGTTATGCTTAGGCTCGAGAGAAAGGGCTAAAATAACTATTTTGGTGTAACGGCGCCATTTGATAATAGGCTATTTGGGTATATCATTGTTTTCAAAATCCACTCTCAAAGTTCCCCTGAGTACCTACAAAACTTGTCTAAAAATAACTCGTATTGCGGTAAGTACGGGTATCAATCCAACTTCCAAGGTGAAACAATTAATGTGAATACTTGCAATTTCAACATTTTTTTATTAAAATCTTTTTTTTTTAAAAACAATTTCAAGGGAGAATGAACTAATAAATGCTAAAAATTATGAAATGACTAAATAAAGAAAACTAATGTGCAAGCGAGTGTGAAATGTGTGAGAAGGTCAAGAGATGGGATTACACTGCATTTTCAATTATTTTAATTTCTCAATTTATTAATTTGAAATATTTAGAGATAATATTAAATCGATAATCTAACTCTCGTTAAAATTATAAATTTAATAAAATCTTTTTCAGAAAATTAATTTAAAAATGTCACACGATGAAAAGTTAGGACTACACTATTTTCAGAAAAATGACCAGCTAGGATTAATTTAACGAAAAAATATCAATCCTCAAATTTCAACACCAAATTAATATTCAAATATAGGAAAAACCTATCTCTAGTTCGATTCCTAAATTCAAACATTAATTTGTTCAATTTATTTATTAACACTCATTACATAAATTAATTGGTGACTAGTTAAAATTAATTTACCTAGAAATATAAAATTAATGAAACCAATTAATTAAATTAACATAATTCGCAGTGCATCCCACCCCTTGAACGGGGTGTTTAGCCAAACATTCTCATGTTAGAATAAACAACGTTCAATAATATAGCAAGAATGAAAAGGAAAGGGAAAGAAATTCAATACGCAAAATTTTCTTATCGAACTTGTTCATGAAAGTGCGTCTCAATCTTCTCACAAATCCAGCACCTGATTACACCAAAAAGAATAAAAACAAACCTACAAAATTATTCTAAACTAAATTAATTTTTTTTTATATTTTTCTGAATTTTTTTTATGACCCTAAACTGTACATAATATACACCCTTTTTCTCTCTCTTGCGCCTCTCTTTTTTATTCTCTGTGTTCTATCAGTTTTTTTAAATGAGATGCTCCTTCTCATTTGTAACCTACGGATTGGTTTTGTTTGGGAGAGATTTTTGTGGGATTTTCTTGGAGATAAATGTTGGTTTTGATTTTTATGGGATTATGGCATGGAGGTTGAAGAATGGCTCAGCAGGTGAATGGGTGTAGGTATCGGGTTTATGGTTGGATCATGGTTGGAGATAGGTCAAGGGCGAAGTCGGGTATGGATCCTAGGTGTGGGTGCCGGCGGGTTTGCAAAGTGGGTTCAGATAGGGAATTCGGGTCGCGAGTCAGCAGGGGGCTGGGTCGCGTCGGCGGTAGTCTCGACGGTCGTGACATGTCCGGGCTTCTAGGTGAGAGGTCTCGGCACACGATTTCTCTTTTTTTTTTGTTTAATTTGGGATTTGGTTTTGGGTAACATGGTTTTGAGGGGGTGGTGTATGCGAGTTAATGGGTTTGTTGGAGTAACAGGTGGGTAATTTGGTGGAGATGAGATGGGTTTTTGGTGTTAATGGAGGAGAGAGAATCGTGGGTGTTATGGTGTAGAAGATGTAGTGGGTGTAGTGGTGTGTGGTAAGGTGTAGGATATTAGGGTGTGGGTGAGATGGTTTTATTTATGTGTGAGTGAGTTGTATGATAGTAGGGTGCGAGTGTGTATGGGGGGGTGTTTAATTTGTACACCTAAAATAACACAACTAATATATATATATATATATATATATATAAAGCTAACAAAACAAAAAATCTAAAAATAAAATACTACTCTAAAAATAAAATAAAGACTCAATAAAAAAATGTAACTAAAAAGAAAAAAAATAAAACTCTATTAAACTAAAAACTAAAATCCTAAAAATGTAAAATCTAAAAAATAAAAATAAATGAAAACCTAAAAACTATTCCTAATAAAATAAAATAAAATAAAAACTAATAAAAATAAAAATACTCTAATAAAAATAAAATATAAAAATATGAAAATAAATTCTAAAAATCCTAAATAAATCCTAAAAATAAAACGACTCAAAATTAAAATCTAAGAAACTCTAAAAAGGCACAAACTCAACACACACCGGGCTCGGGGTATGGACTGGGCTCGGTCTAGGCTTAGATTTGGTTCGAGACAAGGTTCGGGGCATCGAAACTCATTGGGCAAGCTCAATGGGACTCTGACTTCACGATCTCTTTTGATTTCTTCATTGAACACTTTTAGCCACTTCTTTGTCGCAATTGACTGGATTTAGCATCATTTAACACTGCGACTGTTGATTGACCTGCAATATAGATAAATACTAACATAAGGCCAATTTTAATTAAAATGAGTGACTAAAATGCATTTATTTGGGGTATAAAATAGACACTTTTGGGTGCTTATCAAGTGGTTATGCTTAGGCTCGAGAGAAAGGGCTAATACGCTTGTATATGTATGTATGTGAGAACATAATGGGGGGAGGGGGTATATTAATGTGGAGGTGTCACCTATAGTTCGAGGTTATTCCAGTTTTACTTATATAGGTGTTGACTTGTCACTTATATAAGAGAATTGTTTTTCTTAGAAATGGCACTAGTAGTAAATTCGTTGTGAAGGTATTATTGGATCGACTTCGTTAGTGATAGTAGTCGTATCGTGGGAGTATACACTAAATTTTTTAAGTTGACTTAGCATTCGGGCATGGCATTACTTTGAGGGAGCTCCAAAATAGGGATGGCTCACTAAGCGGATATGTGAACCACTAGGAGCAGGATAAGGGCAAGATATGGGACGAGTGTTTATTGTTATGTATTTATGACTTATCGAGGTAGTTGAAGAGAGTTTTTCCTCATGATAATTGAAATAGTAGCGAGTTATCATTGTTATTGATATTGGAGGAGGATATTCTGAAGGCCTCTTTCTAACATAGTATAGAACATGTGCATCACTAATGGATTTTGACCGCGCAAAGGGGCAGTTCATTGTAAATTGCGACGATACCTCATTGAAAATGGAATGGCGTAGTAATGGTGTCCGCTACACCAAAATCTATGATTAAGGGAAGTTTATGCCCCAACATTGAAATTTACCAAGAGTAAATATGTATATAGTATTAGGAATATGTCCTTTCTTAGATTGAGAGGAGAGGGTTACATTTTCAGGGTAATTTTTTTCCCAGGGAATCCCCAAACTTAAAGAGGTGGTTTTAATCAAGGTGCATAGTTGGTGATTCACTTTACATTCCATAAATGAGTATGAATATTGAGGTAAAAGAGTATACTCATACGATTGTGATACGGTTATGGGGTTCCAAGGGACCATTTGGGATTGTGAGAGATAGATTTTCCAAGTTGATTATAACTAGGAGTTATGTAAGACATTCGTGATGGGCTATGATTAGTACACCCTGCATGATAGTGTGTTCGTAATTGAGAATGGGAAGTTTTGTCGGAATATGCAAGGGAAATGGAGGACGATCAGAGGTTTGATTCATAGGTCCAGGAGGGAGGTCATCTGTTATTAATGACCTCCGATAAGGGGTAGGCAAACAGATGAAGTTCCTCTTAAAAGGTTTAAGTAGGGCAAGGTCAGTTTTGTTTGACCTCGCTTCACCAACGTTAGTGTGCACGATGTGTTTCTTTGGGAGTATGACAGAAGAAATCCTTGATTGTCAAGTTGGTGCTTCAACGATCAGACTAAATGGTTCAGAGTACAACGAGATGCGATTTATGATGAAACATACCTAGGTATTAGGTCGTAGAGGATAGATTCAGTTATAGTAGTGAAAGGGTACAACGGGGGAGATATTCTTAGATTTCCTATTAGGAATATAATTAGTTCGAATTTTGAGGACGAAATTCCTTGTTTAGGGGGGGAGAATGTAATACCTCGTATTTTTATGCACATTATTTAATTAATTAAATTGTGAAAATTAATCATGTGTGCGTTTTGTGACTAGAGATGTCACCATTTATATTCTTACGTGTTATTTAAGTTGGATTGAAATCAAGACTTAAGACACAATGATTAATTAATTGAATTAATTAATATTGGGACTCGTACCGGACAATTATTAAATAACTGAGTAGTTAATTATTTGTTTCATGTATATTTCATAATTAGCTTTTGGTATGCGTAAAATGTCCGTTTATAGTTTAAAACGATGGTTTAAAGGCATATTGGGTTAGTACAAGGCTCGGGAATGGTTTTAAGTCATTCCGAGTTGTTTGAAGGCTCTTTTAGGTGATGTCCATTTGGGGCATAACCCTAATTTCGAGATCAAGAGTTATAATGAGTCATTTAGGGATATCATCTTAACACATAACATAATGGGTAAGCACTAGAGGGGATAGAGAGAGAAAGCACCAAGAGGAAATGAAGATTTGGGAAAATTAGGGATTGATTTCTTAATCATTCAATAAGACAAGTTCTATCTAGAATATGATTATGATTGCATGTTTTAGAATATAATTATTTCATTGAATTCTAAGCCTTAAACATATTTTAAATCTGATTTGTAATATGTAATTGATTAATTTCACAATTAACCTAATCATGTTAGTAATTAGGTAAAATCCCATTTCATTTCAATTGATTTCCTCAACGTATGTGACTTGAAATTGTTCGAAAATGATTTGAACATATTTTCTATTATAAATTAGTGAAAAAACCTTTGTTTAATTGAATCAATCCCTGAAAATTTATAGAATTAGATAAATTAGGCTTCTTAAATTTTAATTTATCTTTTTGTTGAATCTTAGGATATATATGGTTTTTGATAATAGAATTAGGTTTATATTATTGTTTCGATGTGTTGGTACCATTTGGATGTTGATTGGGTGATTAGAGGAATCTTTTATATCAACTAATGGAGTTTGGAGAGAGAAAATTTGGGTTAAAGATGAAGAAACCTGTAATGGAGAAAATGAGATATTATTGTGTTGACCGATCAATCATAGGGCCTCGGTCGAACGGTGGTAACAGGTATGGCCTAGAAAGGGCAATTATGATATTGATTGGAAATTTTTGGGTTTTAGGTCTAGGGATAGGATTTGTCGGCCTATTATTTTTATGTTCTCACAGAATATATATATATATATATATATATATATATTGTTGGGAATTGATTTTTGGGGAATTTAAATAATTGAGAAAATCATTGATTTAAAGGGATTAAATGGAGGATTTTCCATTCGAGGCTAGATCCAAGTGTAGAACGAGTTTGTTGATTGGAAATTGATAAGTTATAGGATTGGGCTCATTGACCGGGATTGATTTGAATCGTTGAGTTGTACGAGTGGGGTGAATATCATTTAGATGAGATTAGGTTTGGATTATAACTTCCACTGAGTGAGATAGTTATTATGTTATGTGGTTTCATTTAAATGAGGTGTGCGATTATACCTAGATGTAATGCTTTGGGAGAATAGATTAGGGCTATTCAAGATTGAAAATAATTGATATGCAGTTTTTGATGTATGATATTTAGTCTACACATAGAATTAGGAACCTCAAAGGTTAGGATTGATGTTTTATGGGATGATTATAAGACTATAGATGTGATATACCTTTCTATGATAGTTATACTAGTATGACCCGGTAGCGTAGGGTTGGTATATACATGTGGATTGCCTTAACCCATTAATGAGGGTTATGTATGTGTATGCTTTAACTCGTTAGTAAGGGTTTTGATTACTTGTGTGTTTTATGTGTAATGCATACCATGTGTGAGTTCTTGTGGCATATCGTACTAGGAGAGATTTCATGAGGGGGCATGTGTGACGTGGATCGCATTGATACCCCATAGACTAGACGGGATCCTCCTTGCTCATATTTTTAATTCCGGGTCACACGTTTAAGTACTTACGATCGAAAGGGTCTTTGGTGAGATTTGTTTCATAAGTCTTGAGTATGGTAAGCTTTATGACTAATGGGTAGATGTGGTAATTTATCCCTTGACGTGCCGAGGTCTCAGGTTTAGGATGACCTAAGACCATACCTAGTATGCGCGAGAGATCCCCAAAGACAATAAGAGTAGGCATGCATTATTTGTGGGTGCAAGAGATGCTCATCTATTTGTATAAGCCGAGAGGTATACCTTTGTATAGATGTTATAAGTGAGTAAAGTCTTCCTCCTACAATATGTGATTATTGTATAGCGGTACCAAAGATAGTAGTACCAATTTATATGCTATACTAGAGATGTGTATGACCTATAGTGGGGATTTTTACCTATATACTTACGATTTGGATGTGTGTTTTACATATACTAGAGATGTGTATATTGTATTATTTAGATGAGATAGTCAAATGCGTATAGACTTGAGATATAAGTCTGTTATGGGGATAATGGTTATTTGGTAAAACGCACCATAGGTTTAAGACTACAACACAACTTATGTTTTATAATGTAAAAGATGAAACTAAAGATGAGAAACTAAAGATTAAATAATGAAGATGTAAAGCTTTAGTCACATGGGAGACATATGAGTTCGGGATTTAAAACCACATAATATTTTAGGTTATTGGGTTCGGTAACTAATAACCTAAACATGTTAAAATACGTGAGGAAGATGTGTAGTTATGATGTGGCCCATATTTAATTATAATCCTATTCTATATGGGCTTCCTATTTACGTTTTCTTTCAAAACTATTTTTCAGGTCCTTGTTGTGATAGTTCCTGTTGATGCAGATTCATCAGAGGAGAATATCTAGAGACATCCCATTTCTTACTCCAAGTACTGTAGGAGTTGAGCAAGTGTAGTTCACCCGTTTATTATACTCTTTTATTTTCAGCTCGGTACGTATGTCTATTTACATTCAGAGTTGACTTATGTTATTCGACAGTGATTGGTATCGGAGTTGGTTTTGAGAAATCAATGTGTACTTATTTTCATAATTGTTTATTCAGTTTTAGTCATTTTATTTGGGTGAGAATGTTACCAAAAGTTTTTATTCCCGCATTTTTTGTGGTATCACATTTGGTATCAGAGTATTCCAGGTCCTCATGTCCTAGGGATCTTGAGTGAGTCCGTCGATTTTTCGTGTTGCGCTCTTTGTTTACTTTAGAGTTTTACCATTTAGGGTTTGTACTCTCTATAAAGACGACCGTTTAGGATGTTTTGTGCCATTATTTATCGACGAACGACTTGATTAAACCAAGTGTATCGAGAGGGTTACTTATTTGGATTTTACTTGTGAGACGTCCCACGTATGAGGTTGTAAGGACATTTTTCTCATGTCCAACATGTTACATTTGTGTATGTCGTACGCCGCTACATTTGGCACGTCACCTCACGATCTCACATGACGGCCTCTATCCGAATTCTGGGAATCAAGCATTCAACATCTCCATTAATGTGTCCCACATCGGCCTCAACGACTTCACGTTCCAAGATTTTAGGGACTTAGTGGTACGCAAGGGAAGTCAAAACAGTGAAAAAAAGGCACGATAGGAGAGTTCAAGGGCATTTTCGTAATTTCACATCCATAGTTCGGAGGTCTGGTCAACTAGAAAGTTGAAGAGCTCGCCGCAACGAAGATACTGGAAAAAACGGCACCTCAATCCGAGCTACGGTGAAGGAGTTATAACCTTTTGAAGATAGAGAAAATTCCTTAAAGAATGCTGTTTTTTTTTGTACGCTGGATAGAATTTTAGAGTTTTAAGAATGTGGGACTCTTCATATTTTTTCCTATAAATACCAACTTCGGGGGAGTTGTTTTGCAAGACTTTAGAAGACGTTTTTTAGAGTCCAAATACCTCTAGTCTTCATATTTTTTGAGTCTCAAGACTCATGTTTTGATTCACACAATTGTCAATCCTTTGTGAATCTTTTTGGTAACCCAAGAACACAACTTTTTAGTTTGTTCAAACCTTTGTGGAGAGATCTTTGCAACCGAGGGCTGCGTGTCATTGCTGAGGGAGTCTCTACAAAGTTTTATGGCTGCGTGTCATTGAGGAGTGCTGCGGTTCTTCCTTTGTTGATTGGACTGAGGTTCATGTGGGTTCGCTGCGTGTGGATTCATTGCTGACGACACCGACCGATGCCTGCGGGTATTCGTGTGTCACTATATTTCATTGTAATCCGTGTAAGTTGCGATTTACTTATTATAGTGAAATAAAAGGTTTTGCCCTGCGGGGATTTTTCCTTAAACTTGTTTCGCATACTTTATTTGTTTATGGGTTGACACATGCACATAGTTGTTTGTTTATGGGCTGAATTTATTTGATTTAAAAGTATACTCTAATTAAATAAGGGTTACTTGAAAACTTGCGAAATTTAAATTAAATCAATATCACACAGTCGCATACGACGTTTTCAAATTGGTATCAGAGCGGGTTACTCTAAATTATCGAGTGATCTTGATTTTTAAAGTTTTTTTTCCTGATACAATTTGACTTCTCACATCGTCAAATTGGTATCAGAGCAGGTTGCGCAAATTTATTGAGTATTCCTATTTTCCGCAAAAATTGTGTGATATTGATTTTTTTAAAAATCAGTTTTATGAAAAATCGCAATTTTTCAATGGAACGCCCATTTAATGAGGAGCCTATTTTTGAAAAATTTCACGACCGTGCTGAAAAATTAAAAAGTTTGAATTTGAAACTTTGCAAAAGAATTAAAGTTTTGGAAAAAGAAAATTCTCTCTTTAAAAGTAAGATTGAATATTTGCAAGAGTTTCAAACTCAAAGTGATATTTGTCGTGAGCACTTTGGTAATTTGTGTACTGATTTTGATTCTTTAAAAATTGCCAAAAAGAAGAGTGATGAGAGAGTCCTAGTTTTAGAAAAGGAATTGGAGGACTTAAAAAATTCTAGGGTTTCCGTTTGTGCCGTCGAGGATAAAAAATTAATCGATGATTTTATGGCACGCGAAAAGACTCTTAGGAATAAGTTTGTTTTAATTGGGGGGGAGCGTGATAAACTGTTAAGTTTAATTGATAATTTGAAGAAGGCGTCCCTTAATTTGGAAGAGTCTAATTCTTTGCTTGAGTCAAAAATTTTGAAGTTAAAAACTGATTTGACAGACTCAAGTAGGTTTGATAGTGATGGTAATGGCTCATCGTGTTCTCATGCTTCTAATGCTAAAGCCAAAACCATTATTTGTTTTAGAGGGTCAACTAATTCCAAGGACGCTAGAAAAGATCACACTTTCGGTGTCATCCCACCCGTTTACACATGCTCATATTATGGTAGGAATGGTCACCTTAGGCGATTTTGTTTTGATCTTGGAAGAGGTCCTAGGAATTCGAAGTCTAGTATTTTGTTGGTTCCCAAAACCCCTTGTCGACGTGTTTCATCCATTTGGGTTAGGAAATCACTTTTGGAGGAACTAGATTTTAGACAAGTTGATTCCCGTTCGCTTGCACATGATTCTTCTCTTGCCATATCATATAGATGATTGTGTTTGCATGTTTGTCATACGCTAGTTATGCTTTTTGATATATTTTTACTAGCGTTGTGACATGTACTTTTTGTATATATTTTTTTTTTGAAAAATTTTGAAAAATACAAAAAGATTTTTTTTGTTGCACCGTTTATGGATGAACACTTTGGATGACCGAGTCACAACATCATTCCATTTTTTCATGTGACTATTTGATAGTGTTTTGAGACAATAGGTCAATTCATCCATGTGCTTTATAATGTTTGGAGTCATTAAGATGTAATTAAGTGTTACTTCCTACATGTTTGACTCATATTTCCTTTATTGCACACATGCACGGATTTGTTTGATTATTGTGCTTGTCTTATCACATGTTGGTTGGGTGTTTTCACTCCAATCCTGTCTTTAAAACGAACCAAGCGCGATAATTTTTATAAGGAAATTGTGCATATAAAAACCGTTTTGTGAGTTTGTGTGCTTTCTTTAGAAACGGGGAAGGGCTGCGAAAGGTTCATTTTACCTTTGCGAATACTAAGCCACCGTTAAATTGGACCTAAAAAATTGAGGAATTTTATTATCCGGGGTCCAAAGAGGTTAAAAGATCCCGAAAAAAATTGAAAGGCAATAAAAAGAAATCCATGCTAAATTATGGGCCATTTAGATTTTTGCACCAATTCTCCAAAGTTTGAGAATTTAGATTACCTCTAAAAGAAAATATATATGAGGGTGTTTGGTTGGATAATTAAAACGGGTTTGCACGTCCTTGATATTTGAAAATGCGCTACATAGTTTTGGACGTTATTGGTGTGGAAATCACTTTGACTTTGATTTGTTGATTTGCATAAGACGATGTCATCTAAATTCAACAAATTTTTTACACCTAAGGATACTTTTGATGCTCATTTGTTAGGGGTACACATATGCATCGTGCACATATGATTGATTGAGTTGATTTACCTATCGAATGTGTTCACACCCATACATTCCGTTCCCATGACTTGGTTGTTTGAGTCTAAATCCATGGTGTGATTTTGGTATCATGTTTTACATTTTTTTTCAAAATGGTATCTATTTTTTGTATAAAAAATTGAAAAAAATCAAAAATAGTTTGCGAAGATTTTTTGTTAGCATCTCCTTGCAAGAGCACGTTTGTCATTTGATTAATGCCTTGATTTGTATACCGTGACGCCCCGATTTTGCTTGCTTGTTTGATTCATTCTTCTTATTTGTCTATTTGGGGACATCATAAAAAGGGGGAGAAAGAATTATCTTATTTTGGGGGAGTTTGAATTTTGGGGGAGTTTTTGAGATTTGACTTATGCTTATCATATATTGGTATCTATGTTTATCTCATTTCAAACTCGATACGTCACTTGGTATTTTTCTTTATCTCATGTGTGTAGGTACTACATTGATGATCTCTGAATTGCACACCCTGATGAGAAAAGATTTGAGATTCCTGAAGATTTGAAGAACAAACGATGAAGACTATTCATTTGTACCTTTTCCAGTTTTGGGTTCATGGGAGGGTAGATTTGTATAGGCAATTTCGTATTTGATAATTCGGATTTTTTATGTATGTACCGGCATAGACATAGGGGGAGATTTGTAAGGACATTTTTCTCATGTCCAACATGTTACATTTGTGTATGTCGTACGCCGCTACATTTGGCACGTCACCTCACGATCTCACATGACGGCCTCTATCCGAATTCCGGGAATCAAGCATTCAACATCTCCATTAATGTGTCCCACATCGGCCTCAACGACTTCACGTTCCAAGATTTTAGGGACTTAGTGGTACGCAAGGGAAGTCAAAATAGTGAAAAAAAGGCACGATAGGAGAGTTCAAGGGCATTTTCGTAATTTCACATCCATAGTTCGGAGGTCTGGTCAACTAGAAAGTTGAAGATCTCGCCGCAACGAAGATACTGGAAAAAACGGCACCTCAATCCGAGCTACGGTGAAGGAGTTATGACCTTTTGAAGATAGAGAAAATTCCTTAAAGAATGCTGTTTTTTTTGTACGCTGGATAGAATTTTAGAGTTTTAAGAATGTGGGACTCTTCATATTTTTTCCTATAAATACCAACTTCGGGGGAGTTGTTTTGCAAGACTTTAGAAGACGTTTTTTAGAGTCCAAATACCTCTAGTATTCATATTTTTTGAGTCTCAAGACTCATGTTTTGATTCACACAATTGTCAATCCTTTGTGAATCTTTTTGGTAACCCAAGAACACAACTTTTTAGTTTGTTCAAACCTTTGTGGAGAGATCTTTGCAACCGAGGGCTGCGTGTCATTGCTGAGGGAGTCTCTACAAAGTTTTATGGCTGCGTGTCATTGAGGAGTGCTGCGGTTCTTCCTTTGTTGATTGGACTGAGGTTCATGTGGGTTCGCTGCGTGTGGATTCATTGCTGACGACACCGACCGACGCCTGCGGGTATTCGTGTGTCACTATATTTCATTGTAATCCGTGTAAGTTGCGATTTACTTATTATAGTGAAATAAAAGGTTTTGCCCCTTTGGGGGATTTTTCCTGAAACTGTTTGATTCTGCATGCTATATTTTATTTGATAAATCATCTAAATGCATGTTATAGGGTTTAACTAAAATTTGGGAATAATTAAAATTTGGGGGAGTTTTTGAGATTTGACTTATGCTTATCATATATTGGTATCTATGTTTATCTCATTTCAAACTCGATACGTCACTTGGTATTTTTCTTTATCTCATGTGTGTAGGTACTACATTGATCATCTCTGAATTGCACACCCTGATGAGAAAAGATTTGAGATTCCTGAAGATTTGAAGAACAAACGATGAAGACTATTCATTTGTACCTTTTCCAGTTTTGGGTTCATGGGAGGGTAGATTTGTATAGGCAATTTCGTATTTGATAATTCGGATTTTTTATGTATGTACCGGCATAGACATAGGGAGAGATTTGTAAGGACATTTTTCTCATGTCCAACATGTTACATTTGTGTATGTCGTACGCCGCTACATTTGGCACGTCACCTCACGATCTCACATGACGGCCTCTATCCGAATTCCGGGAATCAAGCATTCAACATCTCCATTAATGTGTCCCACATCGGCCTCAACGACTTCACGTTCCAAGATTTTAGGGACTTAGTGGTACGCAAGGGAAGTCAAAACAGTGAAAAAAAGGAACGATAGGAGAGTTCAAGGGCATTTTCGTAATTTCACATCTATAGTTAGGAGGTCTGGTCAACTAGAAAGTTGAAGATCTCGCCGCAACGAAGATACTGGAAAAAACGGCACCTCAATCCGAGCTACGGTGAAGGAGTTATGACCTTTTGAAGATAGAGAAAATTCCTTAAAGAATGCTGTTTTTTTTGTACGCTGGATAGAATTTTAGAGTTTTAAGAATGTGGGACTCTTCATATTTTTTCCTATAAATACCAACTTCGGGGGAGTTGTTTTGCAAGACTTTAGAAGACGTTTTTTAGAGTCCAAATACCTCTAGTTTTTATATTTTTTGAGTCTCAAGACTCATGTTTTGATTCACACAATTGTCAATCTTTTGTGAATCTTTTTGGTAACCCAAGAACACAACTTTTTAGTTTGTTCAAACCTTTGTGGAGAGATCTTTGCAACCGAGGGCTGCGTGTCATTGCTGAGGGAGTCTCTACAAAGTTTTATGGCTGCGTGTCATTGAGGAGTGCTGCGGTTCTTTCTTTGTTGATTGGACTGAGGTTCATGTGGGTTCGCTGCGTGTGGATTCATTGCTGACGACACCGACCGACGCCTGCGGGTATTCGTGTGTCACTATATTTCATTGTAATCCGTGTAAGTTGCGATTTACTTATTATAGTGAAATAAAAGGTTTTGCCCTGGGGGGATTTTTCCTTAAACTTGTTTCGCATACTTTATTTGTTTATGGGTTGACACACGCACTGTAGATGGATGTTTAGGGGCTAAATTTATTTGATTTAAAAGTATACTCTAATTAAATAAGGGTTACTTGAAAACTTGCGAAATTTAAATTAAATCAATATCACACAGTCGCATACGACGTTTTCAGAGGTCAACTTCGATCGAGAGTTAAGGGCTTTTGGACTTGAGAGCTTTAGCAAGTGATTGACGTATAGTTCAAGGGAAATTTTTTCACTCGTCATCCATAACGGAATTAGAAGTAAGTTTTTGAAGACCTCGTCTATGCAACCGTGTGGTGGTCAATATGATAAGGAGTTTAACTACCTTTCCCTTTCTGTATCGGGAGAGATTGATACGAAAGCGACAAAGGATGTTCGTGTTATCAACTAGTATGAGAAAGACATTTTGAGTTGATAGAAACCTTACGTGAAGGGTTTGACATGTGTTATTAGGTAATACACTATTTACTACTTGCCCTCTGGTGGTTAAAGTTACCCTCCTACATGAGTAGGATCATTATAACTAATATGGGGACAAAGTCTTTAAGATTTGGAAGGACGAGGCCAAAGTAGGTCCAATAAATAGAGATGGTGTGGCATGGACACGAGTAGGGAGACCTCACCAGTAGAAGGAATCATATAGTGGGTTCCTAAGAGTAGGGGATATTATTTGTTTGGCCAGTAGGGCCAGGGTAATTTTTGCCAGTAGATCCACGACCTATGAGGACAGGTTAGATGAGGCAAATTTCAGAGTATACGTGTAATGACCCCAGTTTTATATGTTCATATATAATTTGTTTTAAATCTTTTACTATTACATATAAGGTATGGACAATGTTTTATTATGGATAATTTTAATTTATTATTTTTAGTCTAATTCTTCATTCATAAATCATGAAATATCAAATTAGTTACAAACATAAAATTTTAAAGTTTTCGGTAGGAATGTTCATATTAGAGACTAGTTTTGACCATTATAATATAACAATTGACTTGAGATAAAAACTAAAAAGTTATAGATATATGAATTAGGTTTGTAACACAATAAACGGTGTGTTAAACGGAGGTCCGAGCAAGAAGTTATACCGAAATTACGAAATAAGGGCAAATCTGTCCATCCTTTAAGTCGTATTTTGTCTTATTAGCACATCATGTGTTATGTTTTGATTGGTTGGAAGGGGAAGCTAGTTAGGCCGACTTAAACACCTTGAAATGAACTTTTTCTTCAGCAAAGTAGATCAAATCAAAGTCTTATAGCATATCCTAAGCTAAATGATAAGTTTTGGGGTAGAAAATGTAATTTTATGAAACTTTAGGGACTTGATTTTAAATAAAGAAAGTTTCAGGGACTAAAATGAAAATATAAAAAGGACCACTTTTTAAATAAAATATTTTCAAGGAACTCTAAGAAATATTGAAAATGTATGGTGTAAAATTACTAAAATACCCTTTCATGTGTAAAATGACCCTTATACCCTTAATAACTTTCCACCTCGTGCTTTCTTTTGGACACCTCCACCACACACGTGTCGCCTTTATAGGAATGGATAAAACACATGTCAATCCTTTAGAAAAAGTTAAAACACGTGTCCCCGTTTGGTGAACCAAGACTGCAAGGCTGCTTCGCTACGCGACACGTGAACGCCGACTCACCAAAATGAAAGCCTTATCACCCAGACACGTGTCAGCACCTAAATACCTTTGAAAAACTATAAATAAAGCCTTTGGATCAGCCATCACACGAAATTATACCAAAAGCTTACAAAGAGATAGTGAGATAAAGTGCGGGGAAAGTTTAAGAAGAAGTTTCTATAATATCCCGTAATTTTATCGATTTTTATTTAATGGGATTAATTAAATTAAATGGGAAATAACAGAAAATTAATCCGAATTTAAATACTAGCGAGACGTGAGTTGGTATTTGATTATGATGATAATATTGAGTATTACTGAGTATATATGGTAATATATGACTATGGACATTATTAAAATTGTCGCGAGTCATAAATACGACAGTTGGAAAAATTAAATTGGGACGCGCGTGTCAGTCGCGTCAGAAATCAATTTAATTAGATTAAAAAGTAAATTATAATTTTATTAACCGTATGGTCATTTTGAGTGCGCCAACGTGTCCGGAGGGGTCGAGATAGTCAGAAAACATCCAGGGCATTTTTAGGCCAAACCGGCAAACCGGGAGGGTATTTTAGTCACTTTAAAATTTAAGGAAATAAGACCCAGGAATTTTAGGGTTTATTTAATTATTATTAGGAAGTCCACTAGGGCCATTATCAGCTAAAAATCAAATAGTGGGCTACGTGAGATAAAGGAGAAGTTACAGAAGGTCTTCAAACCATACCCACCACCCACCTCCACCACTTTCGACGGAATTGTGACCGGAAAGAAGGAAAGAACCAACCCTTGGACATAATCAATGGATCTAAACATCAATATTAAGGCAAGTGATTTGATTCCATTAATTTTCAGCGAATACTTCTTCCATGTTAGTGTAGGAATTGTTAATAGCCTTGAAAGATGATGAAAACTCATGAATTTTGGTGTAAACTCTAAATCTTGGATAGGAATTGCATGTAGGTTAGTTCTCGACAAAATTCAGTAACAAAAACATAACCCTTGATGAATTAAAAAACATATTAAAGAAGAGAAATATCATGGTTCTTGAAGAAAATAGGAAACTAGGGTTTTTATAAAGATTTGATCAATATAAGGCTAATTGTTGATGATTTAATAGTTTTGGAATGTTAAAAATAATGTATTTAGGTTGTATAATGATCCTATATCCATATTTTAGAATTTCATACCTTGTAATGAAGTTTTGGGACAAAGCTGGGACTGAAAATCGAAGCAGTCCGTAGCCTCACCTGGTGCGATCGATCGATCGATCGACATTCCTAGGTCGATCGATCGACCACCATCGATCGATCGACATTCAAGGTCGATCGATCGACCTCCCCAGAAATGGTTATGTTTTTTTCCCTTGTTGAATTTTAACAATTTCGATCCGAAAGAGTAATTGGTAGGGACCTTGTGAACATTTTTGGATTTAAGAAAGACCAGTAGGCGTGTATATGAGACCCGAATTGTTATAAAAAAATTAAATTTGGGATTTAAGTTAAACCTAATAAGGTTCGACGAGTGAGGTACTATTAAAGACCGCAATTGAATGAGTTAAATATATATAGTTTATAATATAAGGTTAGTAGCAGAAATATGGACCTTAAGAGTATTGGGTTAAAGTGTGGGGAATAGTAGGAGACTTAGTAAATTTTTGGGCTAGGTTTTAAGTACTTGAAACTACGACGTGAGATGTGTCGGTGGACTATATTATATAATTATCCGGAAGTATAAAAATGTACTAATTGGAGTAACGGTATAGGGATTGAGAACATACCTTTAATAATATTATAAATTATCTAAGTTGTGCGAATGCTTAGTATATGGATTTATATGTGTATGACATACCTACCATACTTGCTATCACGAGAGGTCGGATTTCAGAATAGGGCCATCTAATCTTTGTGTGACTACGGGGGGATTTAGATTGGTACCTTAAGGACATAGGGCTGTGAATGATTTATTTGTGAGTTAATAAGTCATCTGACCATGGGTGCGTAGGTATGTGCGTGACCCATGAATATGTGAACTATGTTTGCCTCCAATATGTGTGATTTGGCTTCTTGAAACGGTTCCTGAGAGATTCGGAACACGTGGTCCTTATGTACGTGATGTACCGAAATTTGATAGCAGAGTATGTGTGCACCGCAGCTTAGCCTAGGGGTGCACTTATTGTATATTTATGTTGAGATTAATATACTGGTGATTATAACAGACGCTTTGCTAATGTGTGAACGTGAATACTTGTGACATTTTTAGTAGAGTTAAAAAGGAGAATTTACTATAAGATTTAATATAAATTAATCTGAGAAATAAAAAGGTAGATACACACAAGTTAGATTAGAATGTCTTGAACAAACCCCTATATTATAATGTGAGGACAGGTTGTGATATAGACTAGTTAATAACGGCATATCTAGGACGGGTTATGGATATACGTTAGGCGTGCACATTAGTTGAGAGTTGAGAAACTCATGTGAGAGCACGTAACTAACATCTATTTAATATTCATTGTTTAATGCAATTAAACACTTGCTATATTTTTAAAATGTCTTCACATCAGGTTCTGACCCGTTTGCTTCCAAATCTATTTTTTTTAAAAACCTTTTAGGTGCCCAGCCACAGGGATGCTAAGCTTAGGAGTTCCATTTCAGTGATGTGTTGTAGCTGCTGTGGAAGTTGCATGATCTTGACAATAGATGCCTCCATATTCGACCTTGATTATATTTCAGACTCATTCATCTGTTAGGGCATGTCGCCCCCTTTTATTTTAGAGACATCTTTATCATACTCTCAGTTTCATTGCAACTATGGAGTTAATAAATTAATTGTTCAGACTTTGTATTTGGTTTTATTCAGTATTTGGATTATTCAGAGGAGTGTTACTCCAGACTCATTGATTATTCCATTTATATTCTGTTGTGAGTATGATGTGATTGTGGTATCATTAGTTAATAATTTAATTGGTTGCATGTTAACTTAATTTAAATAAAATTTGACAACTCTATTCTTAAATACTAAGTGGCTAGTAATGGTAAAAAAAAACGTTTGCGACAGAGATATTATGAACTGAACCAACTTGACATTTTGTATTAATTTGAATAAAGGAGTAGCTACCCGATATTTAATTAGACGGGGTGTCACAGGTGGTATCAGATCATCAGGTTCTAGTGTCTTTAGGATCTGTACGGCTTGTTATGTTTCCGCGTAGCGTCCTTTGATATAGAGCCCTATATTTGAGGATTATTGTACTCTTTTGTTTATCTTGGGCTCTTAAGCTATTTTGAGATATTAACTGTGGACTTATAAGGCTTCTCTCTCATTTCAGATGACTCCACGACGTTCACAAAAAGTTCCCAGGGGTTCCCAGCTCGAACCACAGCCTGCACCAGTTCAGGGTTCTATGAACGCTGCAGAAGTTGCCGCCATCGTAGCCTAGGCAGTAAATGCCGCTTTAGCAGTTGTGTAGCAGGCGCCACCTCAGGCACCTGTGGCAGACCCAATTCAGGCTCATGCATTCTCGTCTGCTTGGGAACGGTTATGAGATGCCTTTCAGAAGGCACACCCTCCGGAGTTTGCAGGTAGCTCCGACGTCGTTATGTTCAGTCAGTGGAAGAAGGACATCAAAATACACTTGAGGATGTACGAGTGTACGGATGTACAGACACAGATACTGGCTAATTTTAAGCTAGTAGGAGCAGCATTGCAGTGGTGGGAGTCTATTGCCACCGCGGAGGAGAGAGATTCTCTTACCATTTAGGAGTTCTGGGTGTGGTTCGACCGCAAGTATTTTCCCTCAGCAGTTCACACCGAGATGAGGAGAAAATTGATGAACCTCAAGCTAAAGGGGAAGACAGTGGCAGAGTATGAGGTCGAGTTCACCAATTTTCTGAACATTGTTTCGGATAAGATCCCTATTGAAGAAAAGAAGATCTAGAAGTTCATGGATGGGTTGACATGAAGGATTCGTCAGCACTATCTAGGTAGTCTCTCATTGGCCACTTATTTTGATGTGGTTAACGCAGCATTGCTTCACTGCCAGGACCACCGCTTCCACTTGTCTGAGGGTAAGCGAGCAGGAGAGTCCAACCATCAGGGCAGGATAGGGGAGAATGGTGCCAACGGGGCACAATCATCTCAGGGTCAATACAGACCGGGTGATTAGATTTCCCAGCAGGGGGATTCTAAGAGATTTAGATCTGGAGGTTTAAAAAATGGACAGGGAGGTTTTCGGCATGGCCAGTAGGGTCAGCACGGCCATTAGGGCCAGCAGCAGCAGTTTTAGTAGGGCCAGCATGGTCAAGGTAGGAATGGTAACGACCATCAGGGTCGTGGGCAGCAGGGACAGAGAGGGGGAAACTTTGCGTGAAAATGTTTTATTTGTGCAAGATTGGCCACAAATGCTAGGAGTGTCCTGAAAGGGGCAGGGTCCCATAGCAGCAGCAGCAGGGTGCTCGACAGGAGCCTCAGAGACCTATGTTTTCCGTCGCCCTCCCAGCACCACCGCAGATGCCACCTTTACCACCCATCCCGATAGTCCAAGTCTAGTAGGGACAACTTTAGTACGAGTGAGTTTATCAGCTCCAGCAGGCCGTAGTCCTACAAGATCCACCCGCTATTGAGGGTATGTTTTCTATTCAGGGGACTATGGGGCGTATTTTATTTGACACGGGAGCCACACACTGTTTCATTGACATGAGATTTGCACGCGCTATGGGGTTATTAGATACCACGGAGAGCACCGCTACTTGCGTAGATTCGTCGTTGAGTAGGGGTTCTGTGATTTCCCTTATATAGAGAGGTGTGGGTGTCGAGATCGGGAGGTGTACTTTACCTATTGATATATTAATGTTAGATATGACCGCGTACAATGCGATTATCGGTATAGATTGGCTAGTTGCGTATCGAGCCATGATTGATTATTTCAGTAGGAGTATTATTTTTGCCATACCCGGGCAGGAGGTGTTCCTAGTGGTGATGTCTCATCCTGAGGGAGGATCATCCACTCACTTGTACTATATAGAGGAGGAGACCTCTAGGGAAGTGGTGATACCAATTGATTCAATTCCAGTTGTGAGGGAGTTCACTGACGTATTCCAGGATATTCCGGGATTACCTCCTAGTAAGGAGATATACTTTGTTATCGATTTGAAGCTGGACACTCGGCCTATAGCCCACGCACCTTACCGTATGGCTCCAACGGAGATGAGGGAGCTACGGGATCAGATAGAGCAACTGTTGGGTCATGGATTTATTCGTAGGAGTACTTCACCGTGGGGTGCCCCTGTGCTGTTTGTTAAGAAGAGGGATGGAACTTGAGGTTGTGTGTAGATTACCGGGAGTTGAATAAAGTCACGATATGGAACACGTATCCACTACCCGGAATCGATGACTTATTTGACCAGTTGAGAGGAGCTTCCTTCTTCTCAAAGATTGACTTGAGATCGGGATACCATCAGTTGCGAATCAGGGAGCAGGATGTCTCAAAGACTGCCTTCTTGACGAGATATGGTTCCTACGAGTTCAGGGTTATGCGTTTTGGCCTAACCAATACCCCAGCCGTGTTTATGGACTTAATAAATAAGGTGTTCAGAGAGTTCCTAGACCATTTCGTCATCGTCTTCATTGATGACATTTTGATTTACTCCCAGACAGAGGAGGAACATGCTGAGTATTTGAGGCAGGTTTTGCAGACGCTGCGTCAGAACGAGTTATATGCAAAGTATGAGAAGTGTGGATTCTGGCTGAAGGAGTTTCAGTTTTTGGGGTATATCATTTCTGACAGGGGAATATCTGTTGATCAGGGGAAGGTATCAGCGGTGAGGGAGTGGGGACAGCCCACGACACCGACTGAGATACGTAGTTTTTTGGGCCTAGCAGGATACTACAGGAGGTTTATTCGGGGGTTCTAAAAAATAGAGGGCCCTTTGACACATCTTACTCGCAAGGGAGTGCCATTTATATGGAGCGATGCCTGTCAGTTGGCATTCGACGAGTTAAAGGACAAGTTAACCTCAGCACCAATGTTAACATTGCCTAGATCGGGAGTTGAGTATCTATTCTACATCGATGCATCCTTACTCGGACTTGGGGATGTACTGCAATAAGAGAGTCAGGCTATAGCGTATGCTTCTCGTAAGCTTAAGCCTCACGAGAAGAATTACTTTACTCACGACTTGGAGTTAGCGACAGTTATATTTGCTCTTCGGATTTGGAGATTTATCTCCTGGGGGAGAAATTACGTTTATTCACTGACCACAAGTCCCTACAGTACCTCTTTACGCAGAAGGAACTAAATATGTGTCAACGTAGGTGGATTGAGTTTGTGAAGGATTATCAGTTCGATATCCAATACCACCCAGGGAAGGCTAACGTAGTAGCAGACGCGTTGAGCCGTAGGCCAATAGGTGAGGTGGCCGAAGTGTGGAGAGCAAAGTGGAAGGAGTTGGGACACCATGACACAGTGGCCCGATCATTCATGTTTGTGATGTCAGTTACGCCCCAGATTGTTACGAGAGTGATACAAGCCCAGGCAGCGGACTCATTTTGTCAAGAGCAAGTAGTTCGATTACTAGCAGAGGGAGTCGAGTTTTATATTGTTAGTTCAGACGGGGGCTTACGCTTTAATGGGAGACTAGTCGTTCCCTAGGGGGAAGATTTACGACACGAGGTAATGACAGAGTCGCACGGTTCACTATTTGCGGTTCGCGGTACATCCTGGCGGGGATAAGATGTACCAAGATATGAGGCGACAGTACTGGTGGAGCGGGATGAAGAGAGATATTGCTGAGTTCATTTCTAAATATGCCACTTATCATCTGGTAAAGGTGGACCATCAAAGACCGGTAGGACTTCTACAGCCATTAGAGGTTCCCATGTGGAAATGGGAGAGCATTTCCATGGACTTCATCACGGGGTTACCTACATCGCAGAGGGGTCACGACTCCATATGGGTAATCGTGGATCGGTTGACCAAAGTTGCTCATTTTCTACCATCCCGGACAGACTACACTACGGGACAGTATGCCCATATTTTCATAGCGGAGATAGTGAGACTCCATGGGGTGCCTCTCAATATCGTGTCTGACCGAGATAAGATATTTGTTTCACGATTTTGGGAGAGTTTTCAGGAAGCCATGGGTATGAAGTTGCGACTGAGTACATCATATCACCCGCAGATAGATGGACAGACCGAGTGGACGAATCAGATGTTGGAAGACATGTTGTGGATGTGCATCCTAGACTTTGGAGGTGGTTGAGAGTAATACCTTCCACTGGTGGAGTTTGCCTATAATAACTCCTATCAGTTCACTATTGGCATGTCTCCATTTGAGGCGTTATACGGTAGACCTAGAGGGAAAATAACAAACTCCTTGGGTCGGAGGTAATTTAAGATACTTCGACGAGGATAGAGATGATATGAAACCGAATTTGGGTAGCTCAGGACCGACAAAAGAGTTATGCTGATGCCAAATAGTTCTTCAGAGAATTCAAGGTGGGGGACCAGGTGCTGCTCAGAGTGTCTCCTATGAAGGGGATTATGTATTTTGGGAAGAAGGGGAAATTAACACCTAGATATGTGGGGCCATTTCCTATCATCGAGTGAATTGGTCCAGTTGCGTATATACTTAGGTTACCGTAACACTTGCATAGGATCCATGACGTGTTCCACATTTCCTCACTAAGGAGATATCCTAGGGATGATTTGGACCATACCCACATTGCTTTAGAGGATAGCAATCTACAACCCGATAGTTCCTATGAGGAGGGGCCGATTGCTATTCTAGATCATAGCGAAAGGAAACTGAGGTCAAAGATAGTACCGTTAGTACGTGTTCAGTGGTGGCATCATAATGCCGAGGAGTCCACCTGGGAGCGCGAGCGTTATCCAGAGTTATTTTTGCCAGGTATACTTTATTTCAGAATTTTGGGACGAAATTCTGTTATTAAGGGGAAGTATGTAATACCCCATAATTTTATCGATTTTTATTTAATGGGATTAATTAAATTAAATGGGAATTAATTGGAAATTAATCCGAATTTAAATACTAGCGAGACGTGAGTTGGTATTTGATTATGCTGATAATATTGAGTATTACTGAGTATATATGGTAATATATGACTATAGAAATTATTAAAATTATCGCGAGTCATAAATACGACATTTGGAAAAATTAAGTTGGGACGCGCACGTCAGTCGCGTCAGAAATCAATTTAATTAGATTAATGAGTAAATTATAATTTTATCAACCATATGGTCATTTTGAGTGCGCCAACGTGTTCGGAGGGGTCGAGATAGTCAGAAAACACTAGCCGGAGGTTTAGTTTGGGTCCCAGGGCATTTTTATGCCAAATCGGCAAATCGGGAGGGTATTTTAGTCACTTTAAAATTTAAGGAAATTAGACCCACGAATTTAAGGGTTTATTTAATTATTATTGGGAAGACCATTAGGTCCATTATCAGCTAAAAAGCAAATAGTGGGCTATGTGAGATAAATGAGAAGTTACAGAAGGTGTTCAAACCATAACCACCACCCACCACCACCACTTTCGACGGAATTGTGACCGGAAAGAAGGAAAGAACCAGCCCTTGAACATCATCAACGGATTTGAACATCAATATTAAGGCAAGTGATTTGATTCCATTAATTTTCAGCGAATACTTCTTCCATGTTAGTGTAGGAATTGTTAATAGCCTTGAAAGATGATGAAAACTCATGAATTTTGGTGTAGAACTCTAAATCTTGGATAAGAATTGCATGTAGGTTATTTTTTGACGAAATTCAATAACCAAAACATAACCCTTGATGAATTAAAAAATGTATTAAAAAAGAAAAATATCATGGTTCTTGAAGAAAATAGGAAACTAGGGTTTTTATGAAGATTTGATCCATATAAGGCTAATTGTTGATGATTTAATAGTTTTGGAACGTTAAAAATAATGTATTTAGGTTATATAATGATCATAAATCCTTAGTTTAGAATTTTATACCTTGTAATGAAGTTTTGGGACAAAGATGGGACTGAAAAACGAAGCAGTCCGTAGCCTCACCTGGTGCGATCGATCGATCGACATTCATAGGTCGATCGATCGACCACCATCAATCGATCTACATTCAAGGTCTATCACTCGACCGCCCCAGAAATGGTTATGTTTTTTTCCCTTGTTGAATTTTAACAATTTCGATCCTAGAGAGTGATTGGTGGGGACCTTGTGAACACTTTTGGATTTAAGGAAGACCAGTAGGTGTGTATATGAGACCCGAATTGTTATAAAAATAAATAAATTTGGGATTTAAGTTAAACCTAATAAGGTTCGACGAGTGAGGTACTATTAAAGACCGCAATTGAATGAGTTCGATCTATATAGTTGATAATATAAGGTTAGTGGCAGAAATATGGACATTAAGAGTATTGGATTAAAGTTTTGGGAATAATAGGAGACTTAGTAAATTTTTGGGTTAGGTTTTAAGTACTTGAAACTACGACGTGAGATGTGTCGGTGGACTATATTATATAATTATCCGGAAGTATAAAAATGTACTAATTGGAGTAACGGTATAGGGATTGAGAACATACCTTTAATAATATTATAAATTATCTAAGTTGTGTGAATGTTTAGTATATGGATTTATATGTGTATGACATACCTACCATACTTGCTATTACGGGAGGCCGTCTTTTGAAATAGGGCCATCTAATCTTTGTGTGACTACAGGGGTATTTAGATTGGTACCTTAAGGACATAGGGTTGCGAATGATTTATTTCTGAGTTAATAAGTCATCTGACCATAGGAGCGTAGGTATGTGCGTGACCCATGGATATTTGAACTATGTTCACTTCCAATATGTGTGATTTGGCTTCTTGAAACGGTTCCTGAGAGATTCGGAACACGTGCTCCTTATGTACGTGATGTACCGGGATTTGATAGCAAAGTATGTGTGCACCGCAACTTATCCTAGGGGTGCCCTTCTTATATATTTATGTTGAGATTAATATACTGGTGATTATAACAGATGCTTTGCTAATGTGCGAACGTGAATACTTGTGACATTTTTAGTAGAGTTAAAAAGGAGAATTTCCTATAAGATTTAATATAAATTAATGTGAGAAATAAAAATTTAGATGCACACAAGTTAGATTAGAATGTCTTGAACAAACCCCTATATTATAATGTGAGGACAGGTTGCGATATAGACTAGTTAATAACGGCATATCTAGGACGGGTTATGGATATACGTTAGGCGTGCACATTAGTTGAGAGGTGAGAAACTTATGTGAGAGCACGTAACTAACATGTATTTAATATTCATTTTTAATGCAATTAAACACTTGATATATTTTTAAACTGTTTTCACATCGGGCTCTGACCCGTTTGCTTCCAAATCTATTTTTTTGAAAAACCTTTTAGGTGCCTAGCCACAGGGACGCCAAGCTTAGGAGTTCCATTTCAGTGACGTGCTATAGCTGCCGTGGAAGTTACTAGATCTCGACAATAGACGCCTCCACATTCTACCTTGATTCTATTTCAGACTCATTCATCTGTTAGGGCATGTCGCCCCCTTTTCTTTTTGAGACAGCTTTATCATACTCTTTGTTTCATTGCAGTTTTGGAGTTAATTAATTAATTGTTCAGACTTTGTATTTGGTTTTGTTCAGTATTTGGATTATTCAGAGGAGTGTTACTCCAAACTCATTTATTATACCATTTATATTCTGTTGTGACTATGATGTGATTGTGGTATCATTAGTTAATAATTTAATTGGTTGAATGTTAACTTAATTTAAATAAAATTTGACAACTCTCTTTTTAAATACTAAGTGGCTAGTAATGGTAAAAAAAGATGTTTCGACAGTGATGCTATGAACTGAACAAACTTGACATTTTGTATTAATTTGAATAAAGGAGTAGCTAGCCGTTATTTAATTAGATGGGGTGTCACAGTTTCGTCTGAAGATTTAACGAGCGATCCAAGACTCTGTATCTATAGCTTCGGACTTCTGTTCTAGGTGAGTACTCTGACATTCCATGTGCGTTTAAATTATATGATATTATGCAAACTATATATATTTTGTGAACTAGTTTTATTCCCAAAATTCATCTGATACCGATGATTGATTCCTTCCTTGGGATATGTTTATATTTGTCCATATAGACATACCGATTAAAAAGAGTTTTGAAAATGATGTTGAATATTGGAAATAAGATTCGGCCTAAGGGACCTCTCTTACTGACTGACCTTCTCAGTTGGGTTATCGCTGGTGTGCCCTAAATAAGGCGTTGTGACGAACAAGTTCGATTGACCCTCAACTACCGGGGAATAATATGGTACCTTTGATTTGTTGCATCCATTCTATTCCGAGCTATTCATTTCTATATACTATCATTCCAAATTATATACTGCAAGTTCCTATCCATATATGTATATGCCTTCTCTTTTGATTTGAATAGGTATCAACTTTCTAAAAAACCTTGGAATGTCTAGAGATTAAACCTCACTTGTCTTTTAGTCGATGTTGTATAACTAACCATTTTTCAGGAAATAAGTAGGCTTGGAGGGAATGTAAAAGGACTATATGGAAGATTCAGCTTTTAGAGCTCTTTTTGTTATTTTAAGTAAAAAGTTTGTTATATCATATTGAGCATGTTTGGCTCTCTTGTAATAAGTATAAACTTCGTTTTAAGTTGTAAGTCGTTGTTACTTGTAATATATATGAAGTTTCCTTTTAGAAAGCTCTGATGACGTAATTCCTTTAATTTCAGTATTTTATGATTCATAACCATGTAATTGTATTTCGTTGCATTTAATTAAGGAAATAATTTAAGTCAGAATATTTGTTGCCTTGATGGCATGTCAAGACTCTCGTTCTCCATTACTATTTTGGGACGGGGTCGTGACCTTACGATCAATGAGGCAGGGTTAGTAGGGCCGCAAGTGGGGGCCGCCATTTCAATAGTTACTTTAGAGGAAGGTTTTATGCTCATACAAATGAGGCCACCTAGTTATTGGATGCCTTATTGGCAATAAACTTTTTGAGTACCTTCGAGCAATGGTCATGGGTACGTTATGGCTCGTGCGCTTGGGTATGTCTTAAACATTGAGAATTTTCCATTCATTACTAGTACCGTGTTTACTATTATTATGAGGTATATGTGTTTTTTTTATCTCCGAGCTTTATATATATGTGGATACCCCATCGGGTAGGGGTTGCTTTACGTCGTGATTAGAGAGATGTGACAATATATACTTATGATTTGGATGTGTGTTTTACATATATTAGAGATATGTATATTGAATTATTGATGTGATATAGTCAAATATGTATAAACATGAGATATAAGCCTGTTATGGGTATATTGGTTATTTAGTAAGACGTACCATAAGGTTGAGACTATAACACTACTTATGTTTTATAATGTAAAAGATGAACCTAAAGATGAGAAACTAAAGATTAAATATTGAATATGTAAAGCTTTAATCGCATGGGTGACATATGAGTTCAGAATTTAGAACCGCGTGATATTTTAGGTTGTTGGGTTGGGTAACTAATAACTTAAAATATGTTAAAATACCAGAGGAAGATGTGTAGTTATGCTGTGGCATAGATTTAATCATAATCCTATTATACATAGGCTTGATATTTACATTTTCTTTCAAAAACTATTTTTACAAGTGCTTGTTGAGCTAGTTCCTGTAGATTGGGATTCGTTGGAGGAGCATCTCTAGCGATGCCCCACTTCTTACTCCCAGGACTGTAGGATTCATGCAAGTGTAGCTTATTCTTTTATTTTCAGCTCAGTTGTATATGTTTATTTACATTCAGATAAGACTTATGTTATTTGGCATCGATTAATATCAAAGTTGGTTTTGCGATTGATTCAATATGTCTTTATTTTCGCTATTGATTATTCGATTTTAGTTATTTTCTCATGTTGAGAATGTTACCAAAAGTTTTGATTCCCGTGATTTTTTTGGTAAACCTAATCAATCTATTTATGGATTTTTTGGGTACCACAAATATAAATATAATTTTCTACACCACTATTACCATTGGACATAACACTTGACGATGAACCATCGAACCTTTCCCAATTGAAATAACATTTCAAAATTCCCAAATCCGCGACATACATCAAAATAAAATCAACCTTGATGATCAGTTGGGACCTCAACATACAACAAACATCTTTGTCACATACCAACATGAACCGACTTTCATCCCCAAAAGAGTAACTTAATGAAAACTTCCTAATTTTCAAACCCTTAAACCTATTACACAACTCCTTGCATATGGAATCTAACGAGTTGTCCTAAAAAATCTCAATATAAACCATATTTCACAAATAGGAACACTTAGAAATCCTATAACCATCCATTTTCCTCTGTATTTACATGGAAAATAATTAAAATTGCTCAACAAAAAGTACGTGGAATCAAATAACATGCATATAATAAGCATAACAAACTATTAAACATCCCAATAAAATAGAGATATAGGCAATTTAAAAACTCATTCATATTCCTCAACTAATGCCGCTAGCGCGGACCAAAGTATTATAATAGGTATTAAACATGGAAAGAACGTGTAATGTCATTTGACATATTGTCATTTCACATCAACAAAAAAACAAGATAATATGATTTCGTCATTGTATACACAATGTCTAATTATGTGTAAAATTTTACATGTACAAATCAAACATATGCACAAAGCACATGCAAACAGATAACATGCATGTAATAAGCATAACTAACTAACAAATATTCAAACAAAATAGAGATGTAATTTCAATAACTCATTCATAATACTCAATTAATATCGTTGGCGTTGACCAAAATATTAACATGGAGAGAACGCGTATATATATTCAACCTAAAAGACGTGTTCTTGCATATACACTCAACATAAAAGATGTGTTCGTTCATAAAAACAAGGAAAGAAATCTAAAACATAGATGCATAATGTCTTCTCACGTCAACATCAAACACGATAACTTGATGTCATCTCTCATTCATATTTCTCAATATAATGTCTAGTTATATATACAATGTTATACATAAAAATCAAACATATAGACAAAGTACATGCAAGCAGACAACATGCATGTAATAAGGATAACAAACTAGTAAAAATCCAAACAAGATATAGCAATTACAATAACTCATTCGTATTCATCAACTAATGATGCTGGCGTGGACCATAATCAACATGCAAAATATGTTAGTGCGTAAAACAAAACAACAAATGTAGGCGTTAAATACATAGTGTCTTTTTGCATCAACAACAAGCAATACCATATGATATTATTAATCAAAACACAATTTGATATTCTTAAGGTAACAATCGAAATATAAGGTTAACAAACCAAACAATTTGAGCAACGACATTAGGCAATTACAAATAAATAATTAAATCTAACTATAATTTTTTTACACGCTTATCAGAGAATCATAATACAGGTTACATTTTCCAAGCTGGTCACTAACGAAAATCTCACAGATTAGCCGTGACCTAGTCAATTTAGGTTAAAATCACAATCTGATCACGGTTGAATTTTACAAATCATAAAAAATGATAATAGATCAAATATGAACACTAAAGGATCATCATTTTAATCTTAATAGTTAGTAGAGAATTGTTGAGAGAGATAACAATAAAAATAATGATGGAAATTTATTGTTCGTCGGTCGGAGGAAAATAAAGTTGGGGTTAACGGCTTGGAGAGAGAACTAGGTCACGGTTGAAAAAAATGAACTCCATTTAATTCAAAAGGTATATACACAAGGAACTGAATGTCTAAAATTTGTTTGACCAGGTAAAGGTGTCCTAAATGTTTAGTCAAAGGACTAGACCGTAAAAATCTAAAGAAAAAATTATATGAAATAAAATTAAAATGTGTATTAGGACACCCACAATATTTGGGCTAAATGTCACATTTATCCATTATAAATTTTTGGTGGGTATAAAAATATGTGCAATACACACTAGAAAGGATAGTTGGTTATGTACAATACACACTAGAAAGGATAGTTGGTTAGTAAAACAAGCATGTCAAAATAGTTTAGCGCGAATGATAAAAAAGTTGAGTTTTTATATATGGAAACTGTTTATCACCCAACAATTAATAATTATTTATACTATATAATTTCTTTCACGCTATAGTCTTCTTCACGCTGAACTATTTAGCACAGGGAGATAAACTATAATTTCTTACTATATACTTCATGATGTATCTCATGGGGCAGTGGCGGAGCTGGGGTGTGATTGGGGGTCAAATGCCCACTCCACGGTTTTGAAAAAAAAAATACCTTTTACAAAATGTTAGGGTAAATTTGTGTACATGTAAAATACAAGTTGAAATTTTTTAATTTTCTATCTTATAACTAAAAGAAGCCTTCTCAACCACTCACTCACTTTTTAATATATATATATATATATATATATAACAAAATGAGCATGGTTTTGGCAAAAATATCTCCATTTTTGTATGCATAACATTTTCTCATTTCATGCCCATGCATGAAATGTCAAGCTAAAAGTTTTATTTTTTATTTTTTTATGAAATATATATTTTTAAAATACTTTTTAAAATTTATTAAATATATTTTTTTGAAAAATATTTTTTAAATTTTTAATTTTTTTAATCTTTTTTATTATGGGCTGGATTTTATCACGGGGACAAATTTATCACTCTGCCATCAGCACGGACATCCACTAGTATATATATAAGGAGTAATATGGGGTATGCCAAAATATATGTATGATATTTTTGATATTTTATGCCTATGCATGAAATGTCATGCTAAAAGTTTTTTTTAATAAATAGATATGGATATATATAAATAAATATTATATTATTTTTTATTAAATATTAATTTTTTTAAATATATATTTTAATTTTTTTTTAAAGTTTTTTTTTAAAAAAAATGCGGGTTATCATGGACTGTGTTTTATCACGGGGACAAATTATCGTCGTGCCCTCGGCACGGTCATCCGCTAGTGTGTGTGTGTGTGTGTGTATATATATATATATATATATATATATATATATATATATATATATATATATATAGAGAGAGAGAGAGAGAGAGAGAGAGAGAGAGAGAGAGAGGTTCAAGTGTGACTCCAATTTGAGGTCCCTGAATGAGGTCCATTATTTTAAAATAGTAAAAAATATATTGTTGAGCTGATTTTTTTTATGGTTTTTAAACATTTCAGTAGGACCATAAAAAAATAATCCGCTCAAAATGAATTTTTTTACTATTTAAAAAAAATCAGTCAAAATTGTCAGTTTTTAAGTTGATAAAGTTTGATCGATTTTTTTAAAATAGTAAAAAAATTCATTTTGAGTTGATTGTTTTTATATGCCCTACTGAAATGTTGAAAAATCATAAAAAAATCAGCTCAAAAATATTTTTTTTACTATTTTTAAAAAACGCATCTCATTTAGGGGTCTCAAACTGGAAGACCTCATGAGATCCTCTCTCTCATGAAAATAAAATCTAAGAAAAATGTAGACAATCAAACACAATAAAAGTTTGACATTTTGGAATCCCGTCAATCAAACACACCATAATTTTGTATTTTATATTTATGTAGAAATGGATATGCTCAAACTAGCTATCATGCACGAAGACTAAGTCTGGTAAAAGATAGGTCATTCACAATGAGATTAAGGGATTCACGATCACTAACTTTACTCGTGCTTTACCCCATGAGGCTACTAAATTTATGATGTCGGGACAACTGAATTCACAGATATTCTAGGATCAACCCTTTTGGAGCTTATACTAAAGTTTAAAACTAGTAGTGGAATACCTAAAGAAATAGTGACATACAGGGGCAAATTTATGATTGGACGAGGAGGGGCAGGGGCCCTCATGAGTTTTGGAAAATAAAATTACGAGATTTTTTTTAGGGGTACTATATATCAAAATAGAAAGTTAGAGGTAAATATAGTAAGGTTTTCGAAACTGTAGGGTTAAAAAACGTAATAAGTTTAAAATAATTAAACCCCCCCACACATCTTCTTTATTTGGCAACCCGGTTATTTCTCTTATTTCTCCATCTTATTTCTTTCTCTCATTCATTTTGAGATATTCAATCACTCAGCGGCTCTAATCCCCTCCCTTCTCGGACTCCGTGACTTTGTCGCCAATACTGACCTTCATTCCCCTTCATTCCCAACTCCGTCGCCTCGCAATCAGACACCTACGCCCCTCTCCTGAAAAGGTCGTAGGATAAGGTGTGTTTATGGTTATTCAATCGTGGTTTAATATTACATATTAGTTGATTAATGTTATGTTAGTTTATTACACATACTATTTTTTTTTTTATGTTTATTCATGTTAGTTGGTCTACAGAGATTAGTCTTTTATGTTAATTAATTGATGTTAGTTAGTTTACACAAATTAATCAATCTTAGATTCTTTATGTTAGTTTTAGAGTACATATTAGATTAATTAACACTAGTGTTAGTTTCCACATATGAGTTTTTTTTATATGAATTGATGTTAGTTAGTTAGCACAGGTTAATCAATCTTCATATTAGTTTTATAGATTAATTAATTGTGATGTTGTTAATTTTTTAATTTAACTGATTTCAGATTACATCCTAGTTTTTTGAATTAATGTTGTTTATTTTTAATTGATGTAATCATATGTCTCAATATTTTTAGGGGTCATAAAAAAATATTTCAAAAGAAAAAAAAAGTAAAGAAGCTTATTCTGAAATGCGGGTTCAAATTATTTTATCTTGATTAGATTAGTTTAACGTAATAAATTTGTATAAAATTCAAATTAAAGCTATAATTTATATAAAACTCGAATTAACAAAAAAAAACGTCATTTTGAAGGCACCCCTCCCGACACTACTCCAAACTTTGGTTCCTACTCATAAAAAATCTTGAATCCACCACTAGAGAATATAGAGAATATACTAAGGTTACGTTTGTTTTTTTATCTGAATCTGAAGTCTGAAATCTGAATCTGTAAAAGATATTTGTTTTTATGTCTGAATGGACATCTGAATGAATGTATTTAAAATGATTCAGACTTTAGAATTTCATTTACCTCTTAATCATTGAGAAACAATAATAACCGTTAACCTCTTAATCATTAAAAAAATATATTATTTAATACCTTTTAAATAAGAATGGGTCAAATTCTGACTTTGATAAAAACAAAAAATACGTGATGTATTAAAATCTAAGTGCCAATTTGAAGTCGTATGCCTAAAGATCCCATATAAAAAAAAAGAGAGAAATTCTTTTGGGTACGGGAAGAATAGAACAAATAATGTGTTTATAGCATTTTTCACGAGCCAAAGAATATATACTTGCGATTTTTATGGCAATAATAGTACATCCCATCAAGCCATTTGATGGCAGCATCTCCACAGGATAAAAAACACTTGGCATGGTAAGAAACCTTTATTCCTCTGCTAACACCCATATAGAAAGAGGGCACCTTTTTGGCTTTCCACCTTTGTACAAAATGGGAATAGAAGAATTTGTGTGTGATTTAGTTAGGTCATGAGTGGTGGGTGGGACGCATCTTATCTTATATTTTTCTTATATTCTATTCACTACTTTTTTATTTGGGGGTTCAAAATAAAAATGGCAAATTGCAATAAATTTGGTGGCTGATGATGTGTATGGATTTGTTCTATGTTGGCACCACAGTTCCAACCACTGATATGATAGTGTAATCTTGTGAAAAGCTGCCAAATTGGTTAGGTTTCTGTTCTATTTTATGCAAGGGCGCCTGTGGTGATATATTTTATAATTATAGTGTTGTTTTTATTTTGAGTTGTAACATTAATGCTCTGTTATTTGTTTTCTCACATGTCTACGTCGCTTTGTTATTGTGTAGTTTTGAAGCGTTCAACACTTGTATTACAAGAAAATATCTTAGGCTTCACCTTCATTTGATAGCGATTCAATTTCATGGTAAATTTACAAAGGTTAAGAAAAATTCTAGTCTTTTTCATTTTTTTTAGGCGATTTGATACGTCTAATTTATCTTAAAATTTATTTTTTATGTACAATATCTCTTAATCACGATTTGTTACATTTGAGTGATACAATTTTTTGGGAAACAGATTTTTGTTTGACAACTTTGAATGTCAAATCACTCAAAATCATTTTTTTTCAAACTCTATATATTTCATAAATATATAATTCTATATTATTCATAAATATATATATTTCATATATTTTAATATATATGTATATATTCGTATATTTTTATATATTTTGGCATATATATGTATATTTCATATATTTATATATTTCGTACATTTATATAATTCATATATTTTAATATATATTTATATTTTGTATATTTCGTATATTTTATATATTTCGTATAAATAATATATTCCGTATACTCATACATTTCGTATAAATATATGAGCTTGTGTGTGTATATACTCATATATTTCATATATATATATATATATATATATATATATATATTTTATTTATATACTAGCGTATGACCGTGCCTGAAGACACGTTCTCAAAAATTTTCAAAGTACGTAATCGCAAAACGATAAAATTTTCAAAGCGCATAGTTACAAAACGGCAAAAATTTCGTTCCACGACAAAACAAAGTGTAATTTAAAAAAAATGGCCATAATATCCGTTATTTATAGGACTATCCTGCAAAATGGTAGTGTTCGTGATTGGTAATAAAATCTCATGTCGTGTTTATTTTGGTCAAGTTCGTTTTTGGTTAAAAAAATTTTGGGTCGTGAGATAGTTAAACATTAATATTTCATGTTGTGTCGTGTATATTTTGGCCGAGGTCATTTTTAGTTTGTAAAAAATATTTTTTATATTGTTTATAACTTGTCAACACTATAACTTATTTTATTTACAACACAACCTTGTTAAACACGATCTGATTAAACGCAAAAAAAAAAATTTATGTCAAAATAATAAATGTTTTTATCTAAACAAACTAAACACTGCCAATTTTCGGGCATCCCTTAGCACAATATTTATATTTAAGCTTACACCACAAAAAATCAATATAAAATATCGCGTTTGATAAAAAAAACCTGGAATTCGTATCGCCACATGTTGCTTTTATTTGTGTCAAGCGTGTTTGGTAAAAAAACATTGTCATTGTGTTTTAAGTAGATCACATTTTTGTTTGGAAAAAATAAAAAATAAAATATTATATTATGTCACTTTTTATTTGAGTCATACATGTTAGGAAAAAAATAAATTATTTTGTATTTTGATTGATTCGTTTTAAACAATGTAAATATTAATATAAATATGGTGGAGCTATCCCCGCTCCACTCGAATCCTAGCGTATATCCGTGTCTGAAAGCACGCCAAAAAAATAGGACCATAATTATGAAACTGTTAATTTAAAAAAAATAGGCAATTTTTAAAAAGTGTATAATTAATTTTTACAACACACAACTGTAAACAATTTTAAAAAATTAAGACAATAGTAATAGTCCATCGTGAACATCGTGTAAACAACAACAATAGTCTTTGCGATAGTCATCGTCTAAACAACATAATTAATTTCTGAAGGCACGACGAAAATTTCAAAAAGGTACGTAATCGCAAAACAATAAAAAATTTCAAAGTACGTAATTGCAAAACGGAAACAATTCGGTTCCCCAATCAAAACAAAGTGTTAAGTCGTGTATAATTTAAGTTATCCAAAGTACATAATCATAAAAGTTGCGTATGCCCGTGCTTGAAGGTAAGACGAAATTTTTTCAAAGTAAGTAATCGCGAATCGACGGAATTTTTTCCAAGTATGAGCACTAACAAAGTATTGGGCATGTTGATGTAAAAAATTAGATCACTCTAATAATTCAATCACAGATAAATAAATGAGACAAAAGATTTTTAAAGTGGTTCAGCCTTATATAAATGGCATACGTCCACTGTTGTTTTATTGCTGAGTGTTTGAGAATTCTCGATTACAAGAAATTGTGTTCTGGATCCCAAAGTTTGGATTCAGAATCCCCCTTTACAATGAGGATTGTACAATGTATTTATAGCCCGGAGGCTGTAATGTGAAAGGGTAATACATTTAATGATATACATATGAAAGGGTAATACATTTAATCCCCTCTTTGCGTGTGCGTCTGAATGATAAGCATTTAATGAACCAGTTGAACTGTTGGTTATCCAGCTATTAATTCTTTGTTCGAGATGCAGCTCGAACCGCCTGAGTAGCTCGGACCGTCTGAGCTTCTCGGTGCTAATGAGTTCCTCGGAGAGGTCCTGTTCCTCGGAGCATAAGAGTTCCTCGGAGCGTATGATCATCTTGAAAGTGCTTGTTGTTGCCATGTAGATAGCCACGTGTCTTCATATGGTTGGTCCAAGTCAGCAGATTAAATTTGGTATCAACAGAAGCCCCCAATGTTTCATAGTTCGAAATTTGAGTAGTATGGAACATTCTTTCTCGGAATACGGTAGCTTTAAATAGTTCTTCCTGATTTTTAGGATCATCTCCCTTGTATTTATTTCTCCATCTCAATTCGTAGAATCATTCTTTTTTGGACTTTTCTGCTCGCTTCGTTTCCCGCGTCACTTTTCGCTTTTTTAGCCGCTGTTGTTTGCTTTGATTCCCGCGCCAATATTTAATGCCTTTTTAGTCGCCGGTAATGTAATCATCCTTTTTATAATCATTACTTCGCCAGTTCCCAAGGCAAGGTATTTAAAGTACATATGGTGTATACCTAGTCCTGCCTCAAAAGTTCGTTGGATTTGTCCAAAAAACAAAGTTGAATTTGTGTATCCAAGGAAACTGAATAAGAAGTTAATAAAAAGAAAAATACTACATGATTAACTAACACTACACCAAAATGGGCAAATTGTCACCTTTCAGCCGGCGAGCCTTGTCAAGGTCATTGACCGTGACAAAAAACACGCGTTTTATGTCACGGTCACTGACCTTGACACGATCGTGACAACTAATTACCGTGACAAATCCATGACAAATATACTTGTCACGGTCAATGACCGTGACAATTATTTAAATACTTGTCATGGTCAATGCCTTGACACGACCGTGACAATATTTACAGTTAAAACCCTACCCCCTTCTTTTTTTCTTACCGCCGTTCCCTCCCTCTCTCTCTCTCTCTCTCTCTCTCTCTCTCTCTCTCTCTTCCATTTATATATATGTTTGTGTGTATATTTATGTGTGTATGTGTATATATATATGTGTGTACGTGTGTGCGTGTGTGGGGGGTGGGGTAGGGTGGGGGTGGGGCGGGGTGGGGGCAGGGCGGGGTGTGTGCGTGTGTATATGTGTGTGTATGTGTGTGTATATATGTGTGTGGTGGTGTGTGGTGGGGGAGGGGGTGGTGGAGGGGGGCAGGGGGTGGGGGTGGGGGTGGGGCACCCATTTAATAACTTTTAAAATATTTGAAAAAAACATAATATTACAAAATTGAAACGAAATGGTATTGACGGAACTTATACATACGTTATAATATAGAATCTCAAGATAAAAAATAGGCATCAACCTTAGAATCTCAAAATTATTAGATAGAAAAAGAAAAATATAAATTGAGATAACCTTAGAATCTAATTAGGCTAAAAATATAATGGCATCAACTAACATATATACAGAACACTAAAAGTAGGCATCAATTTTATAGATTTTTACTTTATAATTCAATATGGGTTATACTCCCACATAGTTCATCAACAAATATTGTAAGAACATTGTGAAAATAATAAACATCGGGAAGGGGTGGGGGTGGGTGGGGTTTTGAATATTATTTACATTTATATTTTTGGATATTATTTACATTCAAAATAAATAATTGATAATAGTTGGGTAATAATTGGATAATAATTGATATTTTCATTCAAAATAAATATTTCATTAAAAAATATCGGATAATAATTGATATTTTCATTTAAATTGATAATAATTTATTCATGAAATTAATTCAATTAGGTAAAACCCTAGATAATTTTTTAACAGAATTTGATAATATTATATAAAGTTTAGTAAATTCACAAAATGTTGCCAATTGTATGTTTTTAGGAATATCATTAGTTAGAATTCATACACATACATGTTGTTAGAAAGTCTTAAATTTAATTCTCACTTTAATTTGTAGAATCTCTGTACTTGGTTGGATTTATTCCTTTATGATAATGAAATTTATGCTCCAATTATAATTATCTCATGTCATAATTTTATTGATAAACAATATATATAGTTGTCACGGTCGTGGTGCGTAGGTGTGCGTGTGTGCGTGCGTAGGCGCGTAGGTGCGTAGGTGTGCGTGTGTGCGTGGCGGGGGGAGGGGGAAGGGGTGGGTTATGTGTATATGTGTGTGTATGTGTGTGGCGGGGGAGGGGGCAGGGTGTGTGTGTGTGTGTGTGTGTGTGTGTGCGTAGGTGTGTGCGTGTGTGCGTGGCGGGTGGGGTAGGGGTGTGTGTATGTGTACTATTAACATTTTTTTTAGGAATATCATTAGTTAGAATCCATACACAAAATGTTGCCAATTGCCAATTGTATGTGTATATGTGTGAGTATGGTGGTGTGTGGTGGGGTAGTGGTGGTGGGGTATGTATACTATTAACATTTTTTTTATCTGTACTAATAACATTTTTTTTACAGCAAAAGTGTCTCCTTCAGATTTTAAGGCGAAGATGATGATGCTGTTTATGATGATGTCGTCTGGGTTCGGTGGTAGCGGAGGCGACGAGGGCTCCTCCGCCCCTAGGCTCCCCAAATATGGAAAATTTGGGATTACCGTCGAGAACAAGTCGGAGCTATTAGCGAGATCCCTCGAGCTGCTAAAGACGGTCATCGGCCCGGGGTTTATGAGTTGGAAGGAGGTGCCATATGAGCTCAAGTTAACTGTTTGGGCGGCACTACAGGTAATATTTCAATTTCAATTTCAATTTCATATTTATATTTATATTTATATTTATATTTATATTTATATTTATATTTATTCGCAACTAACATGGTATTTGTTGGACAAGAACAATTCAACTTGGATCCAAAGCTACGCGATTCCGTCTTGGAGCAGTTGAGGGAGCAACACAAGACGTGGAAGAAAAATATGCGGACACGGTACTTTGGGAAAACACGAGAGTCCATTATACAATGGTGGGGATCCGTCCCGCCCAAGGAGCCGATCTCATTGGCACAATGGCAAAAGTTCATTGACAATGAGATCGAGGATCGACAATTGGCATCTCGCCAATCGGGGAGGGAAAATCGGGCTAAAAAGACGGACGTGCACTACTCCGGCCGGACCTCTTACGCTGAGGTGGAGCATAGGATGCAGGTAAGATTTAATTTATCTATAACTACAGAAATATATTATTCTTCATTATTTTACTTTGCGGGGCCGATACTAATTTTACTTTACTTTATTTTATTTAAGGGGGTAGGGAGTGGGCCAGGGGGTAAGCCACATAGGCTGGATACTTATGTGGCTCTTCGGACGAAGAAGGGGAAGGACAAGGAGGTGTCCCCGAGCGTCGCGGCCACGATTGTAAGTAATCCGACAGTTTAATTATTGTTAATTACGTTATAATTTTTTAGTTTACTTATTTTACTAATCATGTGCTTTTTGTCGTTTCAGGCAAAGCTTAAGGAAGTGCATGAGTCGCAGTCTGATGCCGACAAGGCATCTTTGTCCACAGACGCACTCAGCCAAGTGCTTGGATCTGATCGCAAGGGGAGGACAAGGGGAGTGAGCTCGCGGGTGGCCAAATCTAGGATCATCGGATTGGAGACGAGTGACACCGGGTTGGCTCGAACGGTGGATTCACACGACGTGAATCTGTCCCGTTTGGAGGCGACGGTCCAAGATATGTACGCATTCATGAAGCGTACATTGGGCGGAGACCGTAAAGGGAAAGGGAAATTGAAGGAGAAGGCGGTGGAGGAGGAGGTGCGGGAGGACGAGGCGCAGGATGACGAGTATGTGGATCTCGCTGCTTCATCACCGATACGTTCGTACTTCGATGATCCACTTCCCTATTTGGCGCCCTTCAACAGACCATTGTCGACACTTGGTTGGCCGAGCGTGTTCATATTGGACGTATTTGATGGCCAGCGGATAGGGCGGGGGTTGAGGGACCCGAATATCGTCGAGGGTGGAATAGTTCATGGACGTGCGCTTCAACAGATGGAGTCCAGGGTGCTCGTCACGCATGTCATACCCGGGAAGGAGAACTCCCTATTGTGGTTGCGCGAACAATGCGGCACGACGTATATTAGTGGGTGCGTCAATTCGTATGTCGTGTGGCCTACTCACCTCCTCACATTTACCCAAGACATGTAGTAACATTATTTTTAAGTTTGTCCATTTTAATTATATTTGGATTATATCGTCATGTATATTATTTCTATTTTGAATATTTGGATTATATCGTCATGAATATAAATTTGCATTATCTTTAGTTTGTTTGGATATATGATGTTTGGAACAGGTACGACGTTGCTATAACAGGTACAAATATACTGCTGGGCAGTGGCAGTGGCCATACTACCCAACAGATTTTTTTAAATTCTTCCCAGAATTGTCACGGTCATTGACCGTGACACGTCCGTGACAAAAAGTTGTCAAGGACGTGTCACGGTCAATGGCCGTGACAATTCAGGACAAGAGGGGTCACGGCTTTGTCACGATTATAAACCGTGACAAACGTGTCACGGTCATTGACCTTAACAAGACCGTGACACGACCATGACGAAAAAAGTTGTCTCGCCTCGAAATGTCACGGTCATTGACCTTGACAAGTTGGATTTGTCAAGGTCAATGACCTTGACAAATGGGCAGATTTAGTGTAGTGTAATAGGTTTTTAGTCAACATGATTACGACTAAAAAAATAATTCTTCGCAGCAACGACTAATATAAATTGAATGAGCTTAAACTCGGCCAACACACACACGGTTTGATACACACGACTACAATATCATACAATAAATACATGCGCTGCTAGAAAATCGAATCTGATACTCACATAGTACTTACTCGGAGTCCCCTGAGTTCTGTTTCACAACTTCCTATATCCAGACTTGTGTTCCATTCCACTACGTAAAAACAAAAAATTCAATGAAAATCAACTTATAAAGAAGTCCAGTAATGAACATAATATCAATGACATTTAGGGGCTTCTATTCTCGATATTTTTATAAACATTGAGAACCTATAAGCTTCTTGTAAATTCAAAAGTGGCCCTAACCCACCTGCTGCTATGCCCTGCTGCTGCTACCTATTGTTGCCCCTGCTACTACCTACTGCTACTTGCTGCTACCCAAGCCATAACCCATACCTTGCTGCTACCTGCTGCTGTGGATTTGACAAATGGCGTCGAATTGTTGATATAATTACATCATCCTATTTTCCAAATATCATATTAACAGACATAGAAACTCATGTTATTTAATCTCTCCTCCTCGCCCACCCCGTTTAGGATTTCCAAAGTCTGCAAAGCAGTGCAATGATTAAATGTCACACAAATGCTCACCTTGAATATAAACAATTGGGTTTGTTACCGCCTAAAAAGTATGTAAACAATTTAAGATAAAACTTTAAGCCAAGTACATAAATATTGTGAAAGATGTTCATATTGGGTTGAACTTGAAAACTAAACGCCCAATTTAATGTTATTGATATTGGTAAGTAAATTAAAGTGAAAGCACATCCCAATATGAACCTAATCCAAAATTAAAGTGCAAGTAGATCCCAATTGATATTGGGAAGTGAGTTAATGTTATTGATATTGAGAAGTAAACTAAAAGTCACACGGGCATAGCCTCTGTTATATAACAGTGGGGAAAACAATTGTTAATTCCTTTAGAAAATGTTCTTTAATTCCTAATACCACAAACCCCTCCGTACAGCTGTTGCTTCAGTAATACGTACAACTGCTGCTGTTGCTGCTGTTGCGTTCATACAGCTGCTGCTGCGTTCGTGCTACTGCTGCTTCGTTGCTGTTGTTGTTGCTGTTGCTGTTGCTTCGTTCCCACTACTGCTGTTGCTTCGTTGCTTCGTTCCCACTGCTGCCGCTGCTAATCCCTAAAGCTTTTATTAACAATTCAATAGTAGACCTCAATATCAATTTATATATTATAGCCCTCATTTGAAAGAACAAGTGCTTGACAATTAATAAACAACTGTAAGAAACAAAACAATACAAAAATCGAAGTCACAACTAACAAAAGTTTCCAACTAATTTCACAATTTGCTCACGTAATCAGTTTAAGACAAATGAACTAATTTCACAATTTTCTCACACATACTAAACCTCAAAGCTAATGTATTGAATATCGAAGTCACTGAGTTCAATTGTAGTCAACCACCACACTTGAATTAGACATACAATATCAACATCTGCAATTCAATTCACCAAATTCTACATATTACTATTTCAACATATTAAATCCACATGTACAAAAACAATTAAAAAATTTGTCATCCTAAAGCAAGCCATAACGAAGGTGCAACTTGAATAAAATTAGTAATACTACCCACAAATAATATAAAATCACAAACATAATTTACATTCCCTTGGAGTCATTAACATATTTACTGGACAAAAAAAAATTGAACGATACATAAATGATGTGCAAACCTATAGACTCGTATCTCATGTGACATTATCGAAGACAACATATAGTGCCAATCAACCCTCTCATCTTCTAAACTTCTCCTCTAGGGTCACTCTATGGTAGAGTGACTGATGATCATAGGGATGTTACACCATTTAGCTTCCCCTGTTTTTTGTGGGTCAACCAAAAAAAGTATGAGCATAATTGAATAGCAAATCCAAAATCTAGAGGTAAACCCACAAAAAACAGAATAAAATTCTCTTGTAGCATTTACTCTAATATTTTATAAACTTTGTTTATAAAAAAAGTTCTAAACATTTCAGGGTCTAAACACTTGTAGCCACATTTTTTCCTTTCTTTCTCATGATTTCTTTTGTTCAATCGAGGCATAATATCAAACACAACAGAGAGATAAATAAAAAATATAATGTGCGCTCAACAAAAACAAAAAACTAAAAAGTCAAACGGCGAAGTAAATTAGAGTAGACAGGCCACGAAATATTGTCTTTTTACTGTTTTGTTGCGAATGAAATATTGGAAGCAAATAACATTAATCATTAACGAAAAGGAAAAAACAACAAAAAGAAAATGAAATCTGATAGAAAGAGAAAATACCTCTCACAAGAGATATAGTAGGTCAGGATGAAAAACGGATAAGAGGGCTAAGGCATTTTTATGTACCATTCTTGTGTAATTTACTCTTTCAATTTACCTTGAACCTAACAATGACAGATAAAGGGTGATGTTAGACAGAGAAGGACTTTCTGGTGTCTGAATAATGAATCAGACTTTGAATTAAAAATTATATCACACATTTACAATCAAATTACGCCCTGAGACTCGTTAAAAATCTCCACCATAAAACATAGGGAAATCATTAATACAAATATTTTGAGTTTCATAAAGGTGAACTGCATATCAAAACTCATCTTCACAAAAAGGGCTATCGAAACAAATCTATAGAAAACACAAATCAAATTAATGAAAAATAAAGTTTATAAAAACACAAATCAAATTAGATGAAATGTTTCACCTTGCAACAAACATTTACTGCAGAATCTTTTGGTAAGCTACAAACCCAATTTCCCCTCCAGCTTTACATGAACTGAAACAGAAGAAACCTACAAAATGGAACAAAATTTATGCATAGATTATACCTTTTTTACTTTTGCTCAAAGATTATACCTAAAAAAATGGAACAAAATTTCCGTGTTAAACCCCCAAATGCAAATTTGGGGGTTAGACCCCGAATTTCACAAATGAACAAATTCAACCAACGATTGTTAAATCCCTAAAGATGTGTGAAATTCACACATATTAAACCTCAAACCTCAAAATTTCCGTGTTAAACCCCCAAATTTTTAAGATACTTACAAATTTTGTAAGATATTCACAATCAGAGAAAAAATAGGCACTTGGGTAGTCACTTTCTCCTTTGTGCACGTGAGTAGCCACAATCAGAGGCAGGTATGTCGAATTTTACCACAATCGGAGACCACAATCACAGCAAACCAGACGAACGGAGGCCGAAACCGGTGAGAGGGAGAGATGGTTTTTTATTGGAGGCCAGAGCTGGTGAGAGGGAGAGGGGGGTTTCGAGTTGCCGTAAGAAGGATGGAGGGTGTATCAGAGTCCGGAGCCGGTGAGAAGGAGAGAGGAGGTTAGGGAGAGAGAACAGACATCGTGGTGTTTGGGCGGGGGTTTGTGAGTATATGGAGGGTTTGTGAGTATATGGAGGAGAGAGAGAGAGAGAGTGAGAGATAGAGAACATACATCGTGAGAGAGAAAAGGGTTGTTCTTTCGTGTGTTTTTACCAAAATAGGGTTGTTTTTGAATTAAAGTGATAGTGGGGAAATTAATTAGTGAGAAGAAAAGAAGGGGGGGTTTCAAATTTTAAGGGATAAAATAGGTAGTGACAAAATAGGAACAGTGTTGCATTTGAAAGTAATGGAGGGAGATGATCTTGACCATTCATTTTTTAAAAATATGTAAGGAGGTGACACACATTTTGATCGTTAAAAATGTGTACATTTTCAAAAACCAAGCTACTTTATTTTTATTTTATATATATATATATATATATATATATATATATATATATATATATATATATATATATATATATATAGAGAGAGAGAGAGAGAGAGAGAGAGAATATATATTATATTATTTAAGTAAATATATTATATATATAATATATGATATTATTCATATATTTTGAATAATATGAATATATTTTGTAAATATATTCATATATTATATTCATATATATAATATTATTTACGTAAATATATTATATATATAATTGTGGAGACAATGATTGTGCAACACAAATAAATATGAGAGAAGTAATGACCAAGAAAGAACAAAGAAAATAAAACGTTAATCACACAACAACGGATGTACGTGGTTCAGCAAAGATGTGCCTACGTCCACGGTGGTGCAGTCAGTATTATTTCTCAATATTCTGGAGAATGAGTACAGAGAATACAACTTGTCCTTTGACCCGGACCTAGGGTTTAATTTATATATATGCATGTTAGTTAGTGGAGATGATGGGTTCCTCCATATTAGCCATCTTCCCTATAACTTCCCTTCATGGGATCGTGCTCCCCTATAACTTCCCTTCATGGGATCGTGGGGAAATTGGATCAATACAAAAGATGAGGGGCCTGGACTTTGGGCCACTAGGGCTGGGCTACTCGTCCAGACCTATAGCACTAAATTTCGGGTACCCACAATTGCCCCTAAATTTGTTGTGATATGCATGTGGGCCCAACAGATTTAAATGATTAGCCATAATAGTCGTGTTGCAATTCCTCGGGAACTGTAGAGTCGATTTCTGGCGGCAGCTGCTTCTCTTACTGTGCGATATGATTAGATTTTGAAGGTTTGTTGGAATAAGGCTCATTTCTTTTCGTCGTTTCAGCTTTTCCAGCACTCTTCTATCTTCTGAGAACTCTTGCGCTTCGTACCTTCTACTTTCGATCTCCGTTCTCGTTGCTTCTTCGTCATTTGACCTGATCTTCTGTCTTGTAAGTCTCTCGTGCCCTTTGCATTTTCTCTTTGGTTTGTAGCTTTTCTTGTATTTTCCAATGGCGAAGATTGGAAATAGGTCAATCTCGGAATTTAAAAAATTCTACAACAATCCTGAGTGAGTGGAGATAGAGTGTTGTGCCTCGCCTCCTAGGGACGTTAGGGATATAGAGGATGCCCAGTGGATTCATGCTTTGTTGCTTTCTCAGGGGGACTTACTTTTCCCCCTAATGATCTGTTTTTACATTTTTTTTTAGCTATTTTAGTATTGTACCTGCACAATGTTTGCCCAATGTATGGAAAATAGTGAACGACGTGCATAGGATAAATCAATTGTATGGCACAAGGTTAGGGCTTGCCGAGGTCTGCTTTTGTTACTCCTTCTCTCGAACTAGTTCTGGTGTGCTGTACCTCAAAGCTAGGAGCCCTGATAGGGTATTGGTAGTAAATCTACCTGATTCCCATAAGGACTACTGGCAGGAAGGTTTTCGTGTTAGGAATTTACAGTTCTCTCCCCAATCCGAAGGGTCAAGGTCTGAAAGATTCACTGTTCCCTTTTATGGGGAAGAATATATAGGTAGATATTTGTACTGTTGCTTCAATCTCTGCTGACTTATGACTTTTCTAACTCATTTCTGCGTTTTCTTTTACAGCGAGGTTAAGGAACGTGGAGCCTGCTCTTAGCGAGGTTCGAATTTCTGAGTTGGTTAAAGCTTGGAACATCAGAGAGCCTTTGGGTGACGACGAGCATCCCAGATCTGGCGCTTTCTTATTAGAGTATAAGAACGTAGGCTCCAGCTTCATAGCACGACCTGTGGACAGTGTTCCAGAGTTTGCTTCCCTCGAAGAGACTACTGCCGAGCTAATCTAGTTGGACGAAGAGGAGAGGAGCTTTGAAAGTGAGGTTGTCGGTAATCTTGGTGGAGGGAGCTCTGTCAGTAGCAGTTCTTCTAATTCTGAGGAGAATTTTGAAGCTCAAGGATCGTCGAGTACTTCCAACAGTTCTGGTGAAGAGATGCCTCCCAGGAGGAATTTGATCAGAGATGATGACGATGATGATGACGTGCTCCTTGCACAGAGGTCCAAGAAACTAAAGTCTGCATCTGGGGTCATAGCTACTGGTTCTCGGCCTTCTTCTCAGGAGCAAGAGAAGAAGAGGAGGGAGGAGGAGCAGGTGAGAGAGAGGGAGAGGAAAAAGGAGGAGGAGAGGAGGAAGGTGGATGAGAAGAAGAAAGTGGAGGAGAGAAAGAGAAGGGAGAGAGAAAAGGAGGAGGAGAGGAGGAAGATGGAATCGAGGACCAAAACAGGTCAAGCCCTGGTCCCAGTATCTGCCTTGCCTGAGGGGGCTTCAGTGGCCACTTCTCCTCAGCTAGCCCCTGTGCTGCTCGAGAGAGCAGTCCTTCCTGCGGATCGCTAGAGGGCGTTGGGGTCTGATCAACTGGCTCTGCAAGCTAGCCAGAGGCTTGCCTTGGTAAAGTTCTCTTCTAATTCTCAATTTATTTTAACAAGTCTTGATGGTTTCTTCTTCTTGACTTCTTCTTTATTTTTTGCAGTTTGTGACCGACTTCGCTGTACTCTATCTCTCTCGCGACGAGCTGGTGAGGAGGAATGATGAGCTGGAACAGAAAAAATCTGGTCTGAAAGCCAGGGGCTCTCAGCTGGAGGCCGACCTGAAGGCTGCTGATGCATCTTGAGTTTCATCTGACCTGGCCCTTGTCAATTCTGCTCGCGAGAGAGATGATACGGTCAGGGAGCTGGGCGAGCTGAGGAAGGCTTATGATCTGGTGTGCACGAGAAAGCTGGACCTTGCAGAGAAGAACAGGGTTCTGGCCGAGCAACTGAAGGCGGAGAAAGCCCGGGCAGCCACCCTTAAGGAGGACTCGTACAACTCTGGATGGGCTGCTGCGTATGAGGACGCTGAAGTTCAGATAGGCTATATCATCCGTCTGAACTTCAAGAAAGGGTGGAATAAGGCTCTCGTGGCTGCTGGGGTGGACGTTGCATCCCCACTCTTTGACGAGCACGATCCAGGGCCGAAGCCAGTCGTAGATGAGGACCCTGCCCCAACTACTGAAGGCACTGATCCTGTCTCTCAGGCGACTCCTGTTGACGCTCCTTTGGTTGAGAGGACAGAGGACACCCCTACAGAGGGTAATGTCCCTGCTGATGCTGATAAGGATAAGAGACCATCCACCTCTAGGCCACCCGAGGTTGCTAATTGATAGGGCTACTTTGTAATTTTTTCTTTTTCAATCTGATGTAACCTCGTTCCTTATTAATGAAAAGACTTTATTTTTGTTTATGCTGATCTCTTTCTCTTCTCTCCCTTTTACTTGTAGTTTGTTGATGTTGATGACTATATTCCTGTTACCTCCCAACTGGGTAGGACTCTTGGTCCTAATGCAAGCCCTGAAATTCTCCAGGCCTTTGCTAGACTTTACAAGTTTGCTAAGTCAAGGAACCAAAAATATAAGGATCAGTTCGAGCTGGTGGCCAAGCTGAAGGACAGGCTCCGGGAGATGGAAGAAATCGATGCCTCAGTACAAGAAGAAGTCAGTGCACTGAGAGCAAGGTTACTGGAGGCCACCGAGATTAACCAGGTTGGGGGGTTCCTGCAGCAGGAAAATGAAGACTTGAGGAGGGAGGTCCTAAAGCTTAAGGAGCATTCGCCGAGCACCGTTTCGGCAGTCCTGCAAGGCTCTTCTTCGTCGCGAGCTGCTCGGCCTCTCCTCCCGCGTGCTGGCAGGAGTGCCAAGGGTAGGAACAGGGAAGCCGTCGAACATCGGGAGATTGGGAAGCTGCGCGACGATGTTCGGCGAGCTTATGTAATTACTGCTGGGCTTCAGAGGGACGTTTCCCGACTGCGGCATCTATTCAAGAAGGGCCCTCGCCAAGTGTGATCTGATGGCTACAATCAGGGCTGGCTGGATGCTCCCACGAGATTGTCAGAGTTCGAAGAACTTTCTTTCATTAGAGGGTGGTTGAGTGCCCTGAGAGAGCTGCAGGTCCCAAGGAACTCGGTGTTATGGTATCGACACGAGATGTCTTCCTCCACTTTGATGCCCAATCCAATCAGGAGGGATGATCGATGGATCCCCATTGATGCTATTCCCTGGCAACTATTGGAGTTGGACGCAAATGAGGTCGTGGAAGAGCTAGCCCCCGCTCCTGATGATGGAAGGAGAGCTAAAGTTGCTGATTATCTTGCTCGGAGGCTTCCACCTCCTTGAGATTTTGTTATTCTTTTTCTTTTTGATAATGTAAATGCTTTGGGCGAGCTTCGCCGACTAAACATGTATTATCATCGTTTGTAAATATAAAGGATTAACGAAAAGTTCGCATTTTGGGCTATTTTGCCGACTAAACGTGTTCATCCAATCTTTTTATATTTTCGCTGCTTCATAATCCTTTTTATTTTGTCATGCGAGTCTCCCCCCAGTCCAGTATAATGCAAGAATACCATTGTGCCCTCCCTTTACCTTTTAGGTTGTGTCGTCACACTCCCTTAGGCCTAAGTAGGGCAATTGGCGAGGACACACCTGGTATTGGATGTCTTCATCCGATCAGAATTTTGTTTAACCGAAGTAGGTTTTATGCCTAAGAATACTCTTTAGGGCTTCATATATTGCCAGGGGCAATGCTAAGAGGTCTGTCGTGCTTCATGACGATGACCTGAGGAGGGGTGTTCCCCTGCTATGTCGACCATTATGCCTGTGATTTGGAAGGGATGTGTAATAAAATATAACTGTTACTAATTAGGGAGTGATCAACTGAGAGATTTTCATTAGTGAAATAGGAAATGAACTGTCCTTTCACATAACGAATACAATAAAAGATTTAATAACAGAATTCCTAAAAATAGAATTTCTTGAGATTAGCTGCGTTCCATGCTCGTGGTATTTCCCTGCCCTCCATCGTTTCCAAATGATAAGCACCTTGCAGGTCGTCTCTAATTATCTTATAAGGTCCTTCCCAGTTTGGGCCCAGCTTACCGTCTGATGGCTTCACTGTGTTGCCCAGGACCTTTCTTAGAACATAGTCCCCAACTTTGAATCTCCTCGGGTTGACCCTTTTGCTGTAGTGCTTCGCGAGTTGTTGCTGATAGCTCGCTAGTTTCACTAGGGCAAGTTCCCTGCGCTCGTCGGCCAGGTCGAGTTTAGCGAGCAAAGCCTCATCGTTCTGGCCTTGTTCCACAAGGTCGGATCTCATTGTTGGCAATCCCGCTTCTAGTGGGATGATTGCCTCCATACCATATGTTAGTGAGAATGGCGTTTCTCCTGTTGCTCGCCTAGGAGTCGTTCGGTATGCCCATAGGATATGCGGTAGTTCGGTTGCCCATGCGCCTTTGGCTCGCTCTAACCGCTTCTTCAATCCAGCGATCACTATTTTGTTGGAAGCTTCAGCTTGTCCGTTGCTTTGAGGGTAGGTCACCGAGCTGAAGTGGTGCTTGATCCCATGTTCGTTGCAGAAGTCCTGAAAAGGGCCACTCTCGAACTGTGTTCCATTGTCAGTGATGATGGTTCTGGGGATTCCGAATCGAGTGATTATATTCCTCCATACGAACCTTATCATGTTAGCATCTCGGATGTTCGCCAGTGGTTCTGCCTCGATCCACTTGGTAAAGTAGTCAGTTGCAACCAACAGGTATTTGCGATTGCCGGCAGCGGTGGGCAGTGGTCCCACGATGTCCATTCCCCATTGGGCGAAAGGCTAGGGGCTGGTTAGGGATTTTAATTCGCTGGCGGGCTGGTGGACCATAGGAGCGTAAAGTTGGCATTTCAGGCATTTGTGGACATATACTGGGAAGTCCTTTTGCATGTATGGCCACCAATAGCCTTCCTTCATTACTCGGAAGGCTAGAGACCTTCCTCCGATATGACTTCCACAGATTCCTTCGTGAAGCTCGTGAAGCATTACCTTGACATCTCCTGGGTGGACGCATCTAAGGTAGGGACTGGAGAAAGATCTTTTATACGAGTCGCCTCCAGTGGATAAGTGAAAGCGAGCAGCTTTGACCCTTATCTGGTGGGCAGTTCTCTTGTCCTCTGGAAGCGTTTCGTCCTTTAGATAGTCCTTCAAAGGATCCATCCAGCTGGGGGCTGATTCTAATTGGAGTATTGGTTCCGCGTTTGGCAGCTCGCAGTTAGGGTAAATGCTTGGGAAATTGAGGAAATCGATAGGGATAACCCTTTTAAGGCTAGAACAACTGCCAAACTTAGGGCTGCTAACGCATCAGCGTGGCTGTTTTGCCCCTTGGGAAACTGCCGGATGTTGATCTCTTCAAAGCTCGTCATTAAGTTTTTTACCAAGGAGAGGTAGGCTGCCATTCTTTCATCCTTTGCGTTGTAGTCTCCACTTATCTGGTTGGAAACTAGTTGCGAATCGCCGAATACCTGCAAACGCTTTGCTCCCAGAGTTTGTGCTTTTTGGAGACCTACTATTAGGGCTTCGTATTCTGCTTCGTTGTTGGAGGCTGTAAATCCCAGCCTGATTCCTTGCTCAAGGACTGTGTTCTCTGGAGTGATGAGAATAATTCCTACCCCTGCCCCCTTTGAGTTGGAGGCTTCATCAACGAATAGTTTCCAGCTTTCCACCGTTGCATGGTTGTTTTTCTCTGTTGGCTTAGGCTGGTCGGAGGGTTCTTCGCCTGTGAATTCAGCTATGAAATCAGCGAGGATTTGACCCTTGATAGCTGTCCTTGGTTGAAATTGGATGTCAAACCGGCCGAGCTCGACTGACCATTTAGACAGTCTGCCTGACAAATCCCCCTTCCTTAGGACAGCCTTGAGGGGGTGTGATGTAAGAACGATGATCGTATGAGCTTCGAAGTAATGCTTCAGCTTTCTCGAGGCTATTACTAGGGCGAACGCGAGCTTTTCCAATGGTAGGTAGCGCTGCTCGTTATCTAATAAGGTTTTGCTCGCGTAATAGACGGGATGTTGGATTCCTGTAACTTCGCACATTAGCGCCGAGCTGACAGTATGACTGGATACAGAGAGGTAGAGGTACAAAGAGTCCATTTGCTGTGGTATGACAAGCAGTGGTGGAGTGCTTAGGTAGGACTTGAGCTCGTCCAATGCTCGCGAGCAATCTGGGCTCCACTCTACTATTTTGCTGCCCTTTAAGAGTTGGAAGAAAGGCTTGCATCTCTCGGAGGATTTAGAAATGAAATGATTTAGAGCAGCGAGCATTCAAGTGAGGTTCTGTACATCCCGGATTGTGCGAGGAGGTTGCACTCTGTTGATTGTATCAATCTAGTCCGGATTAGCCTCTATGCCTCGCTTACTGACCAAATACCCAAGAAACTTCCTTGACTGGACACCAAAGGAACACTTGCTCGCATTAAGTTTCATTCGGTACTTCCTGAGGATTTCGAAGGTACTTAACAGGTCCGAGAGGTGATTCTCCTTCTCCTTTCTCTTGACGAGCATGTCGTCGATGTAGACCTTCATTGTGTCTCCCATTTGATTCTTGAACATTTTAGTAACTAGCCGCTGATAGGTTGCCCCTGCATTTTTGAGCCCAAAAGGCATGACCTTGTAACAATATAAACCAACCGTCGTGATAAATGCCGTTTTGTCCTGATCTGGGGCATACAAGGGAATTTGGTGATACCCTGAGTACGCGTCCAGGATACTCATTCGTTCGTGAGCTGCGGTGGCGTCTACTAGTTGGTATATTTTTGGAAAAGGGAAGCTATCCTTGGGGCAGGCTTTGTTGAGGTCAGTGAAGTCTATGCAAACTCTCCACTTTTCGTTGCTTTTCGGAACTACCACTGGGTTGGATAACCATTTGGGGAATTGCACTTCCCGTATGGATCCTGCATCCAGCAGTTTTTTGACTTCTTTTTCTATTGCTCTGGCCTTCTCGGGAGCAGTTCGCCGTGCCTTCTGCGTTATCGGCTTGAATATGGGATCGACGTGCAACTGGTGGCAGACCATATTGGGATCGATTCCTAGCAGCTCATAAGGTTCCCAAGCGAAAACATCTATGTTGCTTCTGAGTAAGGTTGACAACTCCTTTTGCTCTTGGTCGGTGAGTGACGCTCCGATCAGGAAGACTCTGCTATTGTCGCCTTCCCTAGCCCCCACTTCTAGCAGGTCCTCGACGACACGCTCGGAGGGGAGGAGCCTGGTCTCTTCTACTCCAGGACTTTCGTATTTTAATTGCTATTTGGAAGGAATTGCACCTTCCTCCACTTTCTCACTGGGTTGATCAGCTTTTTTCTCTGGCTTTGGTCGGATGGCCTCTATGAAGCACTTCTTTGCCAACGCCTGGTCACCGTGTATCTCCATTACTCCTCGCTCGGTAACATATTTGAGCTTCTGATGGTAGGTCGAGGAGACTGCCTTCATCGCATGAAGCCATCCCCTGCCGAGGATGGCCTGATACAGTGAATCAATGTCGACCACCAAAAACTCGATCATCTTGGAAACATTTCCAACGCGCACTGGCAGTACTATTTTTCCCAGGGGTATGGTCATTTTTCCAGCGAATCCGACCAGAGGGACAGTAGCTCCCTTTAGGTCGGCGACGCTCAACTTCAATTTCCTGAACAAGTCGATGTACATTACTTCGGATGAGCTTCCTTGATCGACGAGCAACCTGTCGATGTCAAAGTTGGCTATCCTGAGTGTAATGACCAAGGCATCATGATGTGGGGTCCTTACTCCCACTAGGTCTTCATCCGTGAAAACAATATGCTTGTTGTAGTTGATGTCCTCTGCTCGCCAACGTTTTCCCGACTGCGATTTTGCTGGATGAATCTGAAAAGCTTGCATTACCGCTGTCACTTTCTTTACCTCCATTCGAGCTGAGTTCCCTTGTATTTGCTTAACGTTAGATACTCCGTGGATTACTGCGAATTCATGTCCGACATCATCCTCCAGCACGTTGTCGGGTTTCGCCTCTCTGTGGGCAGCCACTTTCTATACCTTCTTTTCCACAAAGTCATTCAAATGTCCAAACTGGGCCAACTCCTCGAGGTGGGACTTAAGAGCCTTGCAGTGCTCGGTATTATGCCCTCCCTCTTTGTGGAAAGCGCATCTTAATGCATTGTTTCTTTTCGAGGGGTCTCCTCCCATTTTCCGGGGCCATTTGATGAACGGATCATCCTTGATCTTCGCGAGAATTTTGTAAATTGGCTCTTTGAAGACGGTGTTGATCGCCTGGAACGATTTTGTTACGTCAGGATTCCCTCCGTTTTTGGAGCCATTCTTGCCCCCACTCTTTCCTCCTTTCTTCTGGTTCTCAACTTTCTCACTTCCCTTGGTAGTGAGCTTGGCTCGACCGTTTTCTCCTACATTAAGGCGGGTGACATCTTCCACCTTTGCGTATTTCTCAATCCGGGCCATCAGGTCGTCAATGGTCATAGCTTCCTTCTTCGTCAAGGACTGGTAAAGGAGGGAAGAGCTAGGTAGCCCAATTTTGAAGGAAGCCACTGCCACCTCTTCCGCGCAGTCCTCGATCTCGTTGAATAACTCCCAGTACCTCTTCGCATAGTCTCAGAGTGTTTCTTGAGGCATTTCCTTCATTGTTAATAGAGCATCCATCCTTTTGGGATGGGAGCTGCTGGTGATGAACCGGGCCGTAAAGAACTCGGCCAGGGATTTGAAATTTCTGATGGATCGGTGAGGGAGTTTTTTGAACCATTTTTGGGCCACGTAATGGAGGCTCGAGGGAAAAATACGGCACATCAGTGCATCCCGATGATTCCAGAGGGTCATGGCCTGCCGGTACTGCCTGACATGATCAATGGGATCAGTCTTCCCATCGTAAATCTTGAACCTTGGAATGGAAAATTTCTTGGTAGCCTCTTCCTCTTCAATTTCCCTCGTGAAGGGTGACTTCATCTGGGTCTTGAGGGCTCTCCTGGAGAGTTCTCTGGTCGACCTGGTGCCGCGATGAGCTGGATGTTGTCCATTTCTCTGCGGACTAGGTTCCGTATGTTTTTATCGTTGCGAGCAGGGCTCTAGTAGCGGCGAGCTCTTCTTAGTTGTTCGCGGAGGTCATCGTCTGAGTCGCCACCTTCGACCCCTTGATATTCCCTCCTAGGGATCCTTCCTCGGCTGCGAGATTTGCTCGCCTGAGGGCTAGGAGTGCGATAGGGGTGTCTCCTGGTATCAGGACATAGTTCCTTCTCCAGTCTTTCCAGTCTTCTTTTCAAGCGATCATTCTCAGCCTCGTATCTGCGAGAAGACTCCCTATGCTCGTGGAGCCTTGCCTCGTATGCATCAATCAATCTGGATATCTGCGTGGACCTTGCTGGTCCTTGACTTTCTTCTGAGGCTGGCCTTTCCAAGCGATCCCCACGATCTGAACGTCGGACTTCAGACCTAATCCTGCGAGGAGCAGGTGGCTCTTGAATATCTCCTGCTTGAGGAGCGTTGCTGCTGTGACCAGACATCTTAGATTCTTTTCTTGGCGTGAGCTCTTCTCAGGGAAAGATGAACGATTCCCACAGACGGCGCCAATTGTGGAGACAATGATTGTGCAACACAAATAAATATGAGAGAAGTAATGACGAAGAAAGAACAAAGAAAATAAAACGCCAATCACACAACAACGAATGTACGTGGTTCAGCAAAGATATGCCTACGTCCACGGTGGTGCAGTCAGTATTATTTCTTAATATTCTGGAGAATGAGTACAGAGAATACAACTTGTCCTTTGCCCCGGACCTAGGGTTTAATTTATATATGTGCATGTTAGTTAGTGGAGATGATGGGTTCCTCCATATTATCCATCTTCCCTATAACTTCCCTTCATGGGATCGTGCTCCCCTATAACTTCCCTTCATGGGATCGTGGGGAAATTGGATCAATACAAAAGATGAGGGGCCTGGACTTTGGGCCGCTAGGGCTGGGCTACTCGTCCAGGCCTATAGCACTAAATTCCGGGTACCCACAATAATATATGATATTATTCATATATTTTGAATAATATGAATATATTTTGTAAATATATTCATATATTATATGAATATATATAATGATATTATTCATATATTATTATATATATTCATATAATATATTATATTATGTGAATATATATAATAATATATGAATAATATCATATATTATATATAAAATATATTTACGTAAATAATATAATATATATATATATATATATAATATAATATTTTCCACATTTATTTATATTTTTCAGCTTTTGCGTTTGATAGAAAATGTGAAAAATTGATGATTTTCCAACTTGTATCAAACAGACACAAGTTGGAAAATATTTATTTGCCTTGGAATTATTTGCCCTAGAATCAAATGTCTAGGAATCATTTGCATTTTCCTAGTTTTCTATCAAACGGACCCTTAGTGGTTCAACAACGAAGAAAAAAGAGTTTTTTTGTTACATTTATGGGCCTTAAATTATGTAATTAATTTTGTATCGATTGTTAAATTAAAAGTTTAGTCAATTTACTAAATTATTTAATTACAACCAATTAACCTCTTTTGTCAAACAACTTACAACATAACGTTAGAAATAATTTAGGGGCTATAAGACCCCGTTTATTTTTTCCTTATACGAACATGATTCAGTTAAAATATAATACAATTTTTTTAGTTAACACGGACATCATTCAAATAAAATGCTGGTGTATAACATAAAATCACATTTTTTTTTCAAACATGACATGACACGATATGATTTTTTTTTTGCATAACACGATTAAAATAAAACGCAATATGACATTATTTTTTTAACTAACATGAATAGGACTCAATTAAGACCCGATATGACACTAAGTCTTTTTTTTAAACTAATACAAACATGACCCAAATAAAATACGACACGATATGAAATTGATTTTTTTAGGATCATTTGGTCTTTGACCTCCAATAACTTGTTTAATTTACAGTTTGACACTCGATAATTTTCATATTACACATTTGACACCCATTTTGATGAAATTCGTTCAATCAAACATACCTCTTACCATTAATTTATATAAAATCATTTATTAATGGGTGCCAAACCATTAACTAGATAAATTAGTGGGGAAAAAATCTAGGGGTGCAACCAGTACGGTATGGTCGGTAAAAACCCCTCACCAATACAAAAATCACAATCTAAATGCTAAAATCATACCGTACCAATTTACCGGTCGGTACATTAAAACCAAAACCAAAACCAAACCGACCGTTTTTTGTTGTTGATTTTTTTGGTTTCGGTAATTTCGGTTTCAATTCAATTTTTTCCCGGTAAATACCAGAATTTCGTATTGGTTTATGCATTCGGTAAATCTGATATATATTTCGTATCAGTTTATGCATTCAGTAAATACTCAAATCAAACGAAAACATAAATTATAGTTTTGCAAATGCTGTTGGAAGTTTATGAGATTCAAATTTGGGTTTTAGAAGCAGAAAATAGACACAAAACACTTGTAGTGCCACCCCACTAATAAACATGTAACTAACTGCAGAAACAAGGACAACGAAATAATGACTTAAACTAAATCTTTTAGTATGAAACAGGGACTTAAACTTAAACAAACTAGGGATAAAAGCAAGTGTAATAGAAGATATGACAAAACAGGGACAAAATATATATATAAAAGTTTTACATTTTTTTACGTGGCATGGGTTAGCGTAAGAACAAAAATTGAAGCACTTAGTTTCTTTTATGTTTCTTTCTAGTTCAACATTCGTGTGTGATTTGATATATATCAACTCAAATTTGATATATATATATATATATATATATATATATCAACTCAAATATGTACTTGGTTTCGTCAAAATAAAAATGTACAACTTTGATATATATCGTATCACCAGATGGCATCCTAAGAACAAGAAGAGGAACGAAACAGGGACAACACAACATTGATTTGGGTTGGAAAAATGAAGAAGTTACCTTGTGCTTTGGAGAGAGATTTCTGATTTGTTCTTGTGTGTGCGGGCGACTGATTTTCTTGTTTAAATTTAGGGTTTGGTGGTATTTATAGTATGGGAAATGAATGGATGAGATTACTTTAAAAAAATGGAGAGTCTTAATAATTGGGTATGCATATTTTTTTAAATATAATTGTTATTTGGTAATTAATATGTTGTAAGTTTGGTACGGTATTTCGGTACGATAAATTCGGTAACTTTGGTACGGTAAAAATTGGTACGATAAGTCGGTACAGTAAATTCGGTAAATCGGTTTATTATATCTAAAAACCAAAACCAACGAAATTTTTTACAGTATTTTCGATTTCGGTAGAATCAATTTTCGATATTTCATAATATGAAACCAAAATCATTTTTTCTCGATCCAAAACGGTACGGTACGGTAAAAACCCGTACCAGTTGCACCCCTAGACAAATCTCAAAAGGGTAAAAAATTAAAAAACAACACCAAAGCCCATGACTTCCTAGCCCTCCTCCTCCACCCAATATATATATATATATATATACAAAAAGTCTCCTCTAAGGACTCCTTATAGTGCAGATTCCGGTACATACCATTTTTTTTATAATAGTAAAAAAATTATTTTTTTGATGAAACTTATTGGATATGATCTCCACGGTGAGAAGATTATCTCCAAATTTTTTTCGTCAAAAAATTCGATGAAAACCCCCGTTGAGATTAGGTGATATATAAAAAATGATATAAATATGCATTTTCAACCGTTGAAATGTTGGGTCGGCGCCAACCACCTTATTGATTGAATTTTTTGGTAAAACTTCATGGATATGATCTTCTCACTACCGAGATCATATCCATGAAGTTTTATAAAAAAATTCAATCAAAACATGGGTGAGATGATCGCCAACATTTCAACGGTCGAAAATGCATATTTATTCCATTTTTTACATATCACCTCATCTGAATGGTTTTTTTATTGAATTTTTTGATGAAAAAATTTGGAGATGATCTTCTCACCGTGAAAATTATATCCATAAAGTTTTATCCAAAAATTCATTTTTTTACTATTTAAAAAAAATGGTATATACCGAGTCTGTATCATATGGAGTCCTTATAGGATAGGGCATATATATATATATATATATATATATATATATATATATATATATATATATATATATATATTTGTTAATAGAGAATTCGCTATTTTTTTTCTATTTTTGACATTGCTACAAATAAAATGATTCCAATTTTTTTTATACATCTTGAGACAAACTTTTATACTTCTCTTTTTAAACATAAATTTATAATTAAATTAATAATTTTTGTTTTGTTTAATTTTTTTTTTCAATTAACAAAAAAGTTGTTTTTTTTATAACATATAAATTATTTGAATATTTAAAACGGGAAAAAGTATAAAAAGTAGTTTTTTTTAAAGAAAACTGAATCGTAAAAAAACAATTTTAAACAAAAATTAAAAAAAAAAAATTATTTCAACGTTTAAAATGGGAAATATGTATAAAAATATTTTTTAAAACCCAAACCATTGAAATTTTTTTTGAGAATTAAAAAAAATATGTTTAAAAAGGAAAATTAGTATAAAAACAGTTTTTTTTATAAACAAAACCATCAAAACAAATTAAACAAAACATTTTTTGAAAGTATAATTTGTATGTTTAAAATGGGACATAAGTATATATATAGTTTTAAAAAAAAACATTAAAAAATAAACAAACCTTTAAAAAGATAGTTTCTACATTTAAAGAGAGAAATAAATGTACGATCTTTTTCTAAACCAAGACTATTAAAAATCATTTTAAAATAATAGTTTTTTATGTTTAAAAGGGGAAATAGGTATGAAAACATTTTTTTTTCAAAAACAAAACTGTTAAAAATAGTTTAAACAAAACTTTTTTTAAAGTAGAGTTTTTTTGTCTAAAAAGATAAATAACTATAAAAAGACTTTAAAATAACAAAGCGTCTATTTGGTTATCAATTATAATTCTGTTGTACATGTTTAAATATAATTTTGATAAAAATTTGTATTTGGCACACTTGTTTTTAAATACCGAATTATAATATTTTTATATTATAATCAAGTTCAGAAAAAAACAAAAGGGTGTTTTTCATTTTTTTTAAATTTTCAACTCATAAATATTCATTCTTAATATTTTTATGCATTTATACCTTAATATATAATATGCATACATAATATATTTATATGTGTGTAATTCTAATAAATAAAAAATATATATATATATATATATATATATATATATAGACACACACACACACACACACACACACACACACACTCTCTCTCTCTATATATATATTTAAAAAAAAATTATATTATATGCTAAGATCAATATATTAAATAATATTATCAATACATTCATGATACTTATATATAATTTTATACATGTATTATTAATGTATGGAATAATATAAAATTTACACATAATACATATGTATTAAAAAATATTATCAATTGTAAGAGCAAGTTTATAATTACTCAGTTTATTTTTTATTTTGGCTTATCACGTTATACCTACAATGCACCTTTATGACTTCTATGGATTCGAAGATTAAGTTGAAAACTTTTGAAAGATTGAAGAATCGTATGTCTCAACAACTTTAGAAGAAGTTATGGAAACATTTGGTAAAGCTCTATTTTTTCAAGGGTTTTAGAATTTGGAAGAGTTTAAAAAAAATAATTTTAAATGTCTTTAAAGAAAACTTTGAAAAACTTTCTATCGCGTTAAAACGAGAATAGCTTATCATTTGAATGAACTATGCTATGTCGTTAGAACGAGTTCTATTGGTTTGAATAAGATCTGGAACATCACCTTTTGGCCAGCTCTGAAATCTCGTTAGAAGCCATTCGAACGAGATAGGGTGGGTCGTTAGAACGAGTCTTTCAAATGATCGAACGAGGTATTTTTCACCATTCTTTGAAATCTCGTTCGGTTTGTCTTTAGATACCTGATCGAACGAAAATGGGTGTATCATTTAACTAGGTACCTGTCGTTCAAACGAACGTACGAGAATTTGTTTTTAATATTAAATTTGATCCAAATCTCTAATATTTATCCCTTTGTAACAAACTTCCTTATAAAAGAAGAGACGGGATTAGAGTCTAAAAGAACTCTTGTTGAAAGCTTTTTTTTTTACCCTTTTTGAGTTCTCTTTGTGACCAAACTCTTCCATAATTATTCCAAATCCCTTGAAAACATAAATATCACTTTATCAAATCAAGAAGAACTTTTATAGAAAGCCCCTTATAGAGAGAAATCTCTACTGCTGATTTGTGGAACCAAGGTTTCACTTCTGAAGAAGAAGAAAGTTAATCAGTAGATACTGAGGGAAGATTGATTCATGTGGATGGCACTGGACTGGGTCATTTTCTGTAGAAGAAATTAAAGACTCTGCACGTTATACTTAGTCGGTCTAAGTAGTTTGTAAGTCGAGTGTCTGTCAATTACTCTATAGTGTTGAATATAGGTTTTTCCCTTTTAGGAAATTTTTCTTACTTCTTCGTGTTATTTGCATGCGTGGTTTACTAAATTAAAATTTGGACCACATCTTTGTATGAACACCTAAATTAATCCAAGATATAATTTGGTATGGCAAACTAATATACGAATAATTCCATAGAATCCTTGCATTCTCAAATTAGTATCAGAGCAGGTTACACTAAAATATCATGTGGTCCTAATTTTTACGAATTTTCTTTGGAGATACTAATATTCTCAAATTAGTATCAGAGCCAATTGCATTAAGTTTTTGAGTGATTCTTTAAAAATTTGGATTTTAGAGATAATTTGTATAATAGGATGCTTGTGTTTGATAGGTCAAATTGTGCTTACTGGAAAGCTAAGATGAGGTCTGTATTAAAATCAATTGATGAACGTGTTTGGCTTGTTTGTGAAAGTGGATGGACACCACCCACAGTGACTAATGACAATGTCAAAAGTCTAAAATATGTCTCTACATGGATAGATAATGATTTTTAATGGAGCACTTTTAACTCGCGCAGTTTGAGTGCCATCTTTGGAGCCATCACCCCTGACGAGTTCCATCACATTATGACGTGCACTACGTCTGAAGAATCTTGGGATACCCTCCAGCTCACTCATGAGGGTCCCTATGTTGTGAAAGCGTCCAAGTTACAAAATCTCACCACACAATTTGAAATAATTCCTACGCTAGAGTTTGAATCATTTGATGGATTATATGCATGATTATCCGACATTGTAAACTCTAGTTTTAATTTAGGAGAGAAAATTTCCAAGGGGAGAGTTATGAAAAAGATTTTGAGATCCTTTCCAACCCGTTTTATCCCTAAAGTCACTGTTTTGAATTTGTTGGGAATTTTAGACACTCTTAGGTTAGAGGAATTCATAGGAGACCTTCAAACTTATGAATGGGCATGTTTTTCAAAATTGTCAAGAAAAAGGAAATAGGGATTTCTTGAAAGCTCAAGCTAAAAATAAGAAAGAAAAAGTTCATGATTTCGAGTATGAGTTTGATTTTGAGGTTAATGATTTATCCATTTTTGCAAAAAAAATCAATTTATTTTTTCGAATTTAATAAAGAAAATACTTCCAAGAGAAAAGATTTTTGATAAAAATAAAAAGTAAATTGAGGGAAAGAACGTTTGCTAGAAAGATAAGATAAGACACTATGAATGTGAGAAAAAAGGACACAAGGCACATGAGTATCCCACTAGGCTAAAGAGACATTGAAAGAAAGTTGCACATAAGTCCTCTCTTAGAGATAGTGACGTCGAGTCGATGGATTCCAGGGATTAATCACCTCATGAACCTAACTTCACCACGTTCATGGACAGTTACATTAGTACTTTTAGTTTGTCCCCCATCGATGAGGGCATTTCTAGACGTGCGAGCCTCGATGATGTTTCGAATCATTATAGAGAGAGTTAGAGTGAGGAAGATAATTTGAGTGAGGGAGAAGGTGGCTTCCAAAAAGCCTTTAGTGATCTTTACACCAAGACTTTAAAAATGAAAAATCTTAATAAAGATTTATCACTTATGGTGTTGGATTTAAAGAAGGAGGGGCAAGTTTTGAGAGAGTGTGAGGCATCAGTGAGTCAACTTGATAAGGTAAAGGTTTCTTTATGCGATCAACTGATTGTTATTGGTAGGGAGAATACCGATTTGACCAGCATTGTGGCTAGTATTGCGAGAGATCTTCATGCTTCATTAAAGAACAATGGGAAACTATAAGCCCGTATATCCCAATTCGAGATTGATCTCGAACATGCACGAGAGGTTAAGGTCACTATAGAGTACACATCTAAGAATGTTAAAAAGATGATCCTTGGTCCCGCGTTTGGTAATATTGAGAGGAAAGGAATTGGTTATAACTGTGCATCCACTTCTCATTCCTCACCGGAGCCGATTCTCGAGTTTGTGATGGATCCATATGGACCTCGTCCTAACCCACCTAAGAGAGCTCATCCTAGAAATTTTGTGTAAGGTGGATCCATGCCCGTCTATGTTTGTTCCCATTGCAACCAAAGTGTGACACCCCGACTAATTAAATACCGGACGATCACTCCTTTATTAAATTAATCCAAGGTGAACAGTTGGTTCATTCTCAGTATCACTGTCGAAAAATAAAACTTTTCCAATTTAAACACCCTAATTAATTAAGCTAAGTGTCAAAACCATTTAAACCTTTATTCTCATTTTATTAAATCCGGTTATAAAACCTTAAACCATTAACGTCTAAAGAGTCACACAATAAGTAGAATAATAAAATGAACATTCAAGAGTTTACCCAACAATAATAAATCTCAACATTAAAATACTAAGGAAAACATCCTGACATTAATAATCCCGAAATAAAGATACTGGAATTAAAAGAATTACAATCTTTGACAATCTCAACTAAATAATGGAAAAAGGGCGACACATGCCCCCACTGGATAAAGCTGAACTAGAAGTAGAGTCAACAATGAGGTCGTCTAAACAATGGCCTGCAACTCCCACAAAAGCTACAGTGCGTTCCATCCAAAGGATCCCATGCAAGACGCCCCTGTGGCTGGGAACTTGTAATACATACATATATATACAAGAGAGAAAGAGAAATGGAAACGGGTCAGAGCCCGATAGTGTATATGATTTAAAAATTCGTTTAGCAAGTATTTAAATTGATTACAGGCCAATGCAACAACATATCAGTGCGACACTCTCTTGAGAAATTCTCACCTCTCTTCTAATGTGCACTCCTATCGCACTAACCTTCCCAATGGTTTATCTCATCATATATCACACTATCTTTCCCCACGGATTTAACATATCTTAGGTGACTCTCAAGATTTAAGATTTAACAACCTCATGGTTTGAAAGGATAATTTCATTTAGTACAAAACACGCATTTTAACTTTATTGATTCATAAAGTTTTTCCAATATCATATTATACTTTTCAAAACAATTATTTCCGATTTGAGTCATTACACATGTCTTACTTACCATAACACAGTAGGCAATTTCCCAAATTTCAGAAGTTCATATATATATATATATATATATATATATATATATATATATATATTAAATACTCGTATAGTATATATATTATAACAACATCCCACATAAAAATTATGGTGCGGGCATACTCTACTATCCAATCCCCGTATCAATCACACTAAGGGAATACAAGTTCGGAATCACTCTCGAACTGTATAAATACATACACAAACAATATTGAGGCGAAGCATAGATTCCAAGTCCAAGAGGTCAGTACATACCCTCACGTCTCTTAGGACCGTCCGACTATCGATCCGATAGCCCGTACCTAGGATTTCTATCTTCTAGGGTACGAGTCAATATCCCCCATAAGGCACACGAGATAAGATCATCCCAGCGCGGAAACCTCAGGGATAGCAAGTAGTGCGGGCATGATTTTCACAAGTATATAATATATGCATACACAATCATATAAATATACCACTTTTATTATATCAATTTAGGTTCATCCCATAACCCACATTCACAACATTTATCCTTATTTTCCCATTATTATATATCAAGTATAATGGTTCGTTTCCAACTTTAATACGAAGGATTTTTCCAACTTACTACGTGATTGGACATAAATATTGTATATTTATTCCCCTAATTTCAGTGCATTTTTGATCCCGACTGATGTAACCTATATGGATTTGACGCACATTTATGCTACTAATCTTCGTTGGCAAGTATTTCGTGTTTCGTGCTTCTCTTATTGGTTTTACAGGTTAATTATGCAACCAGCGCAAAAGAGAAAGCGAGATAATGAAAGAAAAGCTAAAAAGGCAAGTTCAAGGGCATTTTGGTAATTCTACAGCCAGATCCCGAAGGAGGAGTCAACTGTAAAGTTGAAGATCTCGGAACAACGAGAACACTGGAAGAAACGGCACCCAAATCCGAGCTACGGTTAATGAGTTATGACCCGTTGAAGTTGAAGAAAAATCCAAGGAAGAAAGGAAAGAAAACACGAAAAATTCTAAGTGTTGAATGGAAGAAAAAGCACCCCAGACCAGCAAACATTCGCGAACCCAGGGGCGAACCGGTTTGGGGGGCGAACCGGTTCGGGGTACATGCGAACCGGTTCGAAGGGCCTGATGCGCGAATTTGCCTCCTTTATTCAGATTGGCTCTAAGGTTTCCTTCTTATACAACATCAAAATTTCATGGTTTAATCCTCTACATCACAAAAGGTTTCCAGAATATCATTTAAGTCATCACTACTTGCAATTTTCCTATCTCAAATTGGGTTTTTCTTCCATACAATTCATCCTAATCATTCCTAAACCAATATGAAAGATGCATCAACGAAATAAGCAAGATAAACACTTGCGTGGGATTTTCGAAGTTCTGGTTTGGTGCCGAATTTGGTGTGGTTGTGTTCCCCGTCTCGCGATCTACGCGTTGGTGGTGGAGGCAGTGCAAACTGATGGATTTCGGGCCTTGGATTGCTTTGGAAGCTCTCTCCTTCCCTCTCCTATGGCCGTCACTTGTCTTTGGTTGTTCTAAACCTAGAAGGCAACCGTAGACATCTGATATAACCCTTGAAATTTCATGGGTTTAATTTCCCAAAAATATAAAATGACCAAAATGCCCTCCCGGGGTACTAATTAAGCCTAAAATATCCCCGAGACTCAAATTAAACCCCGGGGTACACTTTTCTGACTATCTCGACCCTTCCGGATACGTTGGCGCACTCAAAACGACCATGCGAATAACTAAAAATATTTCACTTTTATTAATCAACATTTATTCCCGATGAGATACAGGCGCGTCCCGACTTAAATTTCCTTAATTGTCATTTTATTCACACTTGACAATATTATAAAAGTAAATCTCACATATTACTATACTCATCCAATAACATTCAACAAATAACAAATTTCCAATAATTACTAACTCTCGTCACGCTAGTAAATATTTAAAACAACATTCCGAATTAAAATTAAATTAATTTATCTCAATTAAATTTAATAAATCCCATAATTTAAAAGCTATAAAAATACGGGGTGTTACATACTTCTCCTTAGTAACGGAATTTCGTCCCGAAATTCGGAAAATAAGGCCTATCAGGTAGCACAATTTTGGATATCCTCTTCCGTACACAAACTAACTACACATTACGACGCTCAATCACTATAGCCCTTTCTTCACAGCAACATTGTTTTACATTCTCATTAGAGACACTTCACATTGTGCCCCCAACCGACAACATTCGCATAGGTCACGCCTATACATTATAAATTTCATTATCTCACTATCATTAGGAGGCCGCACCTCACTACATGACAAATACTCGGATTTATTCATATACAAAACTCCCATTCTGAGAAAATATCTCGAACATTTGATCACTCTTGCTCGCCTAAAACAGTCGTGGAATTCTACCACAGTTCTCTCGACCGATCCAAAAACCCTGATTATCTACTCACCTTTAAGCATACGGAAGGAGAATAGTCGAGATTCTTCCATAATAAAACCTAAATAAGTACCTCGTAAGCGACAAACAAGTACTAGTGCTTCTACAGAGCATTCCTGAAATCATCGTATCAAGATTCCAAAATCTCCTTCATGTAGCTCCCCAAATCTTTAATCACCATGCGCCTATTCCCTGGCTAAGGGTGATACATCCTACTCGAAACGAAACCTTATCTTTGTTGGTTCCTGAAATTCCATATCAAAGGTGGGATTCACCAATCTCATCTTGATTCGGAAATTTATACTGCGTCGGACCATGCACTGGCGCGACCTTCCTTTCAAAGGAAGTCTGGTTCATACTAGTTAATATTGTAAACCAGCCCAAAGGAATATCAATCACTTCCTTCTCGGCGGCTTAATTCACATGTTCGGGATGAACCCTTGATCTTGTTTTAAGGATGGCAACCCATCCAAGGACTGTACCGACTTTACCGACCTCTTCCAGTTTCAACAATGGTAGATAAGCACAAAATTCCTTGGTGTATGCCGGAGGTTCCACCCGTGCTCTTATCTTCACGAAGCTTACTTCTGGACCTCTTATACCGTACTAACATCATCACTCTTTATATGTGTGAGTCACTCTCACATTTGATTACTAACAATTTCTGCTCCGAGTGTTCTTCATAATCATTTAATTCTGCTCCATTCAAGGAATACTCTTCTTAAATGGCTTCCCACAGTCTTCCAATTCAAATTTGGGTGTGCTATTCTAATTGCACACCTATGTATGGATTATCACCCCTCATGTGACGTGTAATCCACTATATCACTTCCACTTCGTTTTGTTATCCCCACAAACACATTTTCCACACGTCCATTTCCATGCCCCTTCATCTCGGACGAGTTTTAACATCAGTCAACTAGGATGTCTACACGCCCTATAAACCGGGCATACTAGCGTAAGCATCACATACGCTCCATACTAATAAACAAATTCTTTGTTTTCCCTGGTGCTTGCAGCGTGATTACAACACTTTAATCACCCTAAAAATCAAAATTTTAAATCTTCCTTATCATCGTTCCACCCCTCAACTCGTGGGGATAACTTTCAATGCTTTCCTACCACAAAAATACGGCTCCAATAACCTTAAAACAAAATTCAACTTCCAACTTACATACATAATTACTTGATCTCATTTCGACCAGGGTACCGAACTCATGGAATAGTGACCAGACGCCTCCCTATTTCCAACCTTTCACTAAGTTTCATGCGTGGGATGTCTCGCAAAGCGAAGTCCAAATAAGGAACCCTCCCGATACACTACTGCCTAGTATTGTCGGTTATCGAGATCCGTTAGGTCCTCCGTCCATAGCATATACCCCTTTATTCCGTCATTTGACAGAAAAGTTACAATTTCTCCCGTAATTATGCTTAACAAAGAACGTTTCACTAATTGCACTATTGTTCAGTATAGGTTTGTGGTAATAGCATTCCATAAACCTCGAATACATACAATCAGAATTCTCGAAATTCCTTTCCCTAATAATAGGGGTATAAATATTAACTCCCACATCTCTAAAGGACAAATATAATAATGCACTCTTTCTATCACTAAGTCCGGAGTGCTAAACATAATACCGAGTCAAGTCTTTTCGCTCAATGGTAAATCCCGGTACATACTGAATCATAACAACCAAGTCCCCTCGCGCCGGTATCGAACATCTCGAGCCCACTATCTCCTCCGAAGTCTCTAGGATAGATAATATAAGTGCGAGTCCAACCTTCTTACAGGTAAAGCCTCGCCAAAACAAACATAAAACCTGCTGCGCTAATGCAACCACTCCGATAGCCTTGCCATAAATGCTCATTATCGTACTTTCCATTTCTATAATGCTTTAACAAAGATAATATCATACTCGTATATTGCATCACTACGACGAGTAACCTCAATAAAATACGTAACACTGTTAATATACACATTCATCCTCCGCGGATAGCACCAAAGAAAAATCCCGCTACGCTAGGGAAAAATACTCACATAATGGTAACATATATAACTATATGCATTAAACTCGTTTCACATGCTAATATGGCAATGAAAAAAATATGATGACTCGCTCGTGTCACATAAACACGCCGCATCCTCTGAGGATACAACTTACACTTCTACCTTGTCAATCGTCTTGACTGCACAAATGGTTTCTGGACGTAACACGTCTACTCAAACCAAACAAAATTACTTTAATCGCTGCCTTTTACTAGGCACCGTATTCTTGTCCTTTTTCTCACTTTGGGACATATTATCGCGAGCGATCTCACTTCGCACAAAATACCTCAACCCATAATCCACTTATCACCTGTCCTACTAACCAGGTTAAGATTGTCCTTCTCTCGGACTTTAGTAAACCCGATTCCTGTTAGCCATCCCGGTTGTTCCCTTAGCTTTTTAGGCCATAAAGATCAGGTTACTATTTGTAATAGTATTTACTGAATTTTACCATCACTTGGTAAGAATTTAACTATCTGAAGCCTTTAAATGGGTCCCCTGATGTGTATCCACATCCCTTTGTGTTGCTACACTACCACCCTCGTATTCAGTCTTATTCTCAATTAACTTCTTCGATTCCTTTAAGCTTCCCACACAAGGAGCATTATCATCTTTATTGACAAAATGCAACATTGTCAACCTCTGAATCAGCCGTCCATCATAATTTCCTCGTCGAGTATTATCAATTATTATTACGAGTTGGTCTCCCACTTGGAGTTGTTTTCTCCACTCGTATCTACATCTTTCGATACAAAATTTGCTAATGATTAGGATTCATATCCGCAATTGGACTTCCGTCATGCCCTCCTGCGATAAGTTCAGAACCACGTTTGCTTCTCACCCTGAACAGTTGAGGAAGGAACATACGATCAACACTGTACCTAAGGTTCTCCTATAGGCATAGCATTCCACTTCTAAAATTAGTGGTTGACTCCAACCATTATAACTTCGTCCCGAAAGGCAAGAAAATTTTCTCTAAATTTTCACTTTCAGTTTTCCACACTCCGTCCTATATCTAAACCTATGGATACTTTACCTCCTTTGGTAAACACAAACAATTTCCGCATTTCTAGAATTTCCCACTGACAGTCTCTACACGTTTTTGTAATACGTTGGGTAAGTTTACCCTCGCACCTCATTTGACTATAACAACATTTGTAAATCATTGCTGCGCCTTAGTCTCCTTTCTAGTCTTGGCTTCTCGTGCCACAATGGAGGTGACCTCAACTACGGTCATCATCCTCGGGTATATTTTATAATCTCAACTAAGCCCTGCCTCATGATGTACGCTTAACGGTCCTCTTCTGACATCCGTCATCGCTCGGCACACGCACATATCCGAACGAAATTAGAATTCACTAATGTATACACATTATAACAGGAGAACAAAATCTCGTCAAAGGAATCGACAATCCTAAACATAGTGCTCTATATCAAACAAAGCAACACTGAAAGCATAATAAGCCGTACAGATCCTAAGGATGCTAGAACCTGATGCTCTGATACCACCTGTGACACCCCGACTAATTAAAGACCGGGCGATCACTCCTTTATTAAATTAATTCAAGGTGAACAGTTGGTTCATTCTCAGCATCGCTGTCGAAAAATAAAACTTTTCCAATTTAAACACCCTAATTAATTAAGCTAAGTGTCAAAACCATTTAAACCTTTATTCTCATTTTATTATATTCGGTTATAAAACCTTAAACCATTAACGTCTAAAGAGTCACACAATAAGTAGAATAATAAAATGAACATTCAAGAGTTTACCCAACAATAATAAATCTCAACATTAAAATACTAAGGAAAACATCTTGACATTAATAATCCCGAAATAAAGATACTGGAATTAAAAGAATTACAATCTTTGACAATCTCAACTAAATAATGGAAAAAGGGCGACACATGCCCCCACTGGATAAAGCTGAACTAGAAGTAGAGTCAACAATGAGGTCGTCTAAACAATGGCCTGCAACTCCCACAAAAGCAACAACGCATTCCATCCAAAGGATCCTATGCAAGACGCCCCTGTGGCTAGGAACCTGTAATACATACATATATATACAAGAGAGAAAGAAAAATGGAAACGGGTCAGAGCCCGATAGTGTATATGATTTAAAAATTCGTTTAGCAAGTATTTAAATTGATTACATGCCAATGCAACAACATATTAGTGCGACACTCTCTTGAGAAATTCTCACGTCTCTTCTAATGCGCACTCCTATCGCACTAACCTTCCCAATGGTTTATCTCATCATATATCACACTATCTTTCCCCACGGATTTAACATATCTTAGGTGACTCTCAAGATTTAAGATTTAACAACCTCATGGTTTAAAAGGATAATTTCATTTAGTACAAAATGAGCATTTTAACTTTATTGATTCATAAAGTTTTTCCAATATCATATTATACTTTTCAAAACAATTATTTCCGATTTGAGTCATTACACACGTCTTACTTACCATAACACAGTAGGCAGTTTCCCAAATTTCAGAAGTTCATATATATATATTAAATACTCGTATAATATATATATTATAACAGCACCCCACATAAAAATTATGGTGCGGGCATACTCTACTATCCAATCCCCGTATCAATCACACTAAGGGAATACAAGTTCGAAATCACTCTCGAACTGTATAAATACATACACAAACAATATTGAGGCGAAGCATAGATTCCAAGTCCAAGAGGTCAGTACATACCCTCACGTCTCTTAGGACCGTCCGACTATCGATCCGATAGCCCGTACCTAGGATTTCTATCTTCTAGGGTACGAGTCAATATCCCCCATAAGGCACATGAGATAAGATCGTCCCAGCGCGGAAACATCAGGGATAGCAAGTAGCGCGGGCATGATTTTCACAAGTATATAATATATGCATACACAATCATATAAATATACCACTTTTATTATATCAATTTAGGTTCATCCCATAACCCACATTCACAACATTTATCCTTATTTTCCCATTATTATATATCAAGTATAATGCTTCGTTTCTAACTTTAATTCAAAGGGTTTTTCCAACTTACTACGTGATTGGACATAAATATTGTATATTTATTCCCCTAATTTCAGTGCATTTTTGAACCCGAGTGATGTAACCTATATGGATTCGACGCAAATTTATGCTACTAATCTTTGTTAGCAAGTATTTCATGTTTCGTGCTTCTCTTATTGGTTTTACAGGTTAATTATGCAACCAGCGCAAAAGAGAAAGCGAGACAATGAAAGAAAAGCTAAGAAGGCAATTTCAAGGGCATTTTGGTAATTTTGCAGCCAGATCTCGAAGGAGGAGTCAACTGGAAAGTTTAAGAGCTCGGAACAACGAGAACACTGGAAGAAACGACACCCAAATTCGAGCTACGGTTGATGAGTTATGACCCGTTGAAGTTGAAGAAAAATCCAAGGAAGAAAGGAAAGAAAACACGAAAAATTCTAAGTGTTGAATGGAAGAAAAAGCACCCCAGACCAGCAAACATTCGCGAACCCAGGGGTGAACCGGTTTGGGGGGCGAACCGGTTCGGGGTACATGCGAACCGGTTTGAGGGGACTGATGCGTGAATTTGCTTCCTTTATTTAGATTGGCTCTAAGGTTTCCTTCTTATACAACATCAAAATTTCGTGGTTTAATCCTCTACATCACAAAAGGTTTCCAGAATATCATTTAAGTCATCACTACATGCAATTTTCCTATCTCAAATTGGGTTTTTCTTCCATACAATTCATCCTAATAATTCTTAAACCAATATGAAAGATGCATCAATGAAATAAGCAAGATAAACACTTGCCTGGGATTTTCGAAGTTCTAGTTTGGTGCCGAATTTGGTGTGGTTGCGTTCCCCGTCTCGCGATCTACGCGTTGGTGATGGAGGCGGTGCAAACTGATGGATTTCGGGCCTTGGATTGCTTTGGAAGCTCTCTCCTTCCCTCTCCTATGGCCGTCACTTGTCTTTGGTTGTTCTAACCCTAGAAGGCAACCTTAGACATCTGATATAACCCTTGAAATTTCGTGGGTTTAATTATTCAAAAATATAAAATGACTAAAATGCCCTCCCGGGGTACTAATTAAGCCTAAAATAGCCCCGAGACTCAAACTAAACCCCCGGGTACACTTTTCTGACTATCTCGACCCTTCCGGACACGTTGGCGCACTCAAAACGACCATACGGATAACTAAAAATATTTCACTTTTATTATTCAACATTTATTCCCGACGCGATACAGGCGTGTCCCGACCTAAATTTCCGTAATTGTCATTTTATTCACACTTGACAATATTATGAAAGTAAATCTCACATATTACTATACTCATCCAGTAACATTCAACAAATAACAAATTACCAATAATTACTAACTCTCGTCACGCTAGTAAATATTTAAAACAACATTCCGGATTAAAATTAAATTAATTTATCTCAATTAAATTTAACAAATCCCATAATTTAAAAGCTATAAAAATACGGGGTATTACACAAAGAGGACACCTTAGGGAGTTTTATTTTAAGTTAGGGAGAGTTTGTCACATGCGTGTTCCCCAGTGTGCTCCCACATGAGTTCATACACACGTTTTTATATGAACTCCCACCCATGTTACTCCACATGCTCCCGCACATCACCATAGAGATTTTACTAGTTTTCGAGAGTAAGTAAAGTATTTAGTCAAAACTTCACAATGTTTGGTGGAAGAATGTCATAGGATGGCCTCTCCTTTTGAGAACTCCTCCGAGCCTAATGATTGAGATTAAGACTTGTTTTTAGAATATGATATTTATCATGTTCACATCTTATATCCATGTTGCTAGATTTCATTGTCATTGTATATATCTATTTTTCTTTTTGATATATTCAGAAAAATCCAAAAAGAGTTTAATTTAAAAGTTTAAAAAATACTTTAAGAAAAAGTTAAAAAATATTTTATTTTGATAAAACAAAAAGGAGTTTTGTACTTTCGATTTTTCATCTGTATATAGATGAACAATTAAGATATTCGGATCACCCCTTCATACCATCCACTCACATTTCTTTTTCATAGTGTATTGAGACATGCCTTTGTTTCAATAGTGTGCTTAATAATGTGTGGATATCATTGCGTTGATCATTGATGACTACTCTCTACATGTTAAACTCCCTGTCACCTTTATTGCACACGTGCACTAGCATTATGAACATTGTGCTTACTTGTCATTTATCGAATACGATGTTCTCATCTTAATTACGCTTAATAACGAGCCAAATATAAAAAGTGATAACTTGTGCATGTAAGAACCATTGCCTGAATTTCACTAATTTTATAAAAATATTGTTATTTGTTAAGTAATGGAAAAGGTCTACGAAAGATCAAAATATTCTTTGCGTTAAAATTCACTATTTGCATAAAAGAGCCTAAAAATATTAGAGGCACATAAAAATAGAAGTTCCATGCCATTCATTGATGCTTCACTACACATGAGCATTATGATTTCTTCAAAATATTTGAGAGTGAATTCTATATACGAGATATTTTGAGGGAGTTATAAGTAGAAAATCAACGGGTTTACACAATGGACTTTCCTGAAAAATATTAAATAGTTTGGTGTTATTGGTGTGATAATCATTTAAGTTAATGGCATATTGATTAAGTTGGGTCAATTTCATATGAGTTCAATAATTTTTATACTTAAGGTAAACTTTAAGTTATTTCTTTAGAAGTGCCTCATGACTTCGTGCACCTATGTTATGAATGTTTATGTTGATTTGCCTATGGACAATGTTCACACAATTAAATTTCATTTTCACAATTCAGATATTTTAGTGTTATTTCATGGTGACTATGTGTTTTGTACCTATATGTACACTTTATACCTTTTATTTGAAAATTTTCAAAAAAAGAGGCATATGTTCTTTGGGTTTCCTTCTTATTATGCTTTAAGATTATAATTACATGTCCATTAATTGATGATCTTTATGATGATATCTTTCTTCTTTATGTTATGCTTATTATTCATGATTAGTTTTTACTCCTTCATATATCTCGGGCAAAAAGGGAGAGAACAAATATAGGGGGGTATTTATCTTTTAAAACTCATATGCGTCAAAGTATTTTGTTTATCTCGTGTGTGTAGGATGTTCTGCCTAGAATGATAATGGGAATATCAATTTCAACTAAATATTTATCCAAGAATACATTTTCGTTTCTTGATTTGGGAGGATATTTTTAGTATTAGTCTTTAGGATTCAATTTGGCTTCGATTTGTGTTTTGTACTGGCAAGCCAAAGGGAGAGATTTGTAAAAGCAAGTTTTATAATTGCTCAGTTTATTTTTTATTTTGGCTTATCCCGTTACACTTACACTGCACCTTCATGACTTATAAGAATTCAAAGACTAAGTTGAAGATTTTTGAAAGACCGAAGAATCGTACATCTCAACAACTTTAGAAGAAGTTATGGAAGCGTTTGGTAAAGCTTTATTTTTCTAGGGGTTTTAGAAGTTTTAAGAGTTTGTTTTTTTAAATGGTTTTAAAATGTTTTTAAAGAAAAATTTTAAAAACTCACTATCCCATTAAAACGAGATCTCTTGATTCAAACGAGATACGGAGCATGGCGTTTTAGCCACCCTTGGAATATCGTTAGAAGTCGCGTTAGAATCTGTTCAAACGACATTAGGTGGGTCGTTAGAATGAGTTTTTCAAATGATCGAATAATGCCTTTTTCATCATTCTTTGGAATCTCGTTCGATATGTTGTTAGATACCTGATCGAATGAAAATGGGTCTGTCGTTCGAACGAGGTACCTGTTGTTCGAACGAACGCACGAGATTTTACTTTTAATATTAAATCTTATCCAAATCTCTGGTATTTATCATTTTGTAACAAACTTTCTTATAAAAGATGAGACGGGATTAAAGTCTAAAAGAACTCTTTTTGAAAGCTTTTTCACCCTCTTTGAGTTCTCTTTGTGATCAAACTCTTCTATAATTATTCCAAACCCCTTGGAAACATAAATATCACTTTATCAAATTAAGAAGAACTGTTCTAGTTCAAAGACCCTTGTAGAGAGAAATCTCTACTGCTGATTTGTGAAACTGAGGTTTCACTGCTGAAGAAGAAAAAGAATGATCCGTGGATTTCGAAGGAAGAATGCTTCCTGTGGACAACACTGGACAAGACCATTTTCTTTAGAAGAATTTGAAGACTCAGCGCATTGTACTTAGTCAGTCTAAGTAGTTTGTAAGTCGACTGTCTGTTAATTACTCTATAGTGTTGAATATAAGTTTTTCCATTTTAGGGATTTTTCCTTACTTCTTCGTGTTATTTGCATGCTTGGTTTGCTAAATTAAAATTTGGATCACATCTTTGTATGCACACCTTAATTAATCAAAGATAAAATTTGGTAAAATTGAATTTGTGTGTGACAACTAATATACGAACAATTCCATAGAATCCCCGCATTCTCATCAATTCATGTATGTATATAATTTTATTGTAGATTATATATATATATATATATATATATATATATATATATATATATATATATATATATATACACATTTGTATTATGTATGTATGTTTATGCATATATAATCAAACTCCCCAACATACCTCATTAAATATAAATAAAGAACACATGATATATTTATATATTTATGATGTATGTATGTATGTATGTATACATTCATGTATCATGTATGTATGGAAGTTTTATGTATGTGTTTATATATATACACATATACGTATAATATAAATATTCACGTTTGCCAATTTTATCAAATTTCTAGAAAATTGTATTTGTAAACAAGTTTTCCAAGCGCACACCAATATTTATAAATACATAAAACAAAATTTTAAAAATGTATTTAAAATAGTGTTTAAATCGAGTTTCCTGAATACATAACCAAATGGGCCCAAAGCTGTACAAAAATAGGTTTAAACATTTTTTTTAATAGTTTATGTAGGGGATATCATACCCACCATAAAAACAATATTATAACTTACACCCAGAAAGTAATATGAATGCAACGAACATAAAGAACACATGATGTATGTGGGTCGACAGATCGTCCTGCATACATCCACGTGGAAGGGAGGGAGATTAGTATATTTCCTAGAAATACAAGGACGATTGGAGTGCTATGGTTACTAGCCGAGAGTAAAAGTCGTCGTGAGCAAGATACAAGTCAATCATCATAGATTGGATGAGGTAGCCCTTATTTATAAGTACAAGGGTCATATCTTTCTATGCTTCTCTATGGTAATCATATCTACAAGTCATAGAATCCTATTAGAACTAGTCGTCCACATCGCTTACTTGATTTTCCTAGATTTATACTTATATTCCCATTTATTCCTCCAACTAGGTTTGTTGTCTCCCGAATGCCACATGTCATCCACGTGGCCCACATTTGACTACATTACCTTTAATTTCCCTCAAGACTGGGATGATCGACCAATAAACTGTTCATCTAGTCTTTTTAGTCGTGCTTGGTTACGTGTCACCGTGGATTTCTCCCACTGTCATTTCTATCTTGACACGTGCCCACTTATAGAAGTGGGGAATAATAATTACTTACTGTCAAGCACATTTCCCACTCCTTGAACTTTATGAACCGTCAGCAGGATTTTCGAGTAATGATGACGTTTGGGCGCATGTATTGCGCTACCATTGGATCGGGCTTCTGACCCAATTAAGGAACATCAACTGCTTTGACATTGTTGAGGGAAGGTATAAGGCCTCCAAATCCTTATACTTTAAACAATTGAACATCAGTAAGGAATTTTCATTGCTTATTTCTCTTTCTAGACTTCATCTGTACCAGAGCTTATAACTCTTTCCCTTTTCATATATTTCTTTATAATGACTTTCCCATGTCTAGGATTGGAAGAAAATATAAAGTTTTTACCACATATAACTTTCGAGAATTTTATACCAAGTACTTATTTCCCGATAATGTTGATATTAACGTTTCACCAGAGGATAAAAACCTCTTTAACCTCGAAAAGGGTGAATTCGGTCTTATGATAATGGTTATATTGGAAGGGGGAGTTAATTTTCCCTTCCACTAATTGCTGGTGGAAGTAATGCACTATTATGGAATAGTTCCAATCTAGGCGAATGGTACTTTTTATTTGATCTTGATGGGCACAATCGTAATCAACCTGATATGTGAGACCAATCTTGGCATTGATGAAATTTGATATTATTATAACCTAGGGTCTTCCACAGGGGTTGACATATATCATTTTCAAGCCATTGAGTAATGATGGTAATGGCTCATCTTGTTCTCATGCTTCAAGTATTAAAGTCAAAACCATTGTTTATTTTAGAGAGTCAACCAAAACCAAGGACGTTAGAAAAGGTTAATCCATAGGCAACATTACTCCCATTTACACATGTTCACATTGTGGTAGGAAAGGTCACCTTAGGTATTTTTATTTTGATCTTGGAAGAAGTCTTAGGAAGTTTAAGGATAGTGTCCCATTGGTTCCCATAACCCCTCACATTAGGTATACACCGGTTTGGGGTTAGGAAATCAGTTTTGGATATGCTTTGATTCTCACATGCTCGCACATGATTCTTCACATGCTATTTCCTATGCATGATTGTTTGGATGATTTTATTTGTCATACGCTAGTGGTACTTCATGATATATGTTTGCAACTTTTATGACATGTGTACGTTTGGTATTATATTTTTCGTTTATTGAGTCATTTTTAAAAAATACAAAAAGGTTTTTAATTTTATATATTTTAAAAAATTCAAAAATATTTTATGTTCTTTGTGAATTTTAGTTTTACACATTTGGTGTGGCATATTAGTGTGTTGAATCCAAATCACTTCGCAATTCCATATGGCTAAGACATTTGGTTATGACTTTATATACTTCAATTGACCTTAACCATGTTTATAGAGTTGTTTCGAACTTGACTTGCTTTATGGATTCGACTTTGTATATGCCTCCACACACATATGTACGAGCTTATTGAATTTTGACTTCATGATATACATTTGAGCTTGGTGAGATGTTCTCCTATCCATTTTGTCATCTATATGTTTAGTTGACTTGGAGGATTTGTGCGTGTAAGAACCGTTCCCCGTGAGGATTTGTTTATTATTGAAAAATGATGAGTGTACACGAGAAAAAGGCTGCAAGAGTATAATGAACTCGTCGTGAAAGCCACTATTTAAAAAGATGAAGGCAATACAAAGAGTAATATGCCAAAAAAGTGCCAAATAGTTTGTTTGCTTGATCATTTAAAAAGAAAAGAATAGATTAAAAAAATATGATAATGTTTATATTTTAAGGGTGTTTGGATGGAATTATCAACGAGTTTAGACAATGACAATGAATCATAGTTAAGATTATTTTATCATGACGCTATTAATTTGTAGAATCATTAATGTTCTAGGGTTGTGTGCATTGTGCTTGTTTTGTTCATTAAGTTCAACTCTATTTGTCAATTGAGGCTAAATCTTAGTTTGATAAAGTTTTGCGGTCAATTAAAACTTCTTGAACATATTTGAGTATTTAAGTTATAATTATTTCGTTACTAGTTCACACCTATTTATTCCATTCCACACATTTGGACACATAGATACTATGCTAGAGTGTAAGGCTTATGCATTTTGTGTCATGTTTGGTGGTCGTTTATACCTATATATGTGTGCTGGATTCGCTTTGATATATTTTGCATATATTATATCTGGTATTGTGTTGTATATGGGAAATTTGTTTTTTTTTTAAAAATTAATTTTTTTAAAAATAGTTGGTTGTGTTTGCCTTTGATATGATCATTACACATGCATGATTTATATCTTTTTGTGATGATATTTTATCTTCTACGTGATGCTCGTATTTCATGTTTATGTTTATACTTTTTTTGCTTATTTGTCTATTTCGAATAAAAACAAAGGGGGAAGAAAATTAAAATGATTTTTAATTATGGGGGAGTATTTATTTATGAGTTTTACTTTGTTTCAAACTCGATGTGTCATGAGGGTATATGTTTTTTGTCTCATGTGTGTAGGTACTTGAAGATGAATGTAATTCCCCGTATTTTTATGCAATATTAATTTGGAGATTTATTAAATTTAATGTGAATTAATTATTTAATATAAATCCGAAAATTCATTATGTTATAATTATTAACGTGATGAGAGTTATTAATTATGGGAAATTTGTTGAATATTACTAATGAGCAAAGTAATATATAATATTAGTTATATTAAATGTCACAAGTGAATAAAATGACAATTTTGGAAATTTAAGTCGGGACGCGCCCGTGTCGCGTCGGGACTAAATATTGATTAATAAAAGTGAATATATTATAAGTTTCTCGTATGGTCGTTTTGAGTGCGCCAAAGTGTTCGGAAGGGTCGAGATAGTCAGAAAAGTATACCCGGGGGTTTAGTTTGGGTCTCAGGGCATTCTTAGGCCTATTTAGCACCCCGGGAGGGCATTTTGGACATTTTACATTTTTGGGTAATTAAATCCACGAAATTTCAAGGGATATATCAGATGTCTAAGGTTTCCTTCTAGGGTTAAAACAACCAAAGACAAGTGACGGCCATAGGAGAGGGAAGGAGAGAGCTTCCAAAGCAATCCAAGGCCCAAAATCCATCCGTTTGCACCGCCACCACCACCAACGCGTAGATCGCGCGATGGGAAACGCAACCACACCAAAATCGTCCACAAATCAGAACGCCAAAAATTTTAGGCAAGTTTTTATCTTGCTTATTTTCTTTAATGCATCACTTATGTTAGTCTAAGGATGATTATGATGAGTTTCATGGAAGAAAACCCAAGTTGGAGATAGGAAACCGCATGTAGTTATAATTTGGATGTTAATCTGGAAACCCCTTCACATGTAAAGGATTAAACCACGAAATTTTGATGTTTTAGAAGAAGAAAATTCTGGAAAAGATTGATTAGAACCATGTTAAAGAAATTCTAGGGTTCTTGAGATTTTTATGAAGTTTTTGCCTATAAATCCATGGTTAGTGACGAAAATTTACATGCTTTACATAGAAGATGTATAAAATGAGTTTATAATGTTAGTAGTATAAATTTTTGGGCGATTGGGAATGAAAAGTTTGGATTTGGATGAGGTTATGTGTTAGAACCCATAACTGGTTAACTGCAGAATTCGCCATACCTGCTTGATCGATCGATCGAAGGTTCGATCGATCGAGCCCCAGACCTCGATCGATCGACCCCTTCTGGCAGACTCATATTTCCCCTTTTTAAATTATTTGAATTCAATTTAATGAGAAATAATCCTTAGATACACTTCTTAAAATGTTTTGGGAGATAAAGAAGACCAGTAGGACCTATAGATAATCATGGGACCTTTAATGTAAGACGAGATTTGTATTTTTAGGATGTTTACATATAAGGGATGATGAAAGTATGAATTAAGGGGAGAGACGCGTAAGATATTTACGTTGAAAATTAGACGAGTACCTACTGAATTCTACACTTGAGAGGATAGAGTCCATGAGTGCTACGTAATATGTTGGAATGATCCCTTAAATTAAAGTAAGATATGAACGGTTATACGTGATAATTAGATAATGAGAAATAAGGACAAATGTCATAATTATGGGATTAGAGATGTACCTAATTTGATATAGTAATAGTAGTATAGTTATATGACTGTGTTTATGCATATACTACCTATGTGTGAAAATCATGCCCGCGCTACTTGCTATCCCTGAGGTTACCGCGCTGGGACAGTCTTATCTCGATGGGACCTTTATGGGGGATATTGACTCGTACCCTAGAAGATAGAAATCTTTGGTACATGCTATCGAACCGATAGTTCAGACGGTCCTAAGAGACGTGGGGCATGTAATATCCTCTTAGAGACTTGGAATCTATGCTTCGCCTCAATATTATTTGTGTATGTGTTAATACAGTTTGAGAGTGATTCTGAACTTGTATTTCCCTTAGTACGAGAGATACGGGGATTGGATAGCAGAGTATGCACGCACCATAATTTTTATGTGGGGTGCTGTTAGAATATATATATTATACGAGTATTTAATATATATATGAAATTTTGAAAGTTGGAACTGCCTACTGTGCTATGGTAAGTAAGAAATGAATTTTGAATTCAATTTGGAAATACTTGTTTTGAAAAGTATAATATGACACTGGGAAACTTTATTAATAAATAAAGTTAAAATGAGAGCTTTGTTGCTAAATGAAATTATCCTCTTAAACAATTATATTGTTCAGTTTTAAATCTTACGAGTAACCTAAGATAAGTTAAACCATTGGGAAGATTAGTGCGATATAAGATAAGATAATCCGTTGGGAAGGTTAGTGCGATAGACGTGCACATTCGAAGAGAGGTGAGAATTTCTCAAGAGAGTGCCGCACTAATATGCTGTTGCATTGGCCTGTAAACATTTTAAGTACTTGCTAAACAAATTTTAAATCATTTACACTACCGGGCTCTGACCCGTTTCTATTTCTCTTTCTCTCTTGTATATATATGTATATATTACATGTGCCCAGTCACAGGGGCGTCTTGCATAGGATCCTTTGAAAGGAACGCGCTGCAGCTTAGGTGGGAGTTGCAGGCCTCTTGCTTAGACGACTTCATTTATTTGACTCCACTCTTAGCATATTCATTTAGTGGGGCATGTGTCGCCCTTTTCATTATTCAGTTGTTTATTTGGACATTGTGATTCAGTTATTTCTAATATTGTCACTTTGGGATTTATTAATGTCTGGATGTTTTACTTTAAGTTTTAAATGTTGGGATTTAGTTGTTGAATGTTTAAATTATTTGGATTATATGTTCCAGGATAATTGTGGAGTGATTCTTTAATATTGAATTGTTGTAAATATTTAAATCTTGGTTTATAAAATAAAATTTGGAAAGTAATGTCTAAAAATGGTTTTGACACTTAGCTTAATTAATTAGGGTGTTTAAATTGGAAAAGTTATTTTTCGACAGTGATGCTAAGAATGAACCAGCTGTTAACCTTGATTTAATTTAATAAAAGAGTGATCGCCCGGTATTTAATTAGGCGGGGTGTCATAATGAATTCAAGACACACAGATGAAGAAAAAGTTTAAAAGGGAAGAAGAAGAAGTTTTTGAAGACAAAGAGACCTATGCCATTCTGTTCTAAAGTTGGGAAGGATATTAGTATGTAAGAAATTTTTTTCTATGATTGTTCATAGCATAACTTTAGGCTGGTTTGGCATATCCCGTTCGAAATCTTCACGCACCGTCAAGACGAAACAAACTCAAGCATCTCCAAGTTTGAAGACTTCCCGACATTCAAAAATAATTTAGAGTTTGAATTTATTTACAAAATTATATTTGAATGTTTAGAATTATTAAAAATGAACATTAACTTTGTGTTTTTAAAAATATATTTTTTGAGATACTGTAGGTAGTGTTTTAAAAAATAATTTTCGTTCATGTCATTCAAACGACATCCCTATGTCGTTCAAACGACATCACCAAGTCGTTATATACTCGTTTGAAACTTTGATCGATTTTGGATCAAACGACATGCCACTAGTTTGATTTTATTTAGGTCGTTAGTTGCGAGATGACATCTGCTTCAAACGATATGCTTATGTCGTTAGAATGACATGTTTAACTTGTTTGAACAAAGAGATGCCTTAAGTTTTGTATAAATACCTGTTTCGTGTTCAGATTATTTAGGACTTTTGCAAAAATGTATTTGCATATCTGATACAAAAGTTCTTCACTTTTTTTTGTTGAAAAACACTTGTTTTAATTCACAACAAAACATCCTTGAATATTGTTCTTGTGAATTAGTTTAGAACCCTATAAAGTTTTGTCTCTTTGCGTACAACTTATTATAGAGTATCTCCATCGCTAACTTATGATACCTGTGAGGATTCATTGCTTAAGACGAAGGCTGAGACTGACGAAGGACTACGATCATGTGATTCTTGCGAGGATCATAGTTGTTCATTAGAGATTTGCGAATATTAGCGTGTTATACTTATGGTGGATATCAAGTAGTTTGTAAGTTGGTTGTCTTGTAAATTTTAAGTAAATAAAGGTTTTTCCCTTATTTTTTTTTCCTGAAACTTTGCCTTGTCGTAATTGCTTCGTTTATTTTATCTGTTTTATCACATAGATGCATCTTTAGGATAAAAAGATAAAATATTACAATCTTTTGTTTAAAACCACCCTTTCCATTATTTGCTTTTACATCAATGGACCCAAAGAGGTTGACTCGAATTCAAGATGATATTAGCCAAAAGTTAAGAAAAAGCAGTCAATAATTGAAAGAGAGAAATTGCAAATTGAAACATTAAATGGGAACCATTATCCAATTTTTTTCCAAATTACAAAAACCCTAGCAACACTAACCCGAAGCAAAGCAGGAGTCTTGCCCTTAACATTAACCATCCCCTCTGACCCGATCGGGGTAGGCGAAGCCCCTCCCGCCCTCTACTACCCTATTAATGCCAGAAATTCCCAAACCCCTGTTGTCCATGTTGAAACAACTATCCAGGATCAGTAGCGGGGTCATTCCGACCCTGAAAAACTTCATAAACTCGTCGACGCCCTACTGATCACCTCCTTTATTTTTCGGCCCCAATAAAACCCTAACTCGATCCTAGTTTATCCATGACCCAAATTCCAATCAAAAGTTATCCTATCCACACCTATTTGAACCTTTAATACCTGCTGATATACCCGGGACACTACACGAGTCCTCTCCCCATCCCCTTGACATTGGTCGTAAAACCCAATCAGAACCTGTACCCCATTACAATTCTCCCGACTAAAATTCAAACCCAAAACCCTTTATTTTTGCCTAAGAATGTGAACCCACCCAAAAAATAAATCTACCCGAGTTGCCCAAATCCCCAAGTGCAAACCCTTACCCTATTTGACCACCCGTACTGTCTGTTCCCTTTGACTATCGGGCACAACCATATGATTTTGATGGAAATATTAACATTTTTGGTTCTCAAAATATTGACCCATGCTTACACCCTCACCCACCACCATACACACCTCCGTCCATTATCACATCATATCATTCACATCATGATACCTCTCTCCTTTACACCAACTCCTCTTCATCCTCCGACACTGAGGATACCCACCACAGAGTTTTGGAGTGGATACCCCCTCCCCCACCTGGTGCCCCTCACTTTGTCCCACTATGTAACCTCCAGTGCTTCTATTATGGAGAACTTGGCCACTTGATTGGAACGTGTTCCCATTATCAGTGCGGTCCCCCAACACCTCCCATGGCCCCACAAGTTCATCCTCCTCATCCACCACCCGCCCAGATGCCACCGGCCCCTGTTGATTATGTTACACCTACGATGAGTGATGTGATGGGTCTGGGAGCTCATCAGGATAGAGACCCACTTTCATTAGCACTCCAGTTACGTTCTCAGAGTCTCCATGGGTATATATGCATAAATGTTCCTATGTTCGATGATTGATTCTCCCCAAATGATATGATCGATTGACTGGCTGCTATGGAGATAATTTTTTACTACAAGCAGGTCCAGAGCTGCTTGTGTATTCTCCTCACCGCCACCAAATTTTAGAGGTTCTCCCGAGGTTGGTGGAACAATCTTTGCTATCGTAGGACAGTTGCAGGACTCTTTCCCATTCAGGATTGGCTCAATCTAAAGGCCGCTCATCAGGCCTTATTTATATCCTCGACATACTAGCGTGACCTCTCTGCTCTCATCCGACAGGATACGTCATCAGTGGTGGAGTATATAGACCAGTTCCAACTCCTTTGCACTAGAACTCACCTTCTCAAGACTGAGGATCAACGGATCAGTCGCTATATTCTGGGGCTCCATCCATATATTCAGTGTGATCTTGGGAGAGAGATACTGACCTTTCTGAAGGCGGTAGAATATGCTACCAAGGTTAAGGCCTATCACGCAGCACTAACAGCTCATCCATAACCCCGATCTCTACCTCCATTGGTTTCGGCTCCTCCCGCAGTATCAACATTGACATATTCTACCACTACCTTCGCTGCGCTATATTCGGGTCCCCCTGCATTCCGGTGCTATAATTGCGGCAACATGGGACACCGAGCTTCAAATTACTCTCTACCGCATCGTCGGGCCCTCTTAGTGACGGATTGTCCACCGGAGTATCTTGATGAGACTGAGGAGCATCCTAGCCATGCCTTGATTATAGTTTTGGAGGGTGACTCTGCAGGCCTTCCCCTTTGAGTTCGTGGAAGAACTCTTTTTGAGAAGGGGAGAGTAATGGAAATTCGCTGTCATTTTCCTCTTATTTTTCCTTTTATTTCTATTTTTTATTTTTAGTTCTTTTATGCATTTTATCCTTAATTGATCTTCAAGCATGTTTAGAACTAATTAGGCATTCTTTTGTTAATAGTTGTCCTTATTTGTCATTTTAGCTAATTACTTGATTATCAAGTAATCCTTTTCATATAAATACCTATTGTAATCCTCATTTTGAGGAGGTCTTCCAATTCTTGAAATATAAGAAACCTCTTGTTTCTCTCTTTTGAAATGATTTAGTCTTGATTTTTAGGTCATTGATGTGTAGTTCACGTTAATAGACAATTGAAATATAGACATTCATACAAGTATAAGTGAAAAAATAACCACCACACACTACGAACTGTAAATTAATAACTATACACTTAAATTTCTTCATAAATTATTTACTTACCAACAAAAATTTCAACACACAAAATTGAATCTTATCGATTGTCACCTTCACTGACAATTTAAGAGACGGTGAAAGGGGTTAGTAGAAAGAGATTCTACCCATTGGATACAATCGTTTTCAAAAGTTAAAACAAAGTAGTATCCATACACCATTTTGTGTTAAAAGATAAAACCCATACGCCGTTCAGAAAAATTGTGTATCACAACATTTATGTACTCCACTTATTTCTTTAAAAACTCGATGGATAAAACAATCCTCAAAGAAAGATAGTAACCACACAACACACAAACAACATACATAAGAATATTTATAATTGATATTTACACATAGGGGAGATGATATGTTCATCAAAACATAAATTGACCTGGCCACTCCAATAAGGGTCATTTTCTCGTCTTCAGTAACCTGAAAAACAACCAAAAATCAGTAAAAAACACATAAACCATAAACAATTTTATCTAACAAAGATCAATTAAAGAGAGAGAGAGAAAATGAAGGCTTGTATCAGAACGAAAAAAGTGTTTGGGTTGAATAAAAAATATATAGATATGGCTTGGTGCATTTTTGCTATTTTCTTACGAAACTACATCATATACACATTTTGGCATAAAAAAATTTAACCGATTTTGAATGAAAGTTATCCCCCATCGAAAAGATAATATTCAGATCAATTTGTAATAAAGGTATAAATAATAAAAGGATGAAATATAAAAATTCAGTGGGAAGCAAATAGTAAGAATGGGAATGGTGGAGACAAACAAATGAAAGCATGTTATGTGATTTATACATGTCATATATATAAAATAAAAGGGTAAATAAAAGAACACGGTAATTGAAAGGATGTATTGGGGGTCTTCAAAAAACCGATTGGACCGGTGGACCGAACCGGATTGCCCTATTTTTTTTTTTTTTTTTCATTGGTTCGGTCCAGATTTTTTTTTGGGTAGACCGGTCTGACCGGTCCGGTCCTCGATCCGCTTTATTAAATAGCTCGTTTGGACCGACCCGGACCGATTATATATATATATATATATATATATATATATATATATATATATAAAGAATACTCAAAGAAATAACTTTTGAAAAGGGTACACTCGTCACAATATCTTTTCCCATGTTTCAAACAAAAACCCTAGGCTAACACATGCACGCGCACAAGTTACTCACAACCCTCTCACTCAGCCCCTTACGCTCATCAAAACACAGATATGAGAATCTCATCTTCTCATTGCTGCTCCCTCACGCTCTCATCTTCTCATCGCTTCTCAGCCTCTTTCATCTTCTCATCGCTACTCATCTTATCAGCCCCTCACGCTCTCACTCAGCCCCTCATGCTCAAACGCTCTCATCGCTGCCATCACAGATATGAGAATCTCATCGCTGCCATCACAGCCCCTCATTCTCACGCACAGCTTGCGCCGCTCATCTCTGCAACAACGGTATTCTTTTTTTTCCTCAAAAAAATAGTTTTTTTTTAAGTTTTTGGCATCTCCTGTATATTATTTAAACAAAAAATAAACATATATTTTTTGAGTTTGTCTCACATTTATGTTTTTTTATTTTTATTTTTTTATTTTATTTTATTTTTATCTCAGATGTATTATTTCAGTTGTTTGAGTTTTTAAGGTCTAAAATGTTAGCATAATAACTTATTTAGATTTGTGTTGTATATATTGTAGATAATGTTATTGTTTTGAGCAGTTTTTATGATATAATTTGGGCAGTTTTTATGATAAAATTTGGACACTTTTGATTGTAAAATTTGGACAGTTTTGTAGGGTACTTTTCATTTTTAAAAAGATTATTTCAATAAGAGTAGGACCGACAAGTTAGATCGGACCGATCATATTAAAACCCGGACCGACTAAGCCCTAAAATTGGTTTAATCGATCCGATCTTGGTCCTGTTTTTTAGGACCGGTTTAATCGATCCGGTCCTTAAAATTATTAAAAACTGGATCAGACCGGACCGCGAACACCGAACACCCCTAAGATGTATGAATTAGAGGAGAAAAGAAATGACATGAAAGGAAAGTGGGAGGGACGAATGGATTAATTGAGAAATCGAGAGAGAGAGATGGGTGCTAGGAATTCAACAAAGGTTTAAATTTAAGATAAGCATTAGTCGGACACACTTACCCAAACCAATTTTAAAGACTCCATTTTTAAACACTTAAATTGTATTTTTGGTCTTTAAAGCATCCAGTCATTGCAAGATTAGTTGGGGCCGGTGGGGATAAAATCTCTTAATACTATAAAATGCAAAACATAGCATTTATTATGCTTTGCAATTAGCCTATCCACGTGGTACATAATATGTATAACTCCAGCTGTTCAACCATTTAGATACACCCGTTAAAACTCATTTTTCATGTTCTCTTTCCCATCCCTGTGCGAAAACCTAAGAGTTCCAGATTTAATGTAACATTCATGGTCCTCTCTCCTACTCCCGAGATCCCAAATAATATTAATAAGAATGGGGACTTTTCACTTGGCAACCTAGACCAAACCAAGAAAATGCCATCTGCCTTCCGTTTATTTTCCATTCATCTCCCCCAAACAACTCTTCGTCTATCTATTTAAGTGCATTTAACATTCTTGTAGTCCCTTTCATGTGCTTTTTCTTAACATTCATTTTTTTCTACATCTCTTATATATTTACAACTTGTGAATTTTTTACCATGTACATGGGTGTCATGTTTTAATCCGTAATAGTTAGAAGTAGTAGCAGTGGTTTTTATAATGTCGTGAAACGTCCGATGGTTTCTGAATTTCAACAGCGATGAACAGCGGAGTTCCGGTTCAGCCTCTGGAAATCGAGGATAAGCAACTGCTGAGGAAAAACGTGATGATACTGATAAAAAATATTTTATACATACCATGGCATAGTTTTCAACTGAGACGCCAGAGGTTTTCCCTTATATGTAGACTGGTGAGACATTTAAGATGAATTTTTCCTTATAGTGGGGTTTTTGCTGTCAACGTGGTTGAGTCGACTGCGTAGTTTAGCGAAGGGTTAATCCAGGAGAGGGCGAAGGTTTACAAATGGTGTAGGGTAACATGGAGTTGCTTTGAGCGGAGATCAAGTTGATTTTTAGAATATGAGTTTTTGTTTTCATTTATTTACCTAAATTTGTTTGTCTTTATCTATAATTTGATGTAGATATGTCTTTCTTCAATTCTTTCTTCTCCCATGATTTGAATGCGAGGTCTCATTTTATTGGATTCAATAATGAAATTTTTTGACAAGAAAGTGGAGAAGACAATTTTTTTGTATTTGAAAGTGTTGATTCTCTCTTTTCTCTTATTATGTTTGTTCTTTCTAATACCTTTTTAGAACCCTCTCTTTCTAACATACTTTCCCAACCGACCTATTTTCAAATCATGCTTTTTTTTTAAAAATTTGTGGTACATTAAACAAATGAGAGCTTCAAGCAGATAACAAATAGTCTATTTTTGCCTTCATGCAGGTAGACTTAAAATTTGATAATAATAGATATAAATATTTTTTTGCTTATGTTGGTAATTTGATAAGTACTAGATTTAAAATAATATATAATTTATTTTAACACATAGTTTTGAATATGATTGGCTTAAGTGGATATAAAGTTGAATGAGTATTTAGTTATCATCTGTTTATTTTGCTTTTTAATCACCATGTACTGCAAAATTACATACACATTCAAATGTTCTTATCAACATGTAAAATTATGTGTTAAAATATAACAAGACAAGACACGAAGTCGAATTTTTTTACTTAACACAAACCAATTAAAAAATTACACAATGTGATTATGAATATTTTATTTTTTAACTAACACGATTACGATTCAAATAAAACGTGACGTGAAGGGATTTGTATTTTTTTCATGCCGCTGGCACGAACAGTACTGAGTTGTGTCAGTTTTAAATATTTTTTGAAAATGATATTTTCTTGACATGATAGTTTGAAGCATGATGCAATAGACATTAGTTATATTATTTTTTAATTTGTCTTATTATTATTGTTCATCTGGATACTAACTTTTACCTCCCATTTGATGAGCCTTTATTTTTAAACATCAAACCTCTTTCTTTATTTTCCTTTTAATTTAGTTAAATTTTAATTTTACTTTCAATAGGAAAATGTAAACTTTACCTTACCATTGAAATGGTAATTTATTTTTCAAAAACATATATATTTTAATCTACACGTACATAATCCTCTTACCTGCGCATCGCGCGGGTTTACAACTAGTACGCTACTAAAAATGGTAAGGAGTGATATAATTGCGTGGGGATTTTATATAGAGAATTAGAGCTGTAGGGATTTTTGGGTGAAAAATAAATTATATGAAGATACATATATAACTGTAGTAAAAATTGAAAAAAAAAATATAGGATGGGAAGTGGGATAAGATGGTGGGTAAATCAAATGAGTTTGAGGTGGATATTGGGATTGGGATTGGGCTTAGCATAAGGTGTAGTGAGAGAGATGAAGAGCCTCTCCCTGTATTAATAAAAAAAATGTGAATAAACACCCTGAATGGATGGTGAGGCTTCGGTTGTAAATGATGGGTTGATGGAGATAAAAATTTAAAGAGAAAAATTAATGAATATAACGATATAGATTCCAGGAATTTGAGAGAGTCAAATAGTTTGGAACATGAATGATGGCAAAGGAGAAGAAACACCAGGAGGAGAATAGGCATATGAGAGAGAGACACTAATCAATTTAGAGATGGTTTTTTTAACTGTCGTTGCTGCAAGAGTAAAAAAATCATATATTAATAAACACTTGAGATATTAAAAAACATTACACGTGGAAAATCTCAGATTGCAACCATCATTTTTAAATATATATGTTAGATTTCCCCCTTTTAATTTACGGATGAAAATACACCTCACCTTATCCTCCTCATTATCTTTCTGCCCAAACCAAACGATAATATTTTCATCAATGTAAGCTAACCCCAATAAATTTGAAAAATAATAAAAAAATAATATCTTAGTAGATGTTAAAGATAAAATCAATAGATTTAACAATCATTCCCATAGAAAACCAAATCACACTAAGAGCACTATATACACATACAATATGTATCCATAATGGCCTCTTAAAATCCCAAATTGACAAGTCCAGGCTTTTATTATCTTTTCAATTCACCTTCTCACCACAAATCTCTTTTAGCTTTTTCTTTGATTTTTTTTTAATTCTTCGTATCTTCTTTTACTTTTTAAGATACACAACTCTTCCTCTTACATGATAAAAAAAACCTTCCTTTTAATCTCTCTCTATACTATTCATTATGTCCTAGCTGATTTTTATATTTTATATTTCATTAATTACCCCATTACATAAATACATAGGACTCCCAATATCATCACATAAAATTCATCTATGAAGATATATGACTAGTTGATTTGACGAAGAATACGAAATGTGCATATTCGCTCAGGCTGGCCACTACTTGAAAGGAAATCCATCTCATACGCATATTGAAAATGTGGTTTTGGTCTTTCTATTTCAATATCTACACCAAATTTGTCCTCTTATCATTTACTAAAGGTTCTTACCTTTTAAAAAAAAAACAATATGATGTAATAATGACCTCTTGAAATCTATGGCAGACACTTGTATTCTTTTATTACCTTTTCACCTCACCTTCTCACCACGAATAAATTTTAGGGTCAATTATTGAATAGTTCCTATTATAAATATATATTTAAAAAAAAATATTTATTTTTAATTTAATCCATTTAGTCCTTTAAACACTCAATATTCTCTTATTTTTAGAGGATCGTGCCAGCGGCACTCCCTCTCCAAAATATGTGGCAAATGACTTTTTGAAGCAAAATAAAAAAGCTTGGACTAAATGGATATTAAAAAATGTTCGAAGAACTATTTGATATATGTCCCTAAATTTTAACACTTTCTTTATTTTTTTTATCTCTCCGTCTATTCCTTTTGTCTTTGAGATACACAACTATTCCTCTTACATGATAAAAAAACTCTTTTTTTTTTCTCTATATCTCTCTTTAAACTATTCATTTTATCATAGACAAGTTTTTGTCTTTCATATTTCATTAATTACCCGAGTATATAGATTCATTGGACTCCTAATTTCATATTTTTTAAATTTAAATATACCCTTTTAGCCTTTTTAAAAATCATAAAAACAAACAAACAAATAAATAAATAAAACAAGGAGTGGGATTCTCTCTCTCTCACCTCTCCGCCACACCCCAGCCTGCTCACTACCTCCCCTTCTTCCAGGGTCAGCTTTGCCTATAAGCAAAGCAGGCGGTCACCTAGGACTCTCGATTAATCGGGAACCTCGCAAAAAAAAAAATTGATATAAAAAATTAATTATGAAAAAAATTAGAGTTGCCACTCAAAAAGGCCCCTCGAAATAAAACTTGTTCTACTTAAAATAAGTTACAGTATAAAAGCTCCCAACCAAAATAAAAAGTCTAAATACCCATTTATAAGCCCAACCAAATAAGTCCAAATACACACACACACACACACACACACACACAACCCACTAAACTCAACCCAATCAATATAATACCCAACCCACTCACTCATCCACACTTCTAAACATATACGCTTTCTCTCCTCTCTTTCGCAACACACTCACAACTCACTCATTCTTTCTTCTCTTTTCTCCATCTTCTCTCATGCTACCCATCGATTTTCCTCCCCCACCAAATTTCGGCAGCCCTCCCCACCCCAATCCCTTATTTCGGCGACAACTTACTCAGCCCCCTTCCCTTTTATTTCGGCAACAGCACACTCACTCAACGCCCTCCTTTTTTATTTCGACATTACAATACTCAACATAGTAATCCCCATTATTTTTTTTAAATACGTCCTCCCGTAAAAATAAGGTTTAAAAATTCTTTGATTTTAAAATACATGGTTTTAATTTTTTCAATTTAAAAAAGTTAGGGCTTTAATTGAGGGATATATTCAAGTATTTGTTTACTTGGTTGAATCTTGTGTAAGTATATGTTCATTTTATTTGTTAAAATTTTTTAAACTAATAATTGTGTGTGTGTTTTTTTATTTTGTAGATTTAAATTTGTTATTTGGGCATTTACAAATTACACTTTGGGATAGCTCTCAAGTGTTCTTCTTTAACATTTTTATTTAATATATAGTATTATTGTGTGATTAATTTTTGTATTTATAGATTACATTATTGTATTGTGTGATTAATACGTCTACTAGAAAATATCCCTCCAATCACGAAAAAAGAAAAAGACAAAAACAAATTGTAGAAGAAACATCAAAATTAGCGGGTTCACTAAATAAATATTTTAATAAATCTAAAAAATAGAAAATGAACATGAACATGTTGAGCATCAAAATATAGAAGATTTAGATAATGAAAATGTTGAACATCAAAATTTATAATATATAGATAATGAAAATATAGAACATAAAAATTTAGAAGATTTAGAAAATGAACATGTAGAAAATGAATATGTAGAAGCTTTAGCTTTACATAAATATGATACGACTAATTGGAAAAACATTGACCAAAATTTGATCGACACATTAGTAAAAAGAGGGACAATAAGAGATAATGACATTAGTTTCCCTAAATATATAGAAAATAAGCATTTTTTTAGTATATATAATATGTTTTCTTGGAAAAATGGAGAAAAAAGTAATATAGAATGACTAATATACTCAAGATACGTGGATAAGATTTGTTACTTTTCTTTTAAGTTATTCAAAATGAATGAAAAATAAAACTCAATTAGCAAATGAAGGAGTAGATGATTGACATAATATAAATATACGACTTAAAAGCCATGAAAATAGTAGTGAGCATGTAGATAGAATGAAAAAAATAATGGAATGAAGATTTAGATTCTAAAAAAATAAAATAGTTAACCAAAATATGCGAGATCAAATTGAAGGTGGAAGAGAAAAATGGAGACACATATCATCACTAGTAATTGCGGTAGTGCAAGTGTTTTTTTACAAATAACTAGACCTTTCGTAAGACTGATGAAAAGATTTATGAAATGAATAATGTTTTTTAAAGTTTTATCGAAAACATTGTCACATTTTTCAGAGTTAAAATTAATAAAATCTTACCTTCGTTCTACTATGTTACAAAAGACATTAAATTGATTAGCTATGTTATCAATTGAAACATATTTGTTAAAAATAATTAAATTTGATGATTTAGTTAATAGTTTTGAATCTAAAAATGCGAGAAGAACAGTTTTTCTTTAATTAGATTTTTTTTATGTTAAGGGGCCCCTAATTGGTTGTTCGCTTAAGGTCCCTAAAACTTCAACGCCGACCCTTCCTCCTTCCTCCACCCCCCCTTTCAGCAAAAGCATTAAGAAAGAAGTATTGGGGGCTTCTGTTGATACCTAAATTTATCCACCTACGTGGACCAGTCAGAACTGGACAAATATCTTCTTACGTGGCAAAAATCCTAATCAAGATATAGTAGCTTGGTGGACATGCCGACCAATATGAAGAATTCAGAACATCAATACCATTGAAGCATCACCATATTAAGGGTCTTACCACATGTGGGTCACACAACTAACAGTCATATTCGTTATGGACGTGTGTAAGGCATTCCATCCCTTGATATTCTAACTCATGATCTCTGGGTCACTATAAATGCATTTTATTCCTTTCATCAAAGGACAAGATATAACGGATTCTAGGATATTTTTTTTACAAGAATACCTAGCTTTCTGTAATCTCTAAAATCAATACCACAACAGTGGACGTAAGCATTCTTACATAGCCGAACTACTTTAAAATCTTGTCTCTCTCTTTTATTATTTCACTATATTTCTATATTTCATATGTGATTATAAATTTGGATCAAATTTATTTTTTGACATCAACAGATTGGCACCGTCTGTGGGAACGTGTGTCTAATTATTGTTCTCAATCGCATACACCCTTGCTCAAAGAAAAATGAATGATCTAGAGCCCAGTGTCAGGAACGAAGGCAACCCGACCATTCAATCTATTCCGCCTACAACAGCAGACCTAAATGGAATTCTATCTAGTATTGCCAGAGTACAAGACGCTATGTAAGAATCCATGAGGCAATTAGCTCAGTCATTACAAGCCAGATCTTTAGACCTATCCGGGCAACATGCATCTTCTTCGCCAAGGAGAGATATGCCGCCTCCACCTCCTAGGCGTAGACGACATAGCTATTCCAAATCATAACATGATATGACTTATCACCCAGGAGTCTATTCATTAATTAGATCCTCAGAGTTCTGTGATGGACATTCTTTCTCTCTTGAAATGCCTAGCGTCCCGGAAAGATTGACCAGAGCTTCGCCTTTTGATCATTTGGGACCCCGAGCAAATAAAAACCCTCCCAGAGCGCTGTTTAGGAACACTTAATGTCCACCGACCATCGTGAAGCCTCAGTCAGGTCAATATCAAGCGTCCGAAGATTTAAACACGCCGAGTAGACTTCTCAGGAAGAGAGCTCAGCGTAGACACATGGTCGGGATAGTCGGGCTACTTCGCATAAATTTGCTGCAGGAAATCCTTCGTGGAAAGGATCAATCCCACCACTGGAAGATCGGCTAAGAGAGATGGAAAAAGCTAATAATCCCTCAACGGAGTTTTATTAAAGGATCCCCTTTTATTTAGGAGATTGTGGATTTTCCTACTCCATCTAAGTTTAAAGCTCTTGTGGTCACCCCCAAGTGTGATGGAAAAATTGATCCAAGTTTACATATTGAGCCATATCAAGCCGTTGTTGACATTTATTAAGTCCCCGATGAAATGAGATGTAGAGCATTCTCAAGTACCATTATGGGTTCTACCCAGATTTTGTACAATAACTTGTCCCGAGGATAAATTATAAACTTCAAACAGCTTGCCGAGCTGTTTATTAACAGTTTCTATTTTGGAGCCAAGCCAGTAAAAAGAGTAGGACATCTTTTGAGCGTAAGGAAATGAGTAGGGGAAACTACTAGGGAGTACATCACTGGTTTTAACAATGAGAAATTAGAAGTGGTCGATTACGAGGAGAAAATAACCATCACTTATTTGATGAGTGGATTGCTTCCCAAGAAATTGTATTATACTTTTGACAAAGATCCTCCTAAAACTATGGCTGAACTCATGGAAAAGGCAGTAAAGATAATGAATGCTGAGGAAGTAATGGCTGCAAAACAGAATCCAGCTACTAAGCCTGATAAGAAGGATCAGAAGGATCAGAAGCAAAAAAAGGAGGACAAACTAAAAAAATATAGAACCTATTCTCCATTGAGTGTCAATATTTACCATATCCTAGAGTAAATTAAACACAATCATGACTTGTGATGGCCTGAAAGGTTGAAGGCATCCCCTAACAATAGGGACATATATAAATATTGTGAATTCCACAAGGATCATGGCCATACAACAGATAACTGTTTCTCTTTGAAAAATAAAGTAGAATCTCTTATTCGCTGAGGAAAATTGAATAAATTTATTGATCGGCGAGAAGACAGAGAAGTAAGAGGAAGGTCAAATTCTCCATGTAAACCTAGAGATAACAGGAAGAGAAATAATGAAGATGGTTATGAAGATGATCCCGACCTTTCGAAGCAGCCTAAATAACCAGAGCGTGAGGTAGCTATGATCAGTTTTTGTTCATTTGATTATCATGTAATTACAGGCGACGATGCAGGAGGAGGCGACCACACTACCGAGAGAAAAGCATACTTGAAGGAGGCCCAAGCCTATTCTTATATCCAGAGAATCAATCATAACGAAGATAATCGGATCAAGAAGGTCAACAAAGATAGACTGGTAATCAGATTTTCCAATAACGGCCCTCTAAGGTACTTTATCCCCATAATGATCCACTAGTCATCAAATTCAGGATCCAGGATGCCGTTATCGCCAGGTTTTGATTGACAATGGAAGCCCGACATATATTATGTTTTACCATTATTTTTAGAGTTTCGACTTGAAGCTCAACCAACCGGAACCTTACCACATGCCATTAATAGGTTTTTCAGGTGAAAAGGTTTACCATCTTGGGACAGTCAAGCTAGAAGTGTTGTTCGGCACCTGGACGACGAGTCGTACAGAGAAAATACATTTTTTTATGAGGGATAAAAACGTTCAATCTGCCTATAATGTGATCCTCGACAGGGTAAAATTAATGAATTTTGAAGTTGTGCCATCCACAGTCCATCAATGCTTGAAGTTTCCAACTCATTTTGGGGTAGGTGTTGTGAAAGGCGACCAAAAGGTGACCATAGAATGTTATTTATCCTCAACCGAGTAAGAGGAGTTGATAGAGTTGAAGAAAAATACCACCACTTATCCGGTAAATACGATTGAGCCCAATAGTGAGTCTGAAGTTGAAGCTTTAGATCCCCGAGATGAGATATAATTAGTCAAGGGGTAGATTATGGAAGCTACTGAAAGCATTATGTTCCTAAGGTAGCGAAGAAATGTATTTTCTTGGATCCATGAGGATATGCTGGGGATTGATCCCAAATTCCTTTATCATAAGCTCAACATCACTAAGGATGCCAAGCTTATCAAGTAGAGGTGCAGGGTTTTCAGTCCGGAGAAGAATTAAAATATCCAAGAGGAAGTTGAGAAGCTTCAAAAAACCCAATAAATTAAAGATGTTAAGTATCCAGCCTGGTTAGGTAACGTTGTGATGGTAAAAAAGAAGAATGATAAATGGAGGATGTATGTGGATTTCACTGATTTGAATAATGCCTGCCCAAAAACCCACTTTCTCTTGCCTTGAATTGATCAATTGGTGGATGATACGTTAGGACATGATATTTTAAGCTTTATGGATGATCATTCTTGGTATAACCAGATTAAGATGAAACCAGAGGATAGGGAAAGCATAACTTTTATCACTAACCGAGGAACTTTTTGCTACAACATAATGCCCTTTGGGATAAAAAATATTAGAGCGACGTATCAGAGGTTGGTGAACAAAGTCTTTAAAGAGAAGATATGCAAGAACATGGAGTTTTTTGTGGATAATATGTTAACAAAAAAAAAGAAAGCCTCATATCATATCAGCGATCTCAGTTAGACGTTTGACCAATTGGAAAAGCATCAGATGAAGATGAATCCAACTAAGTGTGTGTTCAGGGTCCAAGAAGAAATGTTTATGGCTTTATAGTTAATCAAAAGGGAAATAAAGCTAATCCAATAAAGATCAAAGATTTAATAGAAATGCAGTTTCCAATTTGCAAAAAAGATGTACAAAGGCTCATTGAAAGAGTGGCAACTTTAAACATATTTATTTCTTGGGCAACATACAGGTGTTTGTCATTTTATAAGGTGTTACGAAAGTTTTTCGAGTGTAATTCAGAGTGCAAAGAAGTGTTTCGAGAATTGAATATATACCTAGGGTCTCCACCTTTATTTTCCCGACTAGTTTTGGGAGAGAAATTGGACTTATACCTGGTAGTTTTTAAATCTTCAGTTAGCTCAGCCTTGGTTAGATTGGATAATGGGATCTAAAAACCAGTTTACTACACCAGAAAAGCATTCAGGGGAGCCGAGATCAGGTATCCACATTTGGAAAAGTTCGCTTTAGCACTCATGAAGCTCCAAACGTATTAAACCCTATTTCCAAGTACACACTATAGTCGTGTACTAATCTACCTCTTCGCTAAACGCTCCACGAGC